>CM065590.1:128001586-128043228 GCA_033119425.1 Bufotes viridis
GAGTGCTGTTGGACTGCTGGGTCGTGCTGCCTGCTGGCATAGTGTTGTAGCAGTGGTGGTCGCCATGTGGTGCTGCATCAATTTAGATTAGGTACCCATTTGTAGAGGCAACCTTGATGTGGTGTGCATGACATATGTAGATTAGGGCTTGGTATACTACTATTTATGCTGAAAAGGGGTGCTGTTGGACTTCTAAATCGCGCTGCCTGCTGACATGGTGTTGCAGCGGTGGTGGTCGCCATGTGGAGTTTCACCAATTTAAAGTAGGTACCCACTCGTAGAGGAAACCTTGATGTGGTGGGTGGGCCTATGCATTTTGATCAAAACGTATAGTAATGCCTCGTGTGCGCTAAGTAGATTAGTGAGAAACTATATGAATTGTACTGAAAAGCAATTATAGATCAATGCATAGCAGTTTTTTTTTAATATGATATTGATATTGACATGGTTTTTGCTAATGCAGAACTTTCTTGCATGCTAAAACACCCAAAAAGGGCTACTTCCAGGTTAATGGGTTTAACATTGCATCTACAACACCTTCCTGGACCCTTCCGATTACACTCAGATGCAAAAAGAGAGTCTTAGCAGGCTGCAAATTCTGCTTGAGAAGAAACTATTTAAAACATATATCTGCTACATGGCATTTCTGTGTGACTGGGGTCAGGAATGCACACTGGATTCTGTTCCATGAACACTTTCAGGAATTTACCCAGGGGTGCAGTTGAACCCACGTGCACAGTTGGTTTGTCATGTAACCAGTTGTACTAGGTACTGATGACAGCCTTCCAAACAACCTTAACCTCTTAAGGACACAGGACGTACCCGTACGTCCTGTTTCTAAAGATAGCGCCCGCTCCTGCTTCATGCGGGTGCCTTAGCCATGGGTGTCTGCATGGTTCTTGTAGCAGACACCCGCGGCTAATGTCCGCGACCGACAGCAATGACGATCGCGGACATTTAACCCCTCAGATGCCGTGGTCACTCCTGACCACGGCATCTGAGTGCGCACAAACCGAAAGTTTTACTTTTGGTTTGCATTCCGGCTCCCCCGTGTGGCGATGAGAGGAGCCGGAGCATTCCTGTAATAGCCTGGGTCTCTATGAATGAAACCCAGGCAGCTCTGTAGTATTTCCTATGGAGCCTTGCCTGTAATAGGCTTCATAGGAAATATGCGATTTTTTCATACAGTCCAATGCTATTGCATTTGAATGTATGATAATCGCAATCAAATGATTGTAAGTTATAGTTCCCTATAGGAGCTTTATAAAAGTGTAAAAAAATAATAATAATTAAAAAAATTAATAAATAAAAAAAACATAAAAGTTCAAATCACCCCCTTTTGCTAAAATAAAAAAATAAAGAAATAAAAAAATACACATCGTGGGAAAACGCCCATACTATAAAAATATAAAAAAATATTCCCCATACGTCAAACAGCCAAATGGAAAAAAGCGTCCAAATGGCGGATTCGCCATTTTTGGTTGCTTCATTTTCCACAAAAAATTACATAAAGGTTATCAAAAAGTCATACACACCCCAGAATGGCATCAATAAAAAGATAAGATTATGACGCAAAAAAT
This sequence comes from Bufotes viridis, assembly GCA_033119425.1. Taxonomy (NCBI): domain Eukaryota; kingdom Metazoa; phylum Chordata; class Amphibia; order Anura; family Bufonidae; genus Bufotes; species Bufotes viridis. Next base: position 128,003,167 of record CM065590.1, read on the forward strand.
GAGCTCCCATACAGCTCTGTACATATAATTACAAAAAAGTTATAGGGGTCAAAACATGGTGACAAAAAAGTAAAACTGATTTTTTTCCCACTTTAGAATTTTTTTTTCACTATCAAAACGCAAGAAAACCTATACATATAGGGTATCGCCGGATTCGTACTGACCTGTAGAGTAAAGTTAAGTGGTCAGTTTTATCACACATTGAACGTCGGAATTTAAAAATCCGCAAAACTGTGGTGGAATTGCTTTTTTTTTGCAATTTCACCCCATTTGGAATTTTTTCCCCGCTTCCCACTACATCATATGCAATATGTCGTTGGAAAGTACAACTTGACCCGCAAAAAACAAGTCCTCATATGGCTAACTCAAAAAATAAAAAACCTCTGGTCCTTAAGAGGTTAAACTTATGGGAATATTATATGCAAATACGATAATAAAGGTAATAAATGTCTAGTTAAACTATTAGTTCTCATTGGGAAGACAGCCTGGTCTGCAGCTTATCGTATCTCCAGTAATATACTGTCAGATTATTGTGACATTGGCAGGATAAATTTAACAATTTGCCTCTCTCATCAGTGACAGTAAAGATTCTCTGTATTGCCAAGTGTTACATGTTAGCTATCACATTCTCCGAATTAATCTGTGTGGTGACAAGGAATAAATTATACTTGCACAGTAAAAAGATCAAAGTCTATTAAAAACTACTCCTAATACAGACTCATACTATCAAGTTTAAATCAACCGTAAAAGGTGAGAATAAAACATTGCAGTCATTTTGAAAAAGAAAATGGAAGCAGCAATGCATTGTGCTTTTCATATCTCAACTGGACATATAGAGACATTTAGAAACATTAAAAGAGGAAACGTTTAAGGTTGAAACCAGATGTGCTTTACAGTGTTGGGAAGAACAAGTTGCTAGGCCTGGATGAATATCCTGGGCAGATTCTTTTAAATAGTTTCCTCACTAATATTCTTGGATAAGATTACTATTCAGGTAAGCATCCCAGCAGACACGCCATCACAACTGACCAATGATCTGATAAAGGGATTGTATAGTATCCCACAATTGATGAATCTGTGTTATACTTACCTACTTTTTGGCTTGACACATCATAAATGTTTGCCCAGCTGTCCGTGCCTGCATTGCTGCCCCTACCCGTGAAAACGTGCGTTTGGCTCCCTCTTTTCCTCCTGATGCCGTGCTAACAAGGACTTTGTTTCAAAGTTCGATTCGGGTTCCAAACTTGACCCGAACATGGGAACCTGAACTTTGGGGCACTAAAATGGATGTAAAAAAAAGTCATAAAAAGGGCTAGAGGGCTGCAAAAGGCTCAAAAGTGGGCGTAAAAGCAGTAAAATTGCCTTGCAAACAAATGTGGATAGGGCATGGGGGTCGGAAACCCCAAAAACCTGGGGGGGACAGCACTTATGGGGCCCCTGTGTCCCCGCCTACCCTCAAGCCACACCCACATCTCTCCGCCCCCCCCCCAAGTGCCAGAAATCTCTCCCAGAAATCTCTCCAAACCCCCCCCCCTTATGGGCCAGTGGGTCCGGTTAAAAAAAAAAAAAAAACACACACACAAAACAAGACACTTATACTTACCTCCATCAGTCACAGCGATGCGATGCAGGCCTCTTCCGGCCTGTGTCCCGCGCTGTACGGCTCACAGATGGCGCGATGACGGCATCGCGCCGCCTGTACCAACAGCTGATAGGCTGCCGGCATTAGGCCTGCAGCCTATCAGAGGAGCAGGGAAGAGACGGCGATACAGATGACTATGGAGATGAACGCTTCCACAATGGAAGCGTTCATCTCCCTGTGCCCTGCCACCGCCGCACACATTGCACTGCCGCTGGGGGGGATTTTTGCATACCCGTCCCCCCCGCATTATTTCCTGGGGGGGATCCGACCCCCCCCCCCCCGTCCCCCCCGCTTCCTACGCCCGTGGGATAGGGAACTGACTTAAAATTGTATAAAACACATAAAAATGAAAAATAACAATCTTGAACCAAGAGACAGAGGTCCAAGTGGAGTAGGAAGTTGAGGAGGCTGTGGACGGTGTAGGTGGAGAAGCGGAGGAGGTAGAGTAAGAAGCCAACACTCTTTCTGTTTTTTTATTTATGTTTTTTATTTATTTTTTATTTATGTTTTTTAAATGTGTCTGCCAATTCTGTGTGTGACTTATAGCCATTTATAGAGGTGTGGCCGGTATATTTCTCTACTCTGCCAATATAAGACATATTAATCTTGGAGGTGTAAGTTGAAGAGGCGGAGGAGGCGGGGGAGGAAGCCAACAACGTTTCTGTTTCGTTTTTTCCATGTGTCAATTCTGTGTCAGGAAACCTGAAGGATGGGGCACACCAGAATTAGAACAAGAATGCCGGCACACGGTATGAAACATAAGAGCCGCGCATCTAAAAGATATCAAATTTATTGAAAACAACAGACAACAGAGACAGAATAAAATCATTGTATACAATAAATCATGGCTGTGTGGACCAAATAAGTACCGCACGCAACCCTGACTCTACCACATAACCGTAAGCACAATCCCACATAGGTAAGCAATAAATAAGATTCAGTTAAAGTGCATAAAATCCATCAACATGAATGATATGAGTATAATACTTATAATGGAAATAGCATGGTGGGAGTATGCATGGTGGACAGGGAAAGAAGCCCAATGCATAGCGCCAGGCTCTGCTGGCTTTCTCAGGGGTGCCTGTTTGTGTATCAAATATGGGCTCATATATACACATGGTCATAAAGAAGTAATAATAATCACCTGTGGTATGGGGGTACATGTGGTCTATTGGAGGGACCTCCCAGGAAAAAGGAGGTACTGGTCATTGGTGCGGGCTCAGGGCAGAGATAGGAATGCGCGCCCAAACAAATAGCGGGCGGAACTGCCATCTGCGCATGCGTCAATACACACCAGTCGAAAGGGCCAGCGTGCGCTGCGTTCCACAGACTGGAAGCAGCGTCATGATCGAAAGGAGGAGAGCCCGGCATGTGAGCATGAAGACCCAAGTGAGCAAGAGGGAGTGAAATAAAAGAAGGAGAGGGAGGGGGGAGAAGAAGAAAAAAGAGGTGGTGGGCGAGGGGTTTTGGAAGGGAGATATTTTGTTCTGTCGCCCACAGAGTAAGAATCCGCACCATGGACCAGAGGAAGATACAAGGAACAATAGAACATGAAAAGGACATGAAGAGGTCAGGGCCATTCATCAGGTCAGTACGGTCCAAAAATACATATAACGCGAACAAGTAGATCCAGGCAGAGGGTTCGACAGACGGTCCAGGAGATAGCCAATATAAAGGTATATATCTGAAAGTGCCAAATGAAATTATCCAATCAATACCCGTGCAAAAGAAAGACATCTACAAAAAAAATAAGCAGACCAAGAAGTGAATGAGTGAAACATACCATAAATTACCTAGTGTAAAAACCAGTGAACAAAAGTTCTTCATTAAGGCCCTGTGGAGTCAAACAATCCAAATTTAAAATCCATCGGGATTCAGCTTTAAGCGAACATGTGTGTGTCATATGTGTCCCCCTAATGTTAGAGTGAACCTTTTCTAAGCCAACCACTTGGAGGCCATTATACTTGCCTCCATGATGGTCCAAGAAATGTGTTGCCACAGAGGAAAGTGGTTTCTCCTTTTTCGCCCAGTCCCAATCAGCTAAACCTATGTTCGACATACAGTCATGTGAAAAAATTAGGACACCCTTTGAAAGCATGTGGTTTTTTGTAACATTTTTAATAAATGGTTATTTCATCTCCGTTTCAACAATACAGAGAGATTAAAGTAATCCGACTAAACAAAGAAAACTGAAGAAAAGTCTTTTCAAGATCTTCTGTAAATGTCATTCTACAAAAATGCCTATTCTAACTGAGGAAAAAGATAGGACACCCTTGCCCCTAATAGCGAGTGTTACCTCCTTTGGCTGAAATAACTGCAGTGAGACGGTTTTTGTAGCCATCTACCAGTCTTCGACATCGGTCTGAGGAAATTTTACCCCACTCCTCAATGCAGAACTTTTTCAGCTGTGAGATGTTTGAGGGGTTTCTTGCACGTACAGCCCTTTTCAAGTCACCCCACAGCATCTCAATGGGATTCAAATCTGGACTTTGACTTGGCCATTCCAGGACTCTCCATTTCTTCTTTTTCAGCCAATCTTTGGTTGATTTACTAGTATGTTTTGGGTCATTGTCATGTTGCATGGTCCAGTTCCGCTTCAGCTTTAATTTTCTAACTGATGGTCTCACATGTTCTTCAAGCACCTTCTGATACACAGTAGAATTCATCGTGGATTCTATGATGGTGAGCTGACCAGGTCCTGCTGCAGCAAAGCAGCCCCAAACCATGACACTTCCACCTCCATGCTTCACAGTTGGTATGAGGTTCTTTTCTTGGAATGCTGTGTTTGGTTTACGCCAAACATGTCCTCTGCTGTTGTGTCCAAATAATTCAATTTTGGACTCATCTGTCCAAAGAACATTATTCCAGAAGTCCTGGTCTTTGTCAACTTTATCTCTGGCAAATGTCAGTCTGGCCTCGATGTTTCTCTTGGAAAGCAAAGGTTTCCTCCTTGCACACCTCTCATGCAAGTTAAACTTGTACAGTCTCTTTCTGATTGTAGAGGCATGTACTTCTACATCAACAGTAGCCAGAGCCTGCTGTAGTTCTCGAGATGACACTTTAGGGTTTTTGGAGACCTCTTTTAGCATCTTGCGGTCTGCTCTTGGGGTGAACTTGCTGGGGCGACCAGTCCTGGGCATGTTGGCAGTTGTTTTGAAAGCCCTCCACTTGTAGACTATCTTCCGGACAGTGGAATGGCTGATTTCAAAATCTTTGAGATCTTTTAAATCCCTTCCCAGACTCATAGGCTGCTACAATCTTTTTCTGAAGTCCTCTGACAGCTCTTTTGCTCTCACCATGGTGCTCACTCTCACTTCAACAGTCAGGAGCACACCAAACTAAATGTCTGAGGTTTAAATAGGGCAAGCCTCATTCAACATGCAGAGTAACGATCTACTAATTATGTGCACCTGGTGTGATATACCTGTGTGAGATCTGAGCCAATTTAAGAGGGAATACATGTGAGGGTGTCCTATCTTTTTCCTCAGTTAGAATAGGCATTTTTGTAGAATGACATTTACAGAAGATCTTGAAAAGACTTTTCTTCAGTTTTCTTTGTTTAGTTGGATTACTTTAATCTCTCTGTATTGTTGAAACGGAGATGAAATAACCATTTATTAAAAATGTTACAAAAAACCACATGCTTTCAAAGGGTGTCCTAATTTTTTCACATGACTGTATGTTGTTGGATCCGTTTCCACAATTCCTGTGAGGTCTGACCCACATACAGTTTCTTGCATGGCAAATGATTGCATAGACAACATTTCTTGTGGGGCAGTTGACATACTGTTTAAGGCATATACGTTCCTTACCATTTGAGAAACTATCCTTGCCCAACATGAATGAACAAACATTACACTGGCCGCACGGATATGTGCCCTTTAGTTTGACGTCTCTTCTCAGCCCACGTAAGGGACCCTGAAAGTGACTCCGTACAAGTTGGTCCTTTAAGGAAGGTGCCTTACGTGCAATAATCTTCGGTTTGTTAGCCACATAAGATGTCAGTTTTTGATCAGACATGAGCAGGAACCAATGATTCTGCAGAATTCTGTACAGTGCTGTCCACTGGTTGTTGTAGCGGGTGATGAGATGTATCTTACCATCCCTGATTTTGTGCTTAGGAGTAAACAACTGTGTTCGGTCCGAGCTCTTGGCATCCTGATAGGCATGGGATATGAGTTTCTTAGGGTAACCCCTATTCCGAAATCATAATGACAGATCTGCTGAGGCCGCCATAAAATCGGTCACCTGGGTGCAATTAGGCCGTAGTCTGAGGAATTGGCCTTTCGGTATTCCCTTTTTCATGTGTGCCGGATGGAAACTCCGATAGTGGAGCAAACTGTTGGTGGCAATGCTTTTTCGAAATAGAGAAGTAATGATCCGTTTTCCCTCCTTGCGCAATTTTAGATCCAGAAAGTCCACTGTATCCTCTGAGATGTTATGTGTTAGATGAATATTCAGATTATTCTGGTTCAATGAGTCAATGAACTGTACACAGACATCCTTAGGACCCTGCCAGAAAAACAGGATGTCATCAATATAACGGAACCAGCCCACCACATAGTCACGGAAAAATGGCGACAGGTGCACGCATGTCTCCTCCGACCAACCCAAAAACAGGTTTGCTTACGAGGGTGCATAGCGCGCCCCCATAGGGCAGCTCGCAGCTCGGCAGTTGTACTGCAGCCTGCCAGCGATGATCAATCGCTGGCAGGCTGTAGATGTAAAAAAAAAGCATCAAACATGTATATCAGATGCTGTTTTGTTAACAGTGTCTGATATACCTGCTACCTGGTCCTCTGGTGGTCCCATTTACTGGGATCGACCACCAGAGTACCAGGTAGCTATGTAAAGTAGCACCAAGCACCACACTACACCCCCCCCTGTCACTTATTAACCACTTATTACCCCCTATAGACTCCCTGATCACCCCCCTGTATGGCTTCATTCAGACGTCCATATGTGTTTTGCGAATCCGCAAAACACGGACACCGGCAATGTGCTTTCCGCATTTTGCAGATCCACACATTGCCAGAACTATATAGAAAATGCCTTTTCTTGTCTGCAATTGCGGACAAGAATAGGACATGTTCTATATTTTTGTGGAATGGAAGTGCAGACCCGGAAGTGCGGATCTGCAATTCCGGATCCGAGCGGGACAAAGTCTGTCCCCATAGAAATGAATGGGTCCGCAATTCTGAACTGCGGACGTGTGAATGGGGCATAAGGGTCCCTTATCACTGCCAGTTAGTTAGCTACTTGTTAGGTAGTTAGCGCCCAGCCCACCGCACCGCAGTCACCGATTTTGGCAGAGATTTTTTCATCCACATTGATCGATGCGAATGAATAAAACTGTGCCGTTCATTTTTTTTACTTTCAGCCCAGAGGCTGAACGGAAAAAAAAAATCTCATTACCCGTATGCTCAATATAAGGAGAATAGCAGAAACTCCTCATGCTGGCCATACGTGTAATGATTGCGGAGACCCTCAAATGCCAGAGCAGTACAAACACCTCACATGTGACCCCATTTTAGAAAGAAGACACCCCAAGGTATTCCGTGAGGGGTATGGTGAGTTCATGTAAAATTTCATTTTTTGTCACAAGTTAGTGGAATATGAGACTTTGTAAAAAAAAAAAATAAATACAAATTTCCACTAACTTCCGCTAAAAATTTCTGTGAACTCGCCATGCCCCTCACGGAATACCTTGGGGTGTCTTCTTTCCAAAATGGGGTCACATGTGGGGTATTTATACTGCTCTGGCATTTTAGGGGCCCTACAGCGTGAGAATCCAAATGCGTAAAAATGCCCTGTGAAATCCTAAAGGTACTCATTGGAATTAGGGCCCCTTTGCGCATCTTGGCTGCAAAAAAGTGTCACACATGTGGTATCGCCGTACTCAGGAGAAGTAGGGCAATGTGTTTTGGGGTGTATTTTTATATATACCCATACTTTGTGTGAGAAATATCTCTGTAAACGACAACTTTTTAAATTTTTTTATACAAAGTTGTCAATTTACAGAGATATTTCTCTCACCCAACATGGGTATATGTAAAAATACACCCCAAAACACATTGCCCTACTTCTCCTGAGTACGGCGATACCACATGTGTGACACTTTTTTGCAGCCTAGGTGCGTAAAGGGGCGTAAAGTCCAACGAGTACCTTTAGGCTTTACAGGGCTTCTCACAATTTAGCCCCGCCCAAAATGCCAGAACAGTACAAACACCCCACAAATGACCCCATTTTGGAAAGAAGACACCCCAAGGTATTCGCTGAGGGGCATGGCGAGTTCACAGAAATTTATTTATTTTTTGACACAAGTTAGCGGAAATTGATTTTTTTTTAATTTTTTTTTTACAAAGTCTCATATTCCACTAATTTGTGACAAAAAATGAAATTTTACATGAACTCACCATACCCCTCACGGAATACCTTGGGGTGTCTTCTTTCTAAAATGGGGTCACATGTGGGGTATTTATACTGTCCTGGCATTTTAGGGGCCCCTAAAGCATGAGAAGAAGTCTGGAATCCAAATGCATAAAAATGCCCTGTGAAATCCTAAATGTACTCATTGGAATTAGGGCCCCTTTGCGCACCCAGGCTGCAAAAAAGTGTCACACATGTGGTATCACCGTACTCAGGAGAAGTAGGACAATGTGTTTTGGGGTGTATTTTTACATATACCCATGCTGGGTGAGAGAAATATCTCTGTAAATGACAACTTTTTAATTTTTTTTATTCAAAGTTGACAATTTACAGAGATATTTCTCTCACCCAGCATGGGTATATGTAAAAATACACCCCAAAATACATTGCTCTACTTCTCCTGAGTACGGCGATACCACATGAGTGACACTTTTTTGCAGCCTGGGTGCACAAAGGGGCCCAAATTTCAACGAGTACCCTTAGGTTTTACATGGCTGCTCTCAATTTAGCCCCGCCCAAAATGCCAGAACAGTAAACACACCCCACAAATCACCCCATTTCGGAAAGTAGACACCCCAAGGTATTCACTGAGGGGCATAGTGAGTCTGTGGGAGATTTTATTATTTTTTTTGCCAGAAGTTAGCAGAAATGGAAACTTTATTATTTTTTTTTCCTCAGAAAGTGTCATTTTCCGCTAACTTGTGAAAAAAAATGAAATGATACCTGAACTCACCATGCCCCTCCGCAAATACTTTGGGGTGTCTTCTTTCTAAAATGGTGTCATTTGGGGGGTATTTATACTATCCTGGCATTCTAGCACCTGAAGAAAAATGACAGGTGCTCAGAAAGACAGAGCTGCTTCAAAATGCAGAAATTCACTTGCACCACAGTTTGTAAACGCTATAACTTTTACCCAAACCAATAAATATACACTTATTGGATTTTTTTTTATCAAAGACATGTAGAACAATACATTTATAGAAAAATTTATATAGAAATGTAGTTTTTAAAAAAAAAATTACAACAGAAAGTGAAAAATGTCATTTTTCTGCAAAAATTTCGGTCATTTTTGATTAATAGCAAAAAAAGTAAAAATGTCAGCAGCAATGAAATACCACCAAATGAAGGCTCTATTAGTGAGAAGAAAAGGAGGTAAAATTCATTTGGGTGGTAAGTTGCATGACCGAGCAATAAACGGTGAAAGTAGTGTAGTGCAGAATTGTAAAAAGTGGCCTGGTCATTAAGGGTGTTTAAGCTAGGGGGGCTGATGTGGTTACAAAAAGTTTTTCTTCTACTACAGTAAGACAGATGCCAAAGGGGTATTCTAAATTTTTTTATCCCAGGGGACAGATGAAGTGGGGTGTTCCTAATTTAAAAAAATAATGTATGACTTTCACAGACACAATCCACAGAGGAATTTCTTCTCCTACAACAGTTAGACGGATGAAGTTGTTCCTAATTTTATTTAATTTTTATTCGTGACTTTCACAGATACACTCCACAGAAGAATTTCCTCTCTCACATTAGTTTAATGGATGTAAAATGGGCCATCTTATTACAATTCTTAATTATTTAAAAAAAAATAATAATTTTTGGGGGGGTTGGTAACTGGCAACCACCAAACATTGGGAAATGGCAAAGAGAATGCACAAAGTGCGCTGCAGTATAACAATGGCTGGGTGCAGCCGGTAAACTTCTCTCCTCTGCCAATATAAGACATAATAATCTTGAGCCTGGAGACGGAGGTCCCAGTGGAGGAGGAGGTGGACATGACGGTGCAGGCGGAAGAGGCAGACGTGGGGGTGCAGGCACACGTGGCGGTGCAGGCAGAAAAGGCAGAGGAGGATGAACCTCGGTCAAGAGGGGGGAGGGAGATGCAAAGACCGCAGCAGAAGAGGGAGCAGGAGGAGCCTCTGATCTTTTGTGGTTCTTGAGGTGTCTACTCCACTGTAGCTCGTGCATCGGTTAGATGCTGGATCATGCAGGTGTTGCTCAGGTTTAGAACATTTATGCCTCGCTTCAGGCTCTGACTGCACAGCGTGCAAAGCCCTCGTGACCTGTTAGCAGCACACTGCCTGAAGAACTGCCATTCCAGGTTACTTCTTTGCACTGGCTTTAGTGTGATGTCTTTTAGCTTGTTGGGCATAAGCAGGCCTACTGGCTGGGGGACAGCCGCTGTGCTTTTGCACCCTGCTCCTTTTTTTGCTGTGCGGCTGGTGCTGCGTGACCCCCACCTCTTCCATTGAACTGCACATGTCACTGGCATGACCTGGATGACATGTGAAGTCTAGGACCTCATCATCCTCCACATCTTCTTCCACCCACTCCTCACCCCTGCCGTCCTGGCCGTTATGCACACTGCAGAAAGCTGCAGGAGTTGACACCTCGAACATAAGTGGTTAGGCATCAGTGCACTCAATCTCTGTCACTTCTTGGACATGGCTAGGTGGATGGCCCATGAAAACCCCACCAACAGAGTCATCAAAAAGCATAAGTGACTGCTGCATGACTTGGGGCTCAGACTGCTGGAGACACCCCTTTGCTTGTTTTTCCTTCCTTTGAGGGATATCTGGCTTTCACTGTGTTGTAGACCCATAACTGGGGCTCCACAATCTTTTTGCATTTTATGTTTCCCAGGGAGCTTTGCACTTTGGATTGCTGTGTTTGAGACTCTTAAGTGAGGCTCCACGGTATTTTTGTAGCTGGTCTCCCTAAGATCAGCTATTGCTTTGTTTGAGTAGTCACCAAAGCATCGCTCCCAGTTAGCCAGAATCCTACGCCACACTGATGAGGGGCAACACCCCGAAACAGCTGTCTGTGGATGGATAACTTGCTTAGGTCTTCCCCGTCACATCCTTGAAGCTTGTAAAAGAGCGGGATTTTGATATAGGGGCCACTTAATATGGTGGTTTTGGTGATCTCTGTAATGGAGACACCCCTTTGCTTGTTTTTCCTTCCTTTGAGGGATATCTGGCTTTCACTGTGTTGTAGACCCATAACTGGGGCTCCACAATCTTTTTGCATTTTATGTTTCCCAGGGAGCTTTGCACTTTGGATTGCTGTGTTTGAGACTCTTAAGTGAGGCTCCACGGTATTTTTGTAGCTGGTCTCCCTAAGATCAGCTATTGCTTTGTTTGAGTAGTCACCAAAGCATCGCTCCCGGTTAGCCAGAATCCTACTCCACGCTGATGAGGGGCAACACCCTGAAACAGCTGTCTGTGGATGGATAACTTGCTTAGGTCTTCCCCGTCACATCCTTGAAGCTTGTAAAAGAGCGGGATTTTGACATAGGGGCCACTTAATATGGTGGTTTTGGTGATCTCTGTAATGGAGACACCCCTTTGCTTGTTTTTCCTTCCTTTGAGGGATATCTGGCTTTCACTGTGTTGTAGACCCATAACTGGGGCTCCACAATCTTTTTGCATTTTATGTTTCCCAGAGAGCTTTGCACTTTGGATTGCTGTGTTTGAGACTCTTAAGTGAGGCTCCACGGTATTTTTGTAGCTGGTCTCCCTAAGATCAGCTATTGCTTTGTTTGAGTAGTCACCAAAGCATCGCTCCCGGTTAGCCAGAATCCTACTCCACACTGATGAGGGGCAACACCCGAAACAGCTGTCTGTGGATGGATAACTTGCTTAGGTCTTCCCCGTCACATCCTTGAAGCTTGTAAAAGAGCGGGATTTTGACATAGGGGCCACTTAATATGGTGGTTTTGGTGATCTCTGTAATGGAGACACCCCTTTGCTTGTTTTTCCTTCCTTTGAGGGATATCTGGCTTTCACTGTGTTGTAGACCCATAACTGGGGCTCCACAATCTTTTGCATTTTATGTTTCCCAGGGAGCTTTGCACTTTGGATTGCTGTGTTTGAGACTCTTAAGTGAGGCTCCACGGTATTTTTGTAGCTGGTCTCCCTAAGATCAGCTATTGCTTTGTTTGAGTAGTCACCAAAGCATCGCTCCCGGTTAGCCAGAATCCTACTCCACACTGATGAGGGGCAACACCCCGAAACAGCTGTCTGTGGATGGATAACTTGCTTAGGTCTTCCCCGTCACATCCTTGAAGCTTGTAAAAGAGCGGGATTTTGACATAGGGGCCACTTAATATGGTGGTTTTGGTGATCTCTGTAATGGAGACACCCCTTTGCTTGTTTTTCCTTCCTTTGAGGGATATCTGGCTTTCACTGTGTTGTAGACCCATAACTGGGGCTCCACAATCTTTTTGCATTTTATGTTTCCCAGGGAGCTTTGCACTTTGGATTGCTGTGTTTGAGACTCTTAAGTGAGGCTCCACGGTATTTTTGTAGCTGGTCTCCCTAAGATCAGCTATTGCTTTGATTGAACTGCACATGTCACTGGCATGACCTGGATGACATGTGAAGTCTAGGACCTCATCATCCTCCACATCTTCTTCCACCCCCTCCTCACCCCTGCCGTCCTGGCCGTTATGCACACTGCAGAAAGCTTCAGGAGTTGACACCTCGAACATAAGTGGTTAGGCATCAGTGCACTCAATCTCTGTCACTTCTTGGACAGGGCTAGGTGGATGGCCCATGAAAACCCCACCAACAGAGTCATCAAAAAGCATAAGTGACTGCTGCATGACTTGGGGCTCAGACTGCTTGGCTGATGTGCAAGGGGTTGAGGTGGAAGACGGATGACTGCCGGTGGTTTCAGCAGTGGACCGGGTGGAAGACAATGTGAAGGAACTGAAAGCACTCTCAGCTGTCCAATCTACTACCGCCTCTACTTGTTCTGGCCTCACCATTCTTAGAGCGGTATTCAGGCCTACGCAATGACCCACAACATCCTGTCACCTGCATGCACCAGAGGAAGGTGTTTCATTTGGACGTGTGCCTGGCACAGATCGACAATGTCCTCTCCCTGCAGCAGGAGTTCCACCACCACCAGTGATTAACTATTATATTTCCCTGTGAAGATGGCAAGTACAGTTTTTTTAAACACCAAAAATAGGTAGCTCTCACCAAACCATTTAACTGGCTGATTATTTTTATATCCCTGTGACGGTGACAAGTACAGTGTTTTTCACACAAAAAAAAATAGGTAGGTCTAACCCACCCAATTAACTGGCTGAATAACTATTATATATATAATATATATATAATATATATATTATACATATATGGCCGGTGCCAACTCTGCACTTTCAGCAGGGGACCGAGTGGAAGACAATGTGAAGGAACTGGAGAAACTTTCAGCCATCTAATCTACTACCGCCTCACCCTTGTTCTGGCCTCACCATTCTTAGAGTTGTATTCGGGCCTATAAAATGACGCAGAACGTCCTGTCGCCTGCGTGCACCTGAGAGAGGTATTTCATTTGGGCTCGTACCTCGCACAGATCGACAATGTCCTCTTCCTGCAGCAGGAGTTCCACCACCACCAGTGAAGGTGGAAAATACAGTGTTTTTTCACCCCCCAAAAAAGGTAGGTCTCACCGACCCAATTAACCGGCTGAGTAACTATTATGTATCCCTTGACGGTGGCAAGTACAGTGTTTTAAACACCAAAAATAGGTAGGTCTCACCTACCCAATTAACTGGCTGAATAACTATTATATATCCCTGTGATGGTGGCAAGTACAGTGTTTTTTCACCCCAAAAAATAGGTAGGTCTCACTGACCCAATTAATCGGCTAATTAACTATTATATTTCCCTGTGACGGTGGTAAGTACAGTGTTTTTTCACCAGAAAAAAAAGTAGGTCTCACTGACCCAATTAACTGTCTGAATAACTATTATATATCCCTGTGACGTTGTAAAGTACAGTGTTTTTTTCACCAAACAAAAAGGTAGGTCTCACCAACCCAATTACCCAGCTGAGTAACGATTATATTTCCCTGTGACGGTGGCAAGTACAGTTTTTTTAAACACCAAAAATCGGTAGGTCTCACCAAGCCAATTAACCGGTTGATTAACTATTATATATCCCTACACAACAATAGCTGATCTCAGTGTGGAGTAGGATTCTGGCTAACCAGGAGCAATGCCTCGGAGACTACTCAAACACAACAATAGCTGATCTCAGGGAGACCAGCTACAAAAAACACCGCGGAGCCTCACTTAAGAGTCTCAACACAGCAATCCGAAGTGCAAAGTTCCCTGGGAAACAGGAATATGCAAAATTAATGTGGAGCCCCAGTTATGGGTCTACAACACAATGAAAGCCAAATATCCCTCAAAGGAAGGAAAACCAAGCAAAGGGGTGTCTCCATTACAGAGATCACCAAATCCACCATATTAAGTGGCCTCTATGTCAAGATCCCACTTTTTTTACAAGCTTTAAGGATGTGACAGGGAAAACCTAAGCTAGGTATCCATCCACAGCCAGCTGTTTCAGGGTGTTGCCCCTCATCAGTGTGGAGTAGGATTCTGGCTAACCAGGAGCAATGCCTCGGAGACTACTCAAACACAACAATAGCTGATCTCAGGGAGACCAGCTACAAAAAACACAGCGGAGCCTCACTTAAGAGTCTCAACACAGCAATCCGAAGTGCAAAGTTCCCTGGGAAACAGGATTAACTATTATATATCCCTGTGACAGTGGCAAGTACAGTGTTTTTTTCACCAAAAAATAGGTAGGTCTCACTGTTCCAATTAACCGGCTGATTAACTATTATATATCCCTGTGACGATGGAAAGTACAGTGTTTTTTCACCCCCCCAAAATCTCACCAACCCAATTACCCGGCTGAGTAACTATTATATTTTCCTGTGACGGTGGCAAGTACAGTTTTTTTAAACACCAAAAATAGGTAGGTAAACAAATAATTGGCTGTGGTGGCTCTACCCACAAGTGGGCTGAATTGGTGCTCAATATCAGATAGGTGTAAGCTCCAAACACCAAAAAACAATTTGAATAGTAACAGCTTATGATATGGCACTCATATATCTGGAGAGTCCACTTTTAAACAAATGTCAATTTATTGTCTTATGACAATAATTCATACATGATAAAGTTTATAAATAACAATATATATCCCATCAATAAAAACGTACAATAAAAACGAATAATAAGGTAAAATATAAATAGAATAAATACATTCTAGTAGCGCTCGCTCCGTACAGTATTAAAACAAATGTTTATGCGAATCGACTTTGAATGTTTCATCCGAAGTCGATTTGCTCATCCCTAGTGGCAAGTAAAGGTTTATTCATTAAAAAAAAAAAAAAAATATGTCTCATCCACACAATTAAAAGACTGATAAACTATTATATTTCCCTGTCACTGGTGTAATGGAGTAGGGTTGCACTGAAAAAAATGCCAACAGGTAGCCCTCAGACTGAACAGCATGATTAAGTATGGTATTTCTGTCTCACTGGTGCACAGGATCTGTGTTGCACTGATCAATAATGCCTACAGGTCATCAGCACCCTTTTTGAAAATAATAAATGCCTAACACTTTCCCTGCATGCAGCAGCATCCTGTCCCTACACTAGTTAGAGAAGAATGGTGACGCACCATGTGATCCAGCATTTATGCATGCATGGTCACATGGTGTGCCGGCGAATCACAACCATGCCAATACTAGGCATGACTGTGACGGCTTCCAAGTGCCCACAGCTTAAACGCTTGTTGATTAGCTATGCTGCAGCCTTTCAACAAGCTTTATTTAAAGTACAAAGAACGAACCTGGACACGGATTTTGGCGCCAAAATCCGGGTTCGGATCTCGTATGGTCCTGCATGTGGCGGTCCGGGTTAGTCACTACTTATGATGCCAGATGTCAAAAAGCACTGGACCGAAAAACTTCTGTACAGCGTTATCAACCTATAGACATTAGACCTGTGCACTGAAATGCAGTACACATATATCAACTGTGTCCAGCTCCCAGCCTAAGACAACTGGCTGGGCATAACTGATACATGTGCACTCATACTCACAGTGTTTTTTCAGGTAATATAGTTATAACATAGTTTATAAGGCTTAAAAAGACACCTGTCCATCCAGTTCAGACTGTTATACTGCAAGTTGATCCAGAGGAAGGCAAAAAAAAAAAAAAACTGTGAGGTAGAAGCCAATTTTCCTAACTTTAGGGGTAAAATCAGAATAACTCCCTAGATCTACCCATCTCTAGTAAATATCACCTGTAATATTATTACACTCCAGAAATACATCCAGGCCCCTCTTGAACTCTTTTAGTGAATTCACCATCAGATACAAGCTATCAATAGTTATAGGTAAAAATAAATACGATGGGAATGTCCTCCAACATTTTTGCTTATATATTCCAGATCAATATAATCCCCACTAGTATTTTGGAAAGAGGAAGAGAAAACAGGAGGTGCTTAGTACCTTGTGGTTCCATTGACAAATTTGTCCAATGCTCAATTAATAGGTGAGCAGGAAATATACCATTTTTTCTATATCCTTTTATAAATATAAGATTTGTTAAAGGATTTTTTAGCTGGGCCTATAAAAAGCTATCCTTCAAAATAAGCAGCTGTGGTATTCTAGCTTTTCATTTTCAGCACTCATCTCCACAAATGTATAAATGAACAAATGGCAGGTTTGACATTTTTGTCATATGGTTTTTTCCAGAGGGAAAGAATGATCAGAAAGTCAGATTGTAACCTAACCGAGCCTTTGTTTGTCAAGAACATTTGTCAAGATTATGTCAAATGTGCTTATTTCCTGTCCCTACTATAATAATCTTATCAGCCAAGCACACATTAAGGGTTAGGGCAGGGAGGGAAAATGTTTTCTTTTTTCTACCCGTGGCCAGTCTTGTTTTTTTTTCTGATTTCTTCTGTCGAGTCCATGTAGCCTATAACTTTTATACCATCCTTAAAGGTATCATGTATTATAGATACATATATATATATATAGAGAGAGAGAGAGAGAGAGGGACAAAAGATGTGGGTGCAGGCTCAAGTAAAGGGATAAGCAACCCAATCTTCAATATTGTCAAAAAAGTAGAGCAGCACACCAAAATAGTGCAAAAAAGGTGTTGTTCTTAATTCACACATCATTGCAGGCGACGTTTCAGCTCTAAACATGAGCCTTTCTCAAGCAAATCCAAAAAGACAATGTGAAATATTTATGCTCCGCTTCTTCTGTGGGAGGAGTGATCCGCAGAATGCCTGACGTAAGCGCAGTGTGTGCTCTGGACATCTCCTTCCTCTAGGATGATTCGGCAGGAGAGAGAATGGTCACATGATAGTCACATGATTACGTGACGTCAGTTCTGTCATATTCCGGCGCATGCGTAGTCGGCTGACCGGGATGCCGTGGAATGAACGGACTATTACACATGCGGTTAATACGCTGGTGCCTAGTGCCTCCCTCTTCCCTCTGTTTCCACCTACTCACACTCCACCGGTGAAAAGATTTTTTAACCCTTAGTATGAACTGTCATCTACACTGAATGATATGTTCTTTTTATTGATATGTATTTTTAATAGTACACCAATTGTTATTTTTATGAAATCACATCAATTATGCACATGCACTATTATGGATGTATTTACTTGACCACTTTATGACACTGTATCTGTATTTTATATGTACCAACTGTTTATTCTCGCAATGTATGAGTTAATTGTCAGTCTGATTACAAGGTCACACGATATGAAGTTTGATTGCACTTACCCTTTAAATATTTCACATTGTCTCTTTGGATTTGCTTGAGAAAGGCTCATGTTTAGAGCCGAAACGTCGCCTGCACTGATGTGTGAATAAAGAACAACACCTTTTTTGCACTATTTTGGTGTGCTGCTCTACTTTTTTGACTATATATATATATATATATATTCTTTTTTCTAAACTGTATTTATTTTTATTTTTTATTCTATTTTCTGTAAATGATTTTTGGTCATCTTACCTGAGGTTCTGTTAACAGGATTTAGAGAAATATTTTACAGCAGCCTCATGGACCATAAGAACCTTTAGTCTAAATGTGACTATCCATTTTTATGCATGCTCTTTAAATTGTTAGGAGGTCATTGTGCAGGGAAGGGGGAATGTAAGATGTAACCATCACTTATTATGAATTGTTCGATCTGTTATTATCTATATATAGTGTTAATGGTCGTTGGCTTTTTATTTACGGTACTCACAAGGAAAACTAAATAAAATCACCAGATATGTTCTAATTAAAATATATTAACAATAGGCAATTTTCTAATGACACGTTCCCTTCATGCAGCAGAATAAACCCTTCTGTGATCACTTCCTATTTATATAGAAACTGGTCAGTAAATGCAGAAAATGCAAGCGCACAACCTATATTTGTCCTGGGCAATGCTTGTTTTCAGAGTATA
The DNA here is from genome assembly GCA_033119425.1 of Bufotes viridis. Classification (NCBI taxonomy): domain Eukaryota; kingdom Metazoa; phylum Chordata; class Amphibia; order Anura; family Bufonidae; genus Bufotes; species Bufotes viridis. The sequence continues at coordinate 128,021,516 of CM065590.1, forward strand.
ATGAAAGAATATTTCTATTTTCTGCCAAAAAGCAAATATCTATATACAAAGTAAATAGTATTTGTGATTGTGAACAAGATTATACAGTACAAGCCACGAGTTCAAATTTCCCAAACATTCAATGCATCATATGCACGTTGTGACTATTAGGAAGTAAATTCATATGGAGAAATGGAATTAAGTTACTTTTTTATTTTTTACTTTTTCCAAAAAAGTACTACTGGAAGGAGATCTCAAGTAAGAAATCAAAACTGTCCATTTCTAGTAGACTCGCCACACTGTGAAATATACTTAATTCCAATGATATCCTAGAATATAGACATATTTCAGCAAACAAAAAACCCAGCTGTCATACTTTTGTACATAGTGCTGGAAAGCTATATAAGGTAATGAATAATGGATGTGGTCAAATGTGATTTTACTTTGCAACTTATAAATATTATGTGAAATGTTCTTTTTGCTTCTCTAATAATAACATTACCCGAAGGCGATTTCTGGATCTTGCTATGTTTTGAATTTGTAGTGAGTATAGAGATATCTATGTATAGTAGATGTATGTTTCAGTTTCTCATAATGGCTTAAATGATAATTTACAAGGACAAGACTGGTTTACCTTTCCTGAATGAGGCAATGTATGATAAGAATGTAATGTAGCTGTAGTGTTGCATAAATAAGTAATACATAGCAACATTTTTCTTTAGTTTGAGAAATAGAAATTGTGCCTCAACCTTTGCACCTCAAGAAATTTAAAAATAAAACACACCTATAAAATAAAGTTGTGTGCACCCTACACTATATTCACTATTAAAGTATAGCTCCTAGATATTAGACAGATTTCTGCATAATGCATATTCAGCCACAGTAGCAAATATACCCTTCTCCACCCTTTATGGTACAGTATATCACAAAAGTGAGTACACCCCTCACATTTTTGTAAATATGTTATTATATCTTTTCATGGGACAACACTGAAGATACAATGTAAAGTAGTCAGTGTACAGCTTTTATAACAGTGTAAATTTAGTGTGACCTCAAAATAACTCAACACACAGCCATTAATGTCTAAACCACTGGCAACAAAAGTGAGTACACCTCTAAGTGAAAATGGCCAAATTGTGCTGAATTATCAATTTTCCCTCCCCAGTGTCAGTTGTAAATGAAGAGCAGATGTGTTAAAGTTGGTTTTATCACTCTCACACTCTCTTTTACTGGTCACTGGAAGTTCAACATGGCACCTTATAGCAAAGAACTCTGAGGATCTGGAAAAAAAAGAATTGTTGCTCTACGTAAAGATGGCCTAGGCTATAAGAGTTGCCAACACCCTGAAACTGAGCTGCAGCACGGTGGCCAAGACTATTCACCGGTTTAATAAGACAGGTTCCACTCAGAACAGGCCTCGCCATGGTCGACCAAAAAACATGAGTGCACATGCTCAGCATCTTATGCAGAGGTTATCTTTTCAAAATAGATGTATGATGAGTGCTGCCAGCATTGCTGCAGAGGTTAAAGGGGTGTTAGCCTGTCAGTGATCAAATTGGTTGTCCCAGAAGGAAGCCTCTTCTAAAGATGATGCACAAGAAAGCCCACAAACAGTTTGCTAAAGACAAGCACACTAAGGACATGGATTACTGGAACCATGCCCTGTGGTCTGATAAGACCAAGATAAAAAAATATTGAAATAATTCTCTACCTGTGAAATGTTCCCTGTGCCACTGACTGCAACACAACCACACAGCGTGATTGGTCCGCCCCCATGTTTAATGGTTGGAGAGGTGTTGTTTTCATAAAATTCTTTGTCTTTTTTCTCCAAACATACCTTTGCTTATTGTGGCCTAAGAGTTTTATCTTAACATCATTGGTCCACAGAACTTGTTTCCAAAATGCATCAGGCTTGTTCAGAGTACTTTCACACTAGCGTTTTGGCTGGATCCGGCAGGGTTCATCAAAAACACTTCTGTTACTGATAATACAACCATCTGCATCCATTATGAACGGATCCGGTTGTATTATTTTTAACATTGCCAAGACGGATCCGTCATTAACTCCATTGAAAGTCAATGGAGGATAGATCCGTTTTTTATTGTGTCAAATTGTGACAGAGAAAATGGATCTGTCCCCCATTGACTTGCTCTACATCCCAGGACGGAAAGGAAACCGCAGAATGTTGCTGTTTGCTCTCCGGTCTGGGAAAGCAACTAAATGGAATGGAATGCATTTTGGAGCATTCCGTTCTGTTCAGTTCAGTTTTGTCCCCATTGACAATGAATGGGAACAAAACTGAAGTGTTTTTTTTCTGGTATTGAGCCCCTTTGATGAAACTCAATACCGGAAAACTTTAACGCTAGTGTGAATGTACCCTTAGATGTTCTTTTACAAACATGTGATGCTGAATTTTCTGGTGAGTACGCAGGAGAGCTTTTTTTCTGATGACTCCTCCATGAAGGCCATATTTGTGTAGGTGTCGTTGAACAGTAGAACAATGAATCCCAACTCCAGAGTCTCCTAAATCTTCCTGAATGGCCTTTTGCAGCAAATGGAGAGTTCTAAATAGCCTTTCTAGCAATCCTATGGGCAGGTGTCTCTGAATTTTCCTTAATCTTCCAAACCTTCTCTTGACCTCCACTGTTCCTGTTAACTGCCATTTCTTAATTACATTTCAAACTGAGGAAATTGCAACCTGAAACTACAAAACATCTGCACGAGATGATAAATGAATATGCGGATGTACATGGCTACATTTATAAAATAAAAATCACAAAGAATAATGCACAACAGATGCGAACATCATATATATGAACTAAGCCATCTCTCTAATATAATAAAATCTGAGACTCTCAGCCAATATATTTTAACAAAACACATCTGTACCCGCCTACCAGCGCCAAGGTGGTCTCAGGCAGGTCCTACTCTAAACCTACCTATGTAGTTGGGCATCTACATTCAGGGGAGCAGCCACATATAGTGTGCTGCTCCTTGTTACCTCTGTGTGCACCAAGCAACCAATGAGAGGAAGCGCCCGCACAGCTACTGTATATGTACCACCTAATCAAGGTTGCCTGTGGTATAGGAGGGGCAAAAGTGCACAAAAATGCTACTGCCAAGACAAAATAAAAGCACATTTACACTTGAAGGTGCCACTTCTTCAAGAGTATATTACGAAATAATCAAAAATTACAGAAAAAGATATGAAACATCCTGCGCGATATGATAAATTAATATGCGGATGTGCACGGCTACATCTGTGCAGGGTCTGCTCTCCTGAATGTAGATGCCCAACGGCATTGGTAAGTTTAGAGTGGGACATGCCTGACTGAGACCACCTTGTGCTGGTAGGCAGCACAGATGTGTTTTGATCAAAATATATTCCTGAGAGTCTCAGATTTTATCATATCAGAGTGAGGGCTTTGTCCATATATAATGTTTGCATCTATTGTGTTAGTGCATTATTTTCCGTGATTTTTCTTTCAACCTGAAACTACCTAAAAGGCTCAACTGGGAGTTATACCATGGCCCTCAAAGTCCCCTGATCTGAACATCATACAGATCCATATTCAGATCGGCTGAACATGTATGTGTTTTCAATGGAAAAAAAAAAACACTTCTAGACACCTTTGGCATTAGCCTTGTCTTCCCACAAATATTAACCTGTCGGCTAAAGTGGACTTTTTCGGCGTACAATACACTAATGTGTATGGTGGTCTTAAGCTCCATGAAGGATATGAAATATTTAGAGAATGACACAAATTGATAAAAACAGAATATTTCCATTCTACAATACTCTTACTAATTCACCATTGGTTTTGTATGTAAAGGCTTTGTTATCACTAAAACATTTTGGGGTTGTTTTAAGTCCAGTCTCTACTTTTTTACAGTATCTGAATGGAAATAGACAAAAGGTAATAGGCTGCCATGTTTTTATATTTTTTCTACAGATCTTCACAGAAGTAGGTTAATTGGCTTAGACACCTGCAAGACTCCCTGAAGCAGTCCCTACTCAATATCCTTATCATAAATGCAAGAAGTCTTCTTGAAAAGATAGTCATGCATAAGATCACTGTCCCTGGCTGTATCTCTACACATTCCTGTGGGCAGATATGATGATGCCATCAGGAAAATAAATGCAGCAAAACAGCAATCATACTGCAATATGGTTAGTTATGGTCTCCATGGAAAAAGTAACACAATTAGCCTAGACCAACATTTTATACTCTGTAAGGCTACATGCACACGAACGTTGTTTGTTTCCGAGTCAGTTCCGTTTTTTTGCGGATAGGATGCAGACCCATTCATTTCAATTGGTCTGCAAAAAATGTGGATAGCACACCGTGTTCTGTCCGCATCAGTATGTCCGTTCCGTAGTCCTGCAAAAAAATAGAACATGTCCTATTCTTGTCCGTTTTAGGCATTGTTACAATGAATCCGCAAAAAAAATCGGATGGCATACAGATGTCATCCTTTTTTTTTACGGATCCGCAATTTGCTGACCACAAAACACATACAGTCATGTGCATGTAGCCTAATTGTATTTATAGTGTGGTTTTTAACTTTAGTATTGCCAGGTACCTTCACCACTACTAATCCTGTTAACCCGCTGGAGATATACCACTGACTCGTATCAATATGACAATCAAGATTACCTTGCTATTGCTATTGAGTTCTCTTCCGTGGTACTTTCAGCTCTTATTGCAAGCTTGAATATAGGGTTTTCAGTGGATAGGGTTTTCTTTCTTCCACGGGAGTACGCCCCGGCCGGTGGCGAAACTACATGTTGGTAAGTTTGGAAGCTCGCACTTACAAGGAGCGACCTAGTGACGTCACTATCTGAGATACGGATCACTGTAAGTGCCTAAAAACCAACGCGTTTCGGACAATGCATTGTCCTTCGTCAGGGAATCACTGTGGTACTTCCCGATACCCTCCTTATATACCTCCTTCAATTTCTTGCATTAACTGTTCACTTGCTGCTTCTGACTTTTACCCTCCTGTTCGTCTTTCAATCAAAGGCAAACAGCTCTATTTCCACATTTAACCCCTTTGGTGTCAAAGTATCCATATTGGAAATCCACTGTTTCTGCTCTTGACATGCTCTTGATAAAATCCCCCCTCCGCTCATTTAGTATTATTATCTCTACCCCGCAAAACATCGACCCTTCAAATTTCCCTCCGTGTTTGTCTGTATAGTGCCTAGATAATGGGTGCCCCTCAGGTTTTCTGTGGATGTTATATATATGTTCTCCCAGTCTTTTCTTTAATTGTCTCTTTGTTCTTCCAACATAAATTTTCCTGCAGAGGCATGTGATGGCATATATTAAAATTTCTTCCTCATACGGAAGAGAACTCAATAGCAAGGTAATCTTGATTGTCATATTGATACGAGTCAGTGGTATATCTCCAGCGGGTTAACAGGATTAGTAGCGGTGAAGGTAGTGCACAGTACCTGGTAATACTAAAGTTATTTTGAGTGTCTGTTAGCAGCAGGCTTTGCGGTACTGCAGCAGAATTATTGTGGAGCATAAGCGCCAGTGGAACAGGATCAAATCTAGTGTGGTTTTTAATATGACATTACACAAAAGTACAAGTAAAGGGATCTTGGTCCATCTTAAAATTTGATTTGACTTAATTGTCCATCTGATTTCATTTAGGTTTATATAAATTCTACCCAAATCAAAAGTGCCCTAAATTGCCTAGAAAGTTGAGAGCGAGAAAAAGAAAGAGATAAATTCTCTGTAGATTCCCGATTCTTTAGCTTTAAAGGGTTTGTCTCACTTCAGAAAATGGCCTTTATCATGTAGAGAAAGTTAAAACAAGACACTTATTAATGTATTGTGATTGTCCATATTGCCTCCTTGGCTGGCTGGATCCATTTTCCATCACATTATACACTGCTTATTTCCAGGGTTATGACCACCCTGCAATACATTAGCGGTGGCTGTGCTTGTACACTATAGAAAAGAGCAATGGCCTATGCACACACCAGCAGTCCCAGCCATCAGAGAGGCTGGACTTTTTTTGGAATGGTGTACAAGCACAACCACTGCTGCTGGACTGTAGGGTGGTTGTAACTATGGAAACAAGAAGTGTATGATGTGATGGGAAACATGAATCAAGCCAGCAAAGCTCTCAGCATGGACAATCAGAATACATTAGTAGGTGCCATGTATTAACATTTTTTACATGATAAAGGCCATTTGCTGAAGTGAGACGACCCCTTTAACACCACAAGGAGGTATGGACTTTGCCTGTTAGATTCCTTAAATGATCATTCATTATTTGAAGTTGCACTGATAGCTGACAAAGCAGTAGTGTGGTCAGTAATGGAGCCAAGGAGCATCACCCGCATCACCAGGGGAGCGGTCAGGAACGGAGCCAACTGTCAGAGTTAGATGTAGAACAATAGCCGCCACGTGAACAATCCAAAATGCAACGTAGGAGGAATATCCAGGAACAAGTCTGAGGTTAAGGTCAAAGTCAATTAGAAGTCACAGCACACAGAAATAGGAGCCAGGGTAAAATAATAGCTGAAAGGAAAGGGGTTATCCCAATGAAAAGTATTACTATGCAATGAATAGGGTATTTCAAATAAAGTATTCTTACAATACACATGAAATCACAATATTGTTTAGTTTTTTTTAAATGTACATTAGATTTTTTCTCTCTGGTAGCGCCCCCTGCTGTTTATCCTTCTGGCCCACCTTCTCCTGCATTCAATGGTGGACAATCATGCTAAGTAGCTTCCCTGCTCGCTTCATCCTCTCAGTGCTGGCTTTGTCATTTCATAGACAAGCAGATGAATAAGTCCAGACACTATTCATTCATCCCTTCTTCTAAATGTATACAAATATATAGCTATACTTCTGTCTATAAAGTGGAAATGGAAATTGTGGGGGCATTATATACCATGTGTATCTCAGTGGCTATATGTGAGGGACTAGTTTCTATACAAGGCAGGAATGTGTTAACAAGAACTAATGGCAATCATCATGGGAGAAGGAGGGGCTTGACTGTCTCAAGTTAGATGCTGCCCACCCACAGAATGGGAAGACAGTCCGCCAGATAAGATAAGCAGGTAAAAAAAAAAAGATTTGTGATATAACCACTTTAATCTGCAGGCTAGAGAGACAATACTGAGCATGTTAGTGCCCTTCAATAGCATGCCGGCTGCTATTGACGTGCACTAACATGTTTGACAAAGGGCTTCATACTTCCTAAGCCTGAAACGTTGCTGTATCACTGTGCACCATCTTATTCGGCTGTATAAATAAAGATTTTCATGTGAACACTGCATACTCTATGTTGGTGTACACCTGACAAAAGCCTTACATAATTGATAAGGGCCATGGCCAACATTGATGTACTATTGCTCTACATCAACATTTCTATTTCTCTACAACGTTCCATGGGAGAGGGGGTTCCAGTAGCAGTAATGTGTTACTGATCACTCCTGTATGGCAGACTGCTACCTCCTGTGTCCATTTCCAGCACAGAAAGAGACTCACACATAATTTAAAATCCTTATAGTATTTTTCTTTTGTCAAGAGACACATTTATTTCTAGAGGAGGATATTAGAAAATGAACTGAAATAGGGAGGCCAAGATGTTTTGTTGTGTGAAGGTCAGGCTAGTCTCCTAATTGTCCCTGAAGAAGCGGGGCAGACATCATTTGGTTTTATCAGGAGACTAATTATGGGCTAACATAAGGGATACGGTTCACAAACCTAACTTATTTTTTGATAATCTTACAAATCTGCATTACCTTTTATTAGCTGAGTATAATGCATAAATGTTCCAGAAGGGAAATCGCCTCTGTCTGCTTCTTGTTTAATATCAACCTGAACAAAGTGGCAAATTTATGTAATTACTAAAAATGGAATAAACATTGACAAATGGACTAAAAGACTGGCACTAAAAGACACCAGAATGAAAGATAATTTTAAATTAAGTTCTTACAAAAGAATCATTCTCATGAAATCCATACATAAAGCTTTTTGTGAATATGTCATCAGGTTCTATTACAAAAAGCAAGGACTGACAAAATGGGACAATTAGTTATTCAATAAGCCATCAATTTATGCATGCCAAAACTTGACTGAGCCACTGTTCAATACAACTGGTGTACTGAACCATGGTTGATGAACTTTCAGTATGAAAAATGTCTACAGTAGCAGAGCAGGGTCTTGTACAAAATCAAGGTGACGCAGACCTAGTGTCAATTGTGTATTTCATTATCATATATAACTTTAAAAAATAACTTTGTTCTACGAAATACAGTGCAATCTGCAGGTAGCATATTATAGAGTAGGAGGAGCTGAACAGTTCAGCAAATTATACATTTAAATCTCTGTTTTAAGAGTTTAGGTGTACATGGGGCCATCTTATTGGTGACTGACAGCTATCTATATGTACACACTTACACAGAGAATACTATCAATCACTTTTAACAACTCCCCATGTACAAATATCAGTGACTGACATCTATCTATGTATATACACTTACACAGAGAATGCTATCAATCACTGATAACACCTATCCTGTGTGCAGCTATCAGTGACTGACAGCTATCTATGTATACACACTTACATAGAGAATGCTATCGATCAATGATAACACATCCCAGTGTACAGCTATCAGTAACTGACAGCTATCTATGTATACACACTTACACAGAGAATGCTACCAATCACTGATAACACCTTCCCTGTGTACAATTTTCAGTGACTGAAAGCTATCTCTGTATATACACTTACATAGGGAATACTATCAATCACTGATAACACCTCCCCATTTACAACTACTGTATCAGTGACTGACAGATATCTCTGTATATACACTCAGGCCAGTTTCACACTAGCTTTAAGCTTTTCTGGCAGGCTGTTCCAGCAGGGGAACAGCCTGCTGGGTCCATACTACCATTTGCACATGTATGCTGCCAGAAGTCCACCCGGCCGAACACTCACTATAATAGGGAGAGTTGGAGATCAAATCTCGGCAAATATACTGAGATGCAGCCAGACAAATACCACTGCATGCAGGAAATACTATCAATCACTGATAACACATCCCCGTGTACAGTTATCATTGACTGACAGCTATGTATACACACTTACACAGAGAATGCTATCAATCATTGATAAAACCTCCCCCATATACAGCTATCAGTGATTGACAGCTATCTCTGTATACACACTTACACAGAGAATGCTATCAATCACTGTTAACACCTCCCCTGTATATAGCTATTAGTGACTGACAGCTATGTACATGCACACTTACACAGAAAACACTATTAGAGTTGAGCAAAAACCTGGAAGTTCGGGTTCGCCGAGTTCAGCCGAACTTCTTTGCAAAGTTTGAGTTCGGGACCCGAATTTGACCTCAAACACAAACTTCATTGAAGTCAATTGGGACCCGAACTTTGGGACACTAAAATGGCTCTAAAAGAGTCATGGAAAGGGCTAGAGGGCTGCAAAAGGCAGCAAAATGTGGGTAAGAGCATGACAAGTGCCCTGTAAACAAATGTGGATAGAGAAATGACTTGGCGGTGTAGGTGGACGTGGTGGTGTAGGTGGAAGGGGCAGTGGAGGAGGAGGAGATAGCCAACACTTTTTTTATTTATTTTTTATTTAATTTGGGTAGACCACAAAACATTGTGGAATATATAAAATAAAACAAAGAGAAAGTGCGCTGGAATATAACAATGGCTGTGTGAGGCCGGTATACATGTCTATTCTGCACAAGGTAGGGACAAGTCCCGTGGGATCCATGCCTGGTTCATTTTAATGAACGTGAGCTTGTACACGTTGGCTGTGGACAGGCGGCTGCACTTGTCTGTGATAACGCCCCCTGCTGTGCTAAATACACGTTCAGACAATACATTGGCTGCAGGGCAGGCCAGCACCTCCAAGGCGTAAAGGGCAAGCTCAGGCCATGTGCCCAATTTGGAGACCCAGAAGTTAATTGGGGCAGACCCATTAGTCAGTACGCATAGGTGTGTGCACACATACTGCTCCACCATGTTGCTGAAATGCTGCCTCCTGCTAAGACGTTGCATATCAGCTGGTGGGGCTGGTTGTTGTGGCGTGGTGACAAAGGTTTTCTATATTTCAGCCATGCTAACCCTGCCTCCTGTGGTGCTGGCGGTGCCCCGGCTGCGTTGGCGACCTCTTCCTCCTCTTCTGCCTTCACCTTGTGATTCCACTGAGCCCCCGCTGTTAGGTGGAAATGCTATCAGCAGCGCGTCTACCAGCGTGCACTTGTAGTTGCGCATCTTCCGATCACGCTCCAGTGAGGAAATTAAGGACGGCACGTTGTCCATGTAATGGGGATCCAGAAGGGTGGCAACCAAGTAATCAACACAAGTTAGAATGTGGGCAACTCGGCGGTCGTTGCGCAGGCACTGCAGCATGTAGTCGCTCATGTGTGCCAGGCTGCCAAGAGGCAACGACAAGCTGTCCTCTCTGGGAGGTGTATCATCTGTGTACTCAGTATCCACCCCTGCCACGCTGCAGTGATGGCCCTGAGCTGCTTTGGGTGCCACCCTGCTGTGAACATGGTTCCTCCTCATCCTCCCCCTACTCTTCATTCTCCAAAACTGGGCACTGGCTGGACAATTGTGTATCTGGCCTATGTTGGAGCAGGAACCCACCCTCTGAGCCACTTGTGAATGACTGGCCTGATAACCGTGGAAATGATCCATCTTCCTCCTCCTCTTCCTCCTGTGCCACATCCTCTTCCATTATCGGCATTGGCCATGTTGGTGGAGTAGTCGAAACAGAGCAACAAGGCACACAGGTCTCGCATGGAGGTCCACTCAGTGGCAGTGAAGTGGTGCTGTTCCGCAGAGCGACTCACCCGTGCATGCTACAGCTGAAACTCCACTATCGCCTGCTGCTGCTCGCACAGTCTCTCCAACATGTGCAAGGTGGAATTCCACCTTGTGGGCACGTCGCATATGAGGCGGTTAGTGGGAAGGCGTGAGAACGCTGAAAGTGCGCACAGATGGCCCGCACGTTCTCCTGCAGCTCTGACATATCGGGGTAGTTTTTCAGGAATTCCTGCACCACCAAATTCAGCACATGCGCCAGGCAAGGGATGTGTGTCAAACCGGCTAGGCCCAGAGCTGCTACGAGTTTTCGCCCATTATTGCACACCACCAGGCAGGGCTTGAGGCTCAGTGGCACCAACCACTCATCGGTATGTTGTTCCATGCCCATTCACAGCTCCTGCGCGGTGTGGGGTTTGTCCCCCAAAAAGATGAGTTTCAAAACTGCCTGCTGTCGTTTTACCCTGGCTGTGCTGAAGTTGGTGGTGAAAGTGTTACGCTGACCGGATGAGGAGGCGTTAGAGGAGGAAGATGAGTAGGAGGCAACAGGAGGCAAAGAGAAATGCCCTGCAATCCTCGGTGGTGGAATATTGGCGGATGTGCGCCAAACAGCTATCCGCCCCAGCCCCCGCCGCCACTGCATTTACCTAGTGTGCTATTAGGGAGAAATAACGTCGCTGCCCGTGCTTACTGGTCCACATATCGGTAGTTATGTGGACCTTGCCACAGATGGCGTTGCACAGTGCACACCTGATTTTGTCCCCCACTTGTTTGTACAGGTAAGGGATGGCTTGCCTGGAAAAGTAGTGGCGGCTGGGAACGACGTACTGTGGGACAGCCAACGCCATAAGGTTTTTAAAACTCTCCGTCTCCACCAGAAGGATTGACAGCATTTCACAGGCCAGGAATTTTGAATTTCTGGCATTCAGGGCCAGGGATCGTGGGTGGGCAGGGTGGGTAGAGGGGGTACTTTCTCTTTTGCTCCATTGTTTGGAAGATGGACAGCTAAACGTTGCCATGGGACATTGAGGTGCTGCTTGTTAAAGGTGACGCACATGGTGGCGTTGCTGACACATCCTCTGTTTGCGGGGAGGCCAGTGCCACTGTCACTCCAGAGGTGGAGGAAGAGGCCGAGACTGCAGCAGAAGAGGGAGCAGGAGGAGCCTGAGACCTTTCTTGATTTTGGAGGTGTTTACTCCACTGCAGCTCGTGCTTTGCACTTAGATGCCTCGTCATGCAGGTTGTACTCAGGTTGAGAGCGTTTATGCCTCGCTTTATGCTCAGTCGCTGGGTGCAGTGGGCAGTAGCAGGTGTACTGTCTAGGGGACGGCCGCTCTGCTTTTGCACCCTGCTTTTGCACCCTGCTTTTGCTGTGCTAGTGGCTCTGTGCGACCACTGTCTCTCCCTCCGAACTGCACAGGTCACTCGCATGACCTTGATTTCATGTGGGGTCTAGGACCTCATCGTCCTCCACATCATCTTCCACCCAGTCTTCACCCCTGCCCTCCTTGTCGTCTGCACACTGCAGGAAGCCACAGCAGTTGGCACATGTGTTTCGGCATCATTAGAGACATGCTGTGGTGGTCTTCCCATGTCCTCATCCTCAAACATAAGTGGTTGGGCATCGGTGCACTCAATTTCTTCCACTTCTGGGGCAGGGCTAGGTGGATGGCCCTGGGAAACCCTGCCAGCAGACTCATCAAAAAGCATAAGAGACTGCTGTATGACTTGGGGCTCAGACTGCTTGGCTGATTTGCAAGGGGGTGAGGTGCTAGATAGATGCCCATGGCCTGCAGGTGCCAACTCTGAGCTTTCAGCAGTGGACCGGGTGGGAGACAATGTAAAGGTACTGGAGGCACTGTCAGCCACCCAATCTACTAGTGACTGTACTTGTTCTAGCCTCACCATTCATAGAACATTCGTGCCTACTAAATAACGCTGAAGGCTCTGTGGTCTACGCACACCTGAGGAAGGTGTTTCATTTGGGTGTGTAGCTGGCACAGATCGACCACGTTCTCTCCCTGCAACAAGAGCTCCACCAACTCTAGCAGCACCACGACCAGACGTTTTTACTAAATTTAGTTCCCTGTCAGCAATGCAGAGCAGGGGTTTTTCAGCGGCAAAACTTGGTTAATGTTACCCACCAATGAAACAGAGGATTTTTAGAAATATAGGTCTCTGTTACCTATGCAGAGCAGGGGTTTGTATATGGTAAAATGTCACCCAAGAATGTAACAGAGGATTTTTGAAAATATAGGTCCCTGTCACCTATACAGAGCAGGGGTTTGTATACGGCAAAGCTGGTAAAATGTCACCCAAAAATGTAACAGAGGATTTTTAGAAATTTAGGTCCCTGAAACCTAGGCAGAGCAGCTCTTTGTATACGGCAAAACTGGTAAAATGTCACCCAAGAATGTAACAGAGGATTTTTAGAAATATATGTCCCTGTCACCTATGCAGAGCAGGGGTTTGTATATGGGAAAAATGGGTTAATGTCACCCATCAATGTAACAGAGGATTTTTAGAAATATCGGTCCATGTCACCTATGCAGAGCAGGCGTTTGTATACGGCAAAACTGGTAAAATGTAACCCAAGAATGTAACAGAGGATTTTTAGAAATGTAGGTCCCTGTCACCTTTGCAGAGCAGAAGTTTGTATACGGCAAAAATGGTAAAACGTCACCCAAGAATGTAACAAAGGATTTGTCAATGTCAATGTTATAATCCCGAATTATAAAAAAAAGTCTTGTGGTTCTAGGCTAGCCCTAGAGTCAAATTTCTCTATAAAAAAAACATACATACATAGTTGCACAATAGTACATAGTTCTACTATCATTTGATTCCTCCTAATATGTAAAAATGCTTCCCACCTGCAGCCTTATGCTTGTATAGGGTGATAGAAATGCAAAGTGACTTCTAGTATTCTCAGATTTTACAGTGGAGGGCATATTATTATACAAAATATAACTACAGTATAATTCCCTATCCTACATGCATAATGATGGTACCCCATGTGGTATGTATGAACAGCACACAGATATATTTTGCATGGACAGTATGTGAGCCTGTGTTCTTCAAAATGCTATAACTGATTACAAGTCCAGGTCTGACCTCGCCTGAACAGGACTATTCAAGTACATATCATACTGTATACAGATGATTTGTTATTTTTTTTCTAGACAAAATGTAGTTTAAGATTAAATGTCATATGAAACAAAACTGGAGCCTTTTGAAATAGGAGGTATTATCAGAAGAGATACCACACAGTCTTTTAGTACCCAATTTTCTAAGTGTTCTATGCTGATGACCTATCCTCAGGATAGGTCATCAGTATCTGCATCAGTGGAGGTCCAACTCCTGACACCCCAGCTAATCAGTTGTTTGAAGAGGCCATGGGATGTCAAGTTCATTGGTCACATAGCCTAAAAGCAGCTCAATTCCATTCAAGTTAACCAGAACTCTGCAGCCTCTTTAAACAGCTGATCGGCATTGCCATGAGTTGTACCACCATCAATCGCCTATCCTGAGGATAGGTCATCGGTATAAAACACTTGGAAAACCCATTTAAACTGTTCAAAATTACATACTGCATTATAAAATGTGTAAAATTCAATTAGAGATGAACTAGAATTCAGTTGTGTATTAAGCATAAGATTTATTTTATCCTTCTACATTATATCGGGGAGGGGGACCCCTGTATTGGATAGTGTAGCGCCCTTTTCTACCAATGCTTCATTATAGAGCACCCTGCTTTTGTCTCTCTCACAAACCACCAGTAAGTTTGAGTCCTGAAATTCATTAGTACTGCCCCTTCCCCACAGCTGGAAATAGCAGAATTCACCAGGGATTTAAATGCATCTATCGAAATATGCTGCATAGACACTGACGCCGAAGAAGACAATGTCAAGGACGGTTTGCTGTGTCTGCTATGTAGCAGATGTACAAGACAATAAAGACAAATGTCCTTTTTCAGCCTCTCACATCACCTGGACCCTTGACAAAGAGGAAATGCACAAGTATACACACGGTATTGTAACATGCTTGGTGTTGAATTGTTTTTTCCAAATGGAATGTCTTTCTATGCTTTCAATGCCTTTATGAATCTACTGTATTTCTAACGTGAATAAATATGTCACTGACTCATTTTAAGAAATATCTTGTGGCACTCTGCGGATTCTTGCGGAATAGGGTTCCGGCCCTGTAGATACAATATGAAAGGATTCCAGCACCCCAAGGAAATATAATGCAATTCTCATTTTATTTTCAAGTGGCAAGAAACACAAAGTTTCAGTTCTGGGGACAATATATCCCATGACCCAGGTATAGGAATGCCGAGTGGTATAGTGTGGCTTAAAATGTCTCTTTATGTGTGTCACGAGGCTCCTACCTGGATACGGCTGGACCCCAGGCTTTGGCTCCGAAGCAATAAATAGGGGGAATAATTGAGGGATTTGAAAGAAAGAGGAGGCAGTGGCGTTGCGAGGGGGGTGCGGGGGGTGCGGGCCGCACCGGGTGACACCAGTCTGATGGGGTGACACCCGGACCCCCCACCCAACACCAGTAGCATCCCCGGGCCCCTCACCCCCGGCGCTGCACTGACGGTAGTGGCTAAACTCCAGACACGAAACGGACCTCCTGACGTCACTGGGTCACGTGACATTCTCTTGTCACGTGACTCTGAATTGGCAGCGCAGCGGCAGTCAGGGTCGGAATCCAGAGAGCTAAGAGCTCAGGCTGTCTGCAGAGCAGGTCACAGATGGCTGCTCTTAACTCATAGAGGGGGGAGAGAGTGAGTGAATGTCAGTGCTGGAGGTAGATGTGTGTGCTGTGGACGTGCTGAGGGGAGGGGGGCCCGAGAACTGTATGGTGAAGGATTCTGTGTGAGACTGTATGCATGCTAATATTGTATACGGGTGGGGGTCGTGCTGTGTAATATTTGTAGGGGGCATTGTAATATTTTGCAGGAGGGGATGTATTATTGTCTGCAGAAGGGGCCGTGTAATATTGCATGCGGGGGGTGTAAAATGCAGTTTTGTATGCAGGGGGCTGCCGTGTCGTTTTGTATGCGGGGGTGCCGTGTCATTTTGTATGCAGGGGAGGGATACCATGTAGTTTTGTGTGCAGGCACTGCGGGGGGGTTGCCGTGTAGTTTTGTATGCAGGGGGAGGGATGCAGGGTAGTTTTGTATGCAGGGGGGGTGCCGTGCAATATTGCATGCAGGGGGTTGTCGTGCAATATTGCATGCAGGGGGGTGCCGTGTAATATTGTATGCAGGGGGTGCTGTGCAATATTGTATGCAGGGGGTGCTGTGCAATATTGCATGCAGGGGAGTGCCGTGTAATATTGCAAGCGGGAGTGCCGTGTAGTTTTGTATGTAGGGAAGGGGTGCCGTGTAGTTTTGTATGCAGGGGGGGTACCTTATAGTTTTGTATTGGGGGACGTGTAGTTTTGTGTTGGGGGAGCGTGTAGTTTTGTATGGGGGAGCGTGTAGTTTTGTATGGGGGAGCGTGTAGTTTTGTATGGGGGAGCGTGTAGTTTTGTATGGGGGAGCGTGTAGTTTTGTATGGGGGAGCGTGTAGTTTTGTATGGGGGGCGTGTAGTTTTGTATGGGGGCGTGTAGTTTTGTATGGGGGCGTGTAGTTTTGTATGGGGGCGTGTAGTTTTGTATGGGGGGCGTGTAGTTTTGTATGGGGGGCGTCGGCGATCTGTCTGCTAGCGGGGGGGGGGGGGTGACACCATTTTCTACCGCACCGGGTGACACCAGCCCTAGCAACGCCACTGAGAGGAGGACCTGGAATAAAATGCATAGCATGATGCTTTGTTAGCCCATTAGAGTTAATAGCAGGGTGCAGAAGTGGTAATGCCACTCTGGTGCGTTACAAAAGCTTAAGGGGAGTGTCCCTATCATAACTCAGGAAGCAGTTGAAGGATGAAACTGAGCATGTGCGGCCTTAACAGTGAGCAGGACAAAGAACTAAGAAAAAAACAAACAGCAGGTGAAGCTATAGCGATACATTTTATTAAATAACTCAGTGGCTATGCAAAAAATTTTATTAGATGCAAGCGCAAAAGTATTCAGATCCAGATGCAGTTTTGAAAACTGTAGAATATTGTGAGACAACCCCTTTAATTTGATTTAGTCTATATGATGCATAGTTGCAATTACAATAGTGCCTCAAGGTAATTAAAGATATTGCATGTATAATATGGTATCACTGCCTGAAAAAGCCACTAAAATATAAATATTAAATCTCTTTATTTCTGATATTTAGATATTTGATTTGGCAGCTTCGCCGAAGTTTTATGACTTCTTCTTGCTATCAAATTCAATTGGTGCTGTGGTAACCCAGTGTCTTCGTATAATTTGGGCTCCCCATATTACCTTTGATGCCTTCGACATGAGCCAGGGTTTCTTTTGTTACCAGAGGAGGCCCGACGGTAGGCGGAGGTAGCAATGTGGGTTTACCCACCTTGGTGTTCCTCACCCTTAGTATTTGAAAAAAACTAAAATAACATAAAAATAATATATAAGTAGTATGAACAAAGTCTGCTGCTTATGTGTTATATACATCATACATGATAACTGCGTACAAGTATTCTATGTACTTCATTCATAGTTTTCTTGATAGCTGCCTTTTTTTTAAACACTTTTATAATCATATGTATTTTGGTCCAGTATTATACATGCAATACCTTTAATTACCTTGAGGCAATATTGTAACTGCATCTATGCATCATATGAACCATGTCAGCTGTATTGTCCTATGTATTTAGCCTTGTATACATTATGTTGTTTCAGTTTGATGAAGGTCCACACGGACTGAAACTATCACAACCGGCGTGCTGATCACATACGTGTGACGCAAAGGGAGGGAAAAGGGAAAGCCCTGTCAAAGGGAGAGGGAAAGATGGTGACCCCTAACTTACCTTGAGGCTGGCACCTGACTGCCCTGACATCCCTAGACGGGTTTTTCACCCGTACGCAGATCAAACCCTGGCTTTCCTTAAGATGAGCCCTAGGTAGTGAATAGGGCGGTGGGAGCACTAGTTCTCACCACTAACACTAAAGGAAAACACCAAGGAGAGGACAGACAACACATCAAAATATATAATCCTAGGTGGGCGACAACAGCGGACAACAAAAGCCTAACAGGCATCCGGAGGGTTATACTCTGGTACGACAACCAGGAACAACAGCTACACAGCTCCAGTGGGTCAGTATAGAAGTCCAGGCAGGAAGCTCTATATCTGGCAACCAGAGAAGTGGGAAGGGGGAAAATAAGGAGGTTGGGAGTGACGGACAAGAAACAGCTGAGGAGAAGAATCCACGGATCCCTGAGTGAGACAAAAAGGATTGCAAGGTAAACACAAAAAGCTACCGTTAAGTAACAGCGCGATCTTTAGACATAAAACTGCTGCGACTTCCTGACCCCGGGTATAACGGAGTCAGACGTGGCACCTGACACCCTCGTGACAGTACCCCCCTTTCCACAAGGGGCCTCCGGACACTCAGGACCAGGTCTCAGGATGAGAGGCATGGAAAGCCCGAACTAACCTGTTGGCGTTTACCTCTGATGCTGGTACCCACATTCTTTCCTCGGGACCATAACCCCTCCAATGCACCAGATATTGAAGAGAGCGGTAAAAAGAATAAAGACACATAAATAATTGTATCAGACAACCTTTGGGAGAGAAGGGTTTAATATTAAAACATGGCCAATAAAAAGCCGGGCAACAAATCTTAGTTACATCACACATATATAGGAAATGAATCAAAATAAGGGGCCTAAAGCAAAATCCCTGTTCATACCTCTCAGCTCTAGGGTATCCAACTCATGGATCCATCTAAGTTCCTTTTGCTTCAACCTCTTTTCCCTATCTCCTCCTCTTCTTAGCAGGTGTACACTATCGATAATCCTATATCTCAACTGAGAGACATTATGACGGGCTTCCCAAAAATGTTTGGGGACTGGCAACTCAACCTCCTCTGTGTAACTTGGATCCTGTTTCTTGGTAAACAATTTCCGGACAGTGTACTTATGCTGGTTAAACCTATTTTTGCACACTTGTGTGGTCTCCCCCACATAGAAGAGACCACACGGGCATTGTAGCACATAGATTACATAGTCTGATAGACAAGTGAAGAAGTCCTTCATCTGGTATCGTTTACCTGTCCTTGGATGAGAGAAAGTGTCACCACTGATCAGGCTGCTGCAACTGTTGCAGCCTAAGCAGGGATGGCAACCACTCCTACCCTCTCTCCTACAAACTGTCATGGTATCTGCTCGTGTCAGATGGTCCCCCAAATTGCGGGGTGTTCTGTAGGACCTCAATGGGGGAGTCTGCAGCTCCTTGACATCTGGAAATTACTGCGTTAAGATGTGCCAATTCTGCCTCAAAATCTTCACTAATTTCAAACTCTCAGAAGTGTAGGTTGTCACGAATGGGGTTCTCTCTAACTCCTCACCAGCATCCTTATCCTTAGACACTATTAATTCCTGTCTCTCACGTTGTCTCGCCTTTGCTTTATGTCGCTGTACCAGGCTTCTGGGATACCTTTGGTCTTGAAATTTTTTTCCCATCCTGTCCAATCTATCATCCACAAGTGTGTCCTATGACACTACCCTTCGCACCCTGAGGAACTGACTATAAGGCAGAGATTCTACAGTCTTTCTTGGGTGTGCGTTATCAAAGCGCAACATATTATTACGGTCTGTTCTCTTAGTATAGATGTCCGTGTGTAACCTACCCCCTTTCACATACACAGATGTGTCAAGGAACTGCAGTGACTCCACCGACGATACCTTTGTGAATTTCAGATGTTCATGTATACCATTTAGGAACTCATGAAATAAATCACGAAGATGTCGTCGATGTACCTCATCCACCCCCTCACCTTAGTGGCACGACATAAATATTCACATATGTCGGGGCCACGTTTGACCCCATAGCGGTCCCACAGCGCTGTTCATAAAATTTGTCCTTAAACAAAAAATCGTTTTTTGGACTACTCTGAACTCCTGTATGGGTCGCTGTATGTCCCAGATGTATGAGTGTGACCGGTGCGCCCATGTTTTAAGATACTGCTCCCAATTTACGCCGCAGAGGGTTCCTGGTTTGTTTAAACCTCCCCATGACGACGGAGGTCATATGAATGAGAGGTGTGTCTATGATGACGTTGCACACCTCCGGTCACCTGACACCGGCGGCGGAGTGCGCGGCCATTAACAGGCGCATGCGCACACACGCAGGGGGGGGGACGCTGAGCGGCACTGAGAGAATGGAGTCTCATGAAGGCATCAAACTGCTATGTAATGAAGGTATATGTTAGCAAAGGATGTGCAGAGTTGATTTTTTGAAATGGATTGTCTGTTTATATATGTCAGAAGAAGGACAACTTTGAGATATGTGTGGAAGCAACATTGTTGGGAGGAGGGGTTTGTCTTATTCAATCAACATGCTGGGGGAGGTATATTAAGTTCACTTGGTATATGTGTATTTGAGCTTGACAAAGACCGCAAAGTTGAAACATTGCTACACTTTGGTGCAAATAAAATAAGAAGTTTTTTGCTGAAAATTGGAGTGCCACAGTGAATCTTTATACATGCTTTGTACAGTAGAAACAACCACTCCTCTTTGTAGAATGGGTACCAGATCACCCACATTACCCCCTCCAGGGAAACTGCGAGATAATGCATCTACCTTGGTATTTTTTGCCCCAGGACGATAGGTGATGATAAAGTTAAACCTGGTAAAAAATAGAGACCACCTAGCTTGTCTAGAGGAGAGACAGTTAGCTGATTCAAGGTAGAGAAGGTTTTTGGGGTGCGGAATCACCGTGACAGGGTGGATTGCCCCCCTCTAAAAAGTGACGCCATTCCTCAAACGCTAGTTTATTAGATAATAGTTCCCTATTGCAAATATCATAGTTCCTTTCCGCTGCAGATAGTTTTTTAGAAAAGAAAGAGCAAGGACGCCATTTGCCAGGAGACAGATCCTGACACAGTACAGCCCCCACTCCCACCTCTGACGCATCTACTTCAACAATAAAGGGCTGGGAGACATCAGGTTGGATTAGTACAGCTGCCGAGGTAAACCTCTCCTTCAGAGAGGAAAATGCCATTTTAGCGGCGTCAGACCATTTAGAAAAATCAGTCCTAGTCATGTCAGTAAGGGGTTTGACAATCACAGAATAATTTTAAATAAGCTTTCTATAGAAATTTGCGAAACCTAAGAACCGTTGCAGTGTTTTAAGGTTCTCAGGAAGATCCCAATCTAAAATTGCCTGGACCTTCCCAGGATGCATACGGAAATCTGAAGCAGATAATAGATATCCCAGGATCTGTATTTCCTGAACGGCGAAGATACACTTTTTAATTTTCGCATATAATTTACTTGTTCGTAGGACCTGCAGTACCTGTCTGACATGTACCTTGTGTGTTTTCAGATCATACAAATAAATTAAAATATCATCTAGGTATATCACCACAAACCTGTCGATAAGATGACTAAAAATATTGTTAACGAAATGTTGGAAGACAGCAGGAGCATTGGTCAGACCGAAAGGCATGACTAGATTTTCATAATGCCCCTCAGGGGTGTTAAAAGCTGTCTTCCACTCATCCCCTTCCTTTATACGAATCAGACTAAGATCAAGTTTGGAGAACCACCTAGCACCCAGAAATGAGAGGAAGAGGGTATGGGTCTCGGATGGTTATCCGGTTTAGTTCGCGAAAATCTAGGCAAGGACGCAGGCCCCCAAATTTCTTTTTAACAAAGAAAAACCCTGCAGCTACGGGTTATGAAGAGGGTCTGATGTGCCCTTTAGCCAGACTCTTGGAGATATAATCTTTCATGGCTTGTCTCTCGGGACCAGAAAGATTATACAACCTG
>CM065590.1:128043728-128072922 GCA_033119425.1 Bufotes viridis
TAGGGATGAGCGAACCTGAACTGGATAGTTCGGGTTCGTACCGAATTACAGGGTTTTCGAGGACACAGACCTACTAATGGCATGGCTGTGATTGGCCAAGTGCAGCATGTGACCCAGCATCTATTTAAGCTGGAGTCACGTGCGCCGCTACGATCACTCTGCTCTGATTAGTGTAGGGAGAGGAAGCAGCTTCTGTGAGGGCGAGATTAGGCAGGGAAAAGTCAGCAAAAACATCTAATGAAGTGATCGATTTACAGCTGTGAATCATTCAACTTCTGCTAGTTAATTGCTCATTAGGCTGCACAGAGTTTTCTTTTGTCACTTTGATCAGCGGCCATTTTGTGTCTTGTCGTGCCCCAGCACAAGCTGCAACCAAGTCCATCATTCCATCAATACTAGTTTTTTTTTTTTGCTATATCCTACATCAGGGGCTTGGCTGTGCTTATTGTCACCCCTAGAAACTCAGGATAGAAATTTCTATATTTTATTAAGGGGTTAAATTCAATTGCCAAAATAGCAACCCCCTAAATCTGGTGTTCAAGCTGTGGCTAGCCAAGTGTAATATTGTCTGCTGTCTGGCAAAGGAAAGATTTTTTTCTGTGGTGAAATTCAATTGCCAAAATAGCAATCCCCTAAATCTGGTGTCCCAGCAGTGGCTGGCAAAGTTTAATAGTGTCCGGCAAAGGATATATTTTGTTCTGGGGTGAAATTCAATAGCCAAAATAGCAATACCATAAATCTGGTGTCCTGGCAGTGGCTGGCCAAGTTTAGTAGTGTCCGGCAAAGGATAGATAATTTTCTGGGGTGAAATTAAATTGCCAAAATAGCAATACCGTAAATCTGGTGTTCCAGCTGTGACTGGACAAGTTTCATAGTGTCCGTCATAGGATATATTATTTTCTGCGGTGAAATTCAGTTTAAAAAATATAAATACTGTAAATCTGGTGTTCCAGCTGTGACTGAACAAGTTTAATAGTGTCCAGCAAAGGATATATTTTTTTCTAGGGTGAAATTCAATTGCCAAAATAGCAATAACGTAAATCTGGTGTCCCAGAAGTGGCTGGCAAAGTTTAATAGTGTCCGGCAAAGGATAGATTTTGTTCTGGGGTGAATTTCAATTGCCCAAATAGCAATACCATAAATCAGTGGTTTCAGCTGTGGCTGGCCAAGTTTAATAGTGTCCAGGAAAGAATATATTATTTTCTGGAGTGAAAGTCAGTAGCAAAAATAGAAATACAGTAAATCTGGTCTTCCAACTATAGCAGGCCTAGTTTAAATCTGTCCGTAAAAGGGTATATTTTTTTCTGGGGTGAAATTTATTTGCCAAAATAGCAATACCCTGAATCTGGTGTTCCAGCTGTGACTGGACAATTTCCCTAGTGTCCGTCAAAGGATATATTATTTTCTGGGGTGAAAGTCAGTAGCAAAAATAGAAATACAGTAAATCTGGTGTTCCAGCTGTAGCAGGCCTAGTTTAAATCTGTCCGTAAAAGGGTATATTTTTTTTCTAGGGTGAAATTTAATTGCCAAATTAGCAATATCCTGAATCTGGTGTTCCAGCTGTTGCAGGCCTAGTTTAATTTGTCCTGCAAAGGATATATTTTTTTCTGGGGTAAAATTCAATTGCCAAAATAGCAATACCATAAATCAGTGGTTTTAGCTGTGGCTGGCCAAGTTTAATAGTGTCCGGCAAAGGATATATTTTTTTCTGGGGTGAAATTCAATTGCCAAAATAGCAATACAGTAAATCTGGTTTTCCCAGCAGTGGCTGGCCAAGTTTAATACTGTCTGTCAAAGGATTTATTATTTTCTGCGGTGAAAATCAGTTGCCAAAATAGAAATACAGTAAATCTGGTGTTCCAGCTGTGACTGGACAAGTTTAATAGTATCTGTCAAAGGATAGATTTTGTTCTGGGGTGAAATTCACTTGCCAATATAGCAATACCCTGAATCTGGTGTTCCAGCTGTTGCAGGCCAAGTGTTAATCTGTCCGTAAAAGGGTATATTACACTCAGCGTGCATCTCCAAGTATATTTTTTTCCGAAAAGTGTATATTACAAAAAGTGTTACATTACACTTGCTGAAAGCATAATCCTGTAAATCTGCACGCACTATTGTGCATCTCATAGTGTATTTCTGTCCGTAAAAGGGTATATTACACTCAAGGTGTATATACAAGTGCTGAGAGGGTCATCCTCAATAACTTCACACGCTACCGTGCATCTCCAAATGTATTTCTGTCCGTTAAGGGGTATATTACACAAAGTGTTAAAATACAATTGCTGAAGGCATAATCCTACATATTTTTTCACACGCTACTGTGAATCTCCAAGTGTAAATCTGTCCATAAAAGGATACCTTTCATCCAGGGCCTAAATACTAGGCCTACAATTGATATTCCCCTAAATCTGTGGTTACTGGTTACTGCTGTGCCTGAATTAGTGTAATACGGTACATAAATAAATAGGCAGATTGTTAGGTGACTGTAAAAAAAAGGCATGAATTTGAATTCAATACATTGGGCCAAATAATTTTTTTCTTATTGTGGTGAATGGTAACAATGAGGAAAACATCTAGTAAGGGACGCGGACACCGACATGGTCGTGGTGTTGTTAGTGGACCCTCTGGTGCTGGGAGAGGACATGGCCATTCTGCCACAGCCACACGTCCTAGTGAACCAACTACCTCAGGTTCCAGTACCTGCCAAAATTTACAGCGATATTTGGTGGGGCCCAATGCAGTTCTAAGGAGGGTAAGACCTGAGCAAGTACAGGCGCTAGTCAATTGGGTGGCCGATAGTGGATCCAGCATGTTCACAACATTATCTCCCACCCAGTCTTCTGCAGAAAGCGCAGAGGTGGCGCTTGAAAACCAAGCCCATCATTCTGTCACATCACCCCCATGCATATCAGGGAAACTATCTGAGCCTCAAGTTATGCAGTAGTCTCTTATGCTGTTTGAAGACTCTGCTGGCAGGGTTTCCAAAGGGAATTCACCTAGCCCTTCCCCAGTGGTGGAAGACATAGAATGCACTGATGCACAACCACTTATGTTTCCTGATGATGAGGACATGGGAATACCACCTCATCGGAGTCCGCACGTCGCTGATGATGACGAAACACAGATGCCAACTGCTGCGTCTTTTTGCAGTGTGTGACCGAACAGGAAGTCAGGGAGGAAGACTGTGGGGAAGACGATGCAGAGGATGATGAGGTCCTAGACCCCACATGGAAATGAAGGTTGTGCCACAGACTTTCATAGTTCAGAGGAAGAGGCAGTGGTGAGACCGAGCCAACAGCGTAGCAAAAGAGGGAGCAGGGGGCAAAAGCAGAACCACAGCCGCCAAGAGAGTTCGCCTGCTACTGGCCACCGCCACCAGGGACCGAGGACCCAAAAGGCAGCTTCAAGGAGTTCCCTGGCATGGCACTTCTTTAAACAATGTGCTCATGACAAGACCCGAGTGGTTTGCACGCTGTGCCATCAGAGCCTGAAGCGAGGCATTAACGTTCTGAACCTTAGCACAACCTGCATGACCAGACATCTACATGCAAAGCATGAACTGCAGTGGAGTAAACACCTTAAAAACAAGGAACTCACTCAGGCTCCCCTTGCTCCCTCTTCTGCTGTTGCCTCGGCCTCTTCCTCCGCCTCGGGAGGAATGTTGGCACCTGCCGCCCACCAAAGAGAGGATGTGCCACCAACACCACCACCTCCGTCACCAAGCATCTGCACCATGTCACACGGCAGCGTTCAGCTCTCCATCTCACAAACTTTGGAGAGAAAGCGTAAATTCCCACCTAGCCACCCTCGAGCCCTGGGTCTGAATGCCAGCATTTCTAAACTACTGGCCTTTGAAATGCTGTCATTCAGGCTGGTGGACACAAACAGCTTCAAACAGCTGATGGCGATGGCTGTCCCACAGTATGTTGTTCCCAGCCGCCACTACTTCTCCAAGACAGCCGTGCCTTCCCTGCACAACCAAGTATCGGATAAAACCAAGTGTGCACTGCGCAACGCCATCTGTGGCAAGGTCCACCTAACCACAGATACGTGGATCAGTAAGCACGGCCAGGGACGCTATATCTCTCTAACTGCACACTGGGTAAATGTAGTGGTGGCTGGGCACCAGGCGGAGAGTTCTTTGGCGCATGTCATTCCGCGGCCAAGGATCGCAGGGCCTCATTCTTTGCCTCCTTCTCGGCTTCCTCCTCCTCTGCTTCTACCTGCTCATCCAGTCAGCCACACACCTTCACTACCAACTTCAGCACAGCCCGGGGTAAACGTCAGCACGCCGTTCTGAAACTCATATGTTTGGGAGACAGGCCCCACACCGCGCCGGAGTTGTGGCGGGGTATTGAACAACAGACCGACCAGTGGTTGCTGCCGGTGGGCCTCAAGTCCGGCCTGGTGGTGTGCAATAATGGGCGAAATCTCGTCGCAGCTTTGGAACTAGCCGGTTTGATGCACATTGCTTGACTGGCACATGTGCTGAATTTGGTGGTGCAGAAGTTCATTCACAACTACCCTGACATGTCAGAGCTGCTGCATAAAGTTCTGGTCGTCTGTGCGCGCTTCCGGCGTTCACATCCTGCCGCTGCTCGCCTGTCTGCGCCACAGCGTAACTTCGTCCTTCTCGTTCACCGTCTCATATGCAACGTGTCCACCAGGTGGAATTCCACCTTGCACATGCTGGAGAGACTGTGCGAACAGCAGCAGGCCATAGTGGAGTTTCAGCTGCAGCACGCACGGGTCAGTCGCACTGCGGAACAGCACCACTTCACCACCAATGATTGGGCCTCCATACGAGACCTGTGTGCCCTGTTGCGCTGTTTCGAGTACTCCACCAACATAGCCAGTGGCGATGACGCCGTTATCAGCGTTACAACACCACTTCTATGTCTCCTTGAGAAAACACTTAGGGCGATGATGGAAGAGGACATCATTTTTAGCACTTTCAGGCCAGTCTGTTAGAAGTGCCTCATAGGGAGGTTTTTTGCAACAGCAGAGGCCAGCTACAAATGTGGCCAGCCAGGGCCCATTACTGGAGGACAAGGAGGATGAGGAGGAGGTGGAGGAGGATGAGGATGAAGCAGGTTCACAGCGGGGTGGCACCCAACACAGCTCAATCCCATCACTGGTGCGTGGCTGGGGGGATACGTAGGACAATGACGATACGCCTCCCACAGAGGACAGCTTGTCCTTACCTCTGGGCAGCCTGGCACACATGAGCGACTACTTGCTGCATTGCCTGCGCAATGACAGCAGAGTTACCCACATTTTAACGTGTGCGGACTACTGGGTTGCCACCCTGCTGGATCCCCGGTACAAAGACAATGTGCCTACCTTAATTCCTGCACTAGAGTGTGATAGGAAGATGCATGAGTACAAGCGCACGCTGGTAGACGCGCTCCTGAGAGCATTCCCAAATGTCACAGTGGAACAAGTGGAAGCCCAAGGCGAAGGCAGAGGAGGAGCAAGAGGTCGCCAACCCAGCTGTGTCACGGCCATCTCCTCTGAGGGCAGGGTTAGCATGGCAGAAATGTGGAAACGTTTTGTCACCACACCACAGCTAACTGCACCACCACCTGATACGGAACGTGTTAGCAGGAGGCAGCATTTCACTAACATGGTTGAACAGTACGTCTGCACACCCCTCCACGTACTGACTGATGGTTCGGCCCCATTCAAATTCTGGGTCTCCAAATTGTCCACGTGGCCAGAGTTAGCATTTTATGCCTTGGAGGTGCTGGCGTGCCCGGTGGCCAGCGTTTTGTCTGAACGTGTATTCAGCACGGCAGGGGGCGTCATTACTGACAAACGCAACCGCCTGTCCACAGCCAACGTGGACAAGCTGACGTTCATAAAAATTAACCAGGCATGGATCCCACAGGACCTGTCCATCCCTTGTGCAGAATAGACATTTATAACTGCCTCCCTCTCAACCATATATTATTGTACTCCGGGGCACTTCTTTATTGAATCCTCTTTTTTTAATTTTACTATTATATTGCGGTGCAACCAAAAGTTGAATGAATCTCTCCTCCGTCTAGGTGCTAGGGGCCTAATTATCTGAAAGTGGCCTGTTTCAGTGGTGGGTGACTTGAATCCTGATTCTCTGCTATGCGACCTCTGTCCTCTGTCTGGGTGCCGTGGGCTAAATATCTGGATGTGGCCTTCTCTATTGCTGGGTGACATGAAGCCTGATTCTCTGCTATGCGACCTGTCTCCTCCGTCTGGGTGCCAGGGGCTTAATTATCAAAAAGTGGCCTTCTCAATTGGTGGGTGACATGACGCATGATTCTCTGCTATGCGACCTCTGTCCTCTGTCTGGGTGCTGGGGCCCAAATAAATGAATGTGGCCTTTTGCATTGGTGGGTGACTTGAAGCCTGATTCTCTGCTATGGGA
Source organism: Bufotes viridis (assembly GCA_033119425.1). Classification (NCBI taxonomy): domain Eukaryota; kingdom Metazoa; phylum Chordata; class Amphibia; order Anura; family Bufonidae; genus Bufotes; species Bufotes viridis. The sequence continues at coordinate 128,050,135 of CM065590.1, forward strand.
CCTCTCTCCAATTGATATTGCTTAATTTTTATTTATTTTATTTTATTTTATTTTAATTCATTTACCTACATTTTGCTGCCTTTTGCAGCCCTCTAGCCCTTTCCTGCTCTATTTTACAGCCTTTTTAGTGCCCAAAAGTTCGGGTCCCCTTTGACTTCAATGGGGTTCGGGTTCGGGATGAAGTTCGGGTCAAGTTTGGATCCTGAACCCGAACATTTTCGGGAAGTTGTGCTGAACTTCTCAAACCTGAATATCCAGGTGTTTGCTCAACTCTAGTCGAGACCAATTAATACATTTTTCTGTTAGTTAAGCAAAAAGAAGAGCATTTTCATATCAAGGTAACAGGAAAGGTTTTTGCCTATACACAGACTGTGACAGTTCTTATTACAATAATGTCAAGTTTGTATGGGTCAGAAGCTGAACTAGTGATGTTGTATAGTGCATATCGTAAGTCTTCATTGACATGAAGGCCCAGTACTGAATAGTTTTTTGGGGGCAGCTGGCTTCATGACATCTTAAATTGACCACACCAGGATTTCTATCTGTAAAGTCAATGAGCCCTACTAGTGTAAAATAACTTTACCCCGGTTGTTTGTTGATGCCAAAATGTTGATGCAATTTTGGCACACATTGTCTCATCTTAACCCCTTCTAGCCAGTTTTCGCCCTCTTGCCCAAGCCATTTTTTGCAAATCCGAAATGTGTCACTTTTGTGGTAATAACTTTGGAACACTTTTATTTAACCCCTTAAGGACACGGCCCTATTTCACCTTAAGGACCAGGCCATTTTTTCAAAATCTAAACACTGTCACTTTAAGTGTGGATAACTTTAAAACGCTTTTACTTACCCAGGCCGTTCTGAGATTGTTTTTTCGTCACATATTGCATTTCACGACACTACTAAAATTGGGTCAAAAAAGTCAATTTTTTGTATAAAAAAATACAATTTTTACAACAAGTTTTGAAAATTTAGCAAATTTTAAAGTTTCAGTTTCTCTACTTCTAGAATACACAGTAATACCCCCCAAAAAAGGGATGATTTTACATTTCCCATATGTCTCCTTTATTTTTGGAGCATTTGGGGAATGTCATTTTATTTTTTGGGATGTTACATAGCTTAGAAGTTTAGAAGCAAATTTTGAAATTTTTCCGAAATTTCCCGAATTCCACTTTTTATGGACCAGTCCAGGTCTGGAGTCACTTTGTGAGGCTCACATAATAGAAACCACCCAAAAATGACCCCATTTTAGAAACTACACCCCTCAAGGTATTCAAAGCTGGGTTTAAAAAAAAACAAAAAAACTTTTTTTAGTTTTTTTGTATTAGACAAAGCTGGGTTTACAAACGTTGTTAACCCTTTAGGTGTTCCACAACAGTTCGTGGAAGATGGAGAAACAATTTTGAAATTTGGAATTTTTGGAAAAATTTCCATTATAATCCATTTTTTCCAGTCATAAAGTGAGGGTTACCTGCCAAACAAAACTCAATATGGGTTGCCCTGATTCTCTAGTTTACAGAAACACCCCATGTGTGGTCCTAAACTACTGTTTGGCCAAACGGGAGGACATTGAAGGAGGGGAACGCCATATGGGTTTTGAATGGCAGATTTTGCGGGACTGTTTTTTTTTACACCATGTCCTATTGCAAGCCCCCCTGATGCACCCTAGCATAGAAATTCCAAAAAAGTGACTCCATCTAAGAAAGTACACCCCTCAAGGTATTCAAAGCTGGGTTTACAAACGTTGTTAACCCTTTAGGTGTTCCACAACAGTTCGTGGAAGATGGAGAAACAATTTTGAAATTTGGAATTTTTGGAAAAATTTCCATTATAATCCATTTTTTCCAGTCATAAAGTGAGGATTACCTGGCAAACAAAACTCAATATGGGTTGCCCTGATTCTTTAGTTTACAGAAACACCCCATGTGTGGTCCTAAACTACTGTTTGGCCAAACGGGAGGACATTGAAGGAGGGGAACGCCATATGGTTTTTGGAAGGCAGATTTTGCGGGACTGGTTTATTTACACCATGTACCCTTTCAAGCCCCCTGCTGCACCCCTAGAGTAGAAACTCCATAAAAGTGACCCCATCTAGGAAACTACAGGATATGGTGGTTGTTGTTTTGGGACTATTTTAGGGTAAATTTGTTTTTGGTTGCTCTATATTATACTTTTTGAGGCAATATAACAAAAATTGAAATTCTAAAATTGTTAATACATTTGCCATTAATTTTTGTGGAACGCCTAAAGGGTTAACAAAGTTTGTAAAGTAATTTTTGAATACCTTGAAGGGTGTAGTTTTTTAGATGGGGTCACTTTTTTGGAGTTTCTAGTCTAGGCTACATCAGGGGGACTTCTAATGGGCCATGGTGTAAATAAACCAGTCCATCAAAATCTGCCTTCCAGAAACCATATGGCGTTCCCTTCGTTCTGTGCCCTGCCTTGTGGCTATATAGCCATATGGGGTGTTTCTGCAAAGTACAGAATTGGGGCAATAAATAATATTTTTTTTTTTAATGTTAACCCTTGCTTTATTACTGGAAAATATGGATTAAAAAGGAAATTTTGCCAAAAAATTGGTTTTTTTGCACAGTTTTTTTTTTTTTTAACACCGCTCCTGTAAGGGGTTGGGTCTAATGTTATTTTTATAGGGGAGATTATTACGGACGCGCCAATACCTAATATGTCTACTTTCTTTGAATTATTCAGATTTGACACTAGATTATCATTTTAGGAACAAAAAATAGATAATTTTACTATCTCCATAGCCTGGCTGCTGCATTTTTTGGGGGTGGTTACTATATAATGTAGGGGCTCATTTTTTGCAGGATGGGTTGGTCGGTTTTATTGGCACTATTTGGGGGTGCATACGATTTTTTGATCGCTCGCTATTACACTTTTGTAGTGTTAGGAGACATAAATGGCTTTTTTTACACTGTTTTTATTTTTATTTTTAACACCGTTCATCCGAGGGGTTGGTTCTAATGTTATTTTTATAGGGCAGATTATTACGGACGCGCCGATACCTAATATGTCTACATTTTTGATTTATTCAGATTTGACACTAGATTATCATTTTAGGAAAAAAAAAGATAATTTTACTATCTAAATAGCCTAGTTGCTGCATTTTTTTTTGGGGGAGATATATAATGTTGGGGCTCATTTTTGCAGGATGAGATGGCGGTTTTATTGGCACTATTTGGGGGTGCATACGATTTTTGATCGCTCGCTATTACACTTTTTGTAGTGTTAGGAGACATAAATGGCTTTTTTAACACTGTTTTTATTTTTATTTTTAACGCCGTTCATCCGAGGGGTTGGTTCTAATGTTATTTTTATAGGGCAGATTATTACGGACGCGCCGATACCTAATATGTCTACATTTTTGATTTATTCAGATTTGACACTAGATTATCATTTTAGGGAAAAAAAAGATAATTTTACTATCTAAATAGCCTGGTAGCTGCATTTTTTTTTTTGGGGGAATATATAATGTAGGGGCTCATTTTTGCAGGATGAGATGGCGGTTTTATTGGCACTATTTGGGGTGCATACAACTTTTTGATCGCTCGCTATTACAATTTTTGTAGTGTTAGGTAATAATACAAATGTCTTTTTGGACATAGTTTTTATATATTTTTTTAAGAAGTTTTTCAAAGGGGTTAGGTCAAATTTTATTTTTATAGAGCAGATTTTTACGAATGCGGCGATGCCCAATATGTATGGCTCTCAGACTTAGGTGACACTAAAACAGGCATCCTCAAAAGCGGCCCTCCAGATGTTGTAAAACTACAATTCCCACTATGCCCTGCTGATACCTGTAGCTGGGCATGCTGGGAGTTGTAGTTTTACAACATCTGGAAGGCCGCATTTTGAGGATGCCTGCACTAAAACTAATATTTTTGGGGAAAAAAAAATGTTTATGTGCCTCCAAAGTCTTAGAGCCATACTTTTTATATTTTCTAGGGGACTGTCGGGACTTTTAAAAATTTAGTACTCCATGGAAGTGTGATACTCCCTGAAGCAATTGATTACGCAGAGGCCCGGATGATCGGGGCAAGTGTCACATTGAGTGGTGGTGTCCTTCCGAATCCCCCTCTTGTGACACACTCTGCATCTTTTTTGGGTTCGTCCCTTTTTTCCAGTATGGGGGACCACACCTGGAAAATGTTGGCCAGGGAGGACCCGGGCGCCTCCAATTCCCGAGGTACTCCGACCTGCTCTTTCCCGGTCAGAAAAGATCAGGTCCTTGAGGACTGCCTCATAGAACTGGAGGAAAGTCCCTGTGCTGCCAGCGCTTCGGCATAGTACAAAAGCGTTGTACATGGCAACCTGCACCATGTTGACCGCAACCTTTTGTACCATGCCCGGGTTTTCCGCATGGCATTATATGGTTGGAGAACTTGATCAGACAGATCAACTACACCCATATACCGATTGTAGTCGACTGATACAATCGGGTTTGAGGACCGTTGCCGAGGATCCTCGCACAGAGACTGGGGTGGTGCCATTACCATGGATTGTGGTCAGCATAAGGACATCCCTCTTGTCCTTATACCTGACCAACAGCAGGTTTCCACAAGTAAGGGCACGGGTCTCACCCTGGGGATTGGTACCTGGAGGGGGTGGGCAGGGAGGCCACGCTGATTTTACCGCACGGTCCCACAAGCGAACGTGGATCTGGCGTAGAGGGCCTGGTACAAGGGTATACTGGTATAAAAGTTATCCACGTACAGGTGGTAACCCTTATCCAGTAGTGGGTACATGAGGTCCCACACGAGTTTCCCGCTAACACCCAGAGTGGGGGGACATTCTGGGGGTTCAATACGGGAATCTCGTCCCTCGTACACATGAAATTTGTAAGTGTACCCTGAGGCACTCTCACAAATTTTGTACATTTTGACGCCATACCTCGCCCGCTTAGTGGGAATATATTGGCGGAAACTGAGTCTCCCCTTGAAAGCAACGAGAGACTCATCAACCGCGACCTCCCTTCCAGGTACGTAGGCCTGCGCGAATGCGGCCCCAAAGTGATCGATGATGTGGCCATACTGTACAGTGGGGTCTGGTAGAGGATGTCCTTACTCCAGTATTGCCTGACGCTTGGTTTTTGCACTAGGCCCATGTGCAGCACGAGGCCCCAAAACGTCATCATCTCGGCTGCACTGACTGGCGTCCAGCCACCGGGTCTAGCCAAAAAGGAACCTGGGTGCTGAGCGACGAACTGTTGGGCGTACAGATTCGTCTGCTCCACCATCAGATTCACCAGGGGGTGGGGACGGCGGGTGGGGGGGTCAGCACCCCTGGGTTTGTTTAGGGTCTGTGGACCCCAACCACCACAGGCACTGAAAAAAAAAAGTTTTTTTTTCTTTCCCTAATCTAACACTATCCCTTCCTAGCCCTGCCTAAATAGACCTTTCCCTCACTGACCCTAACCTACCTGGAGGGTGCAGGAGGGTTCTGGATGGAGCAGGGGGGAGTCGCAGGAGCAGAGCTGGAGCGGTGCGGGCAGGTGCGGGCACGTGGGCGGCAGCAGCAGAAAGAGGAGGGGAGAGAGGAGCGCTGGGTGTTTGAATCACCCGCCTCTCTCCCCGGACCAATCACCGGCCACTACCGCCACCAACGCCCACAATTCAAGAACGGTGATTGGTGGTGTGATATCACACCACCGATCACCATTCTTTTCCGGTTCATCGGGTCACCGGAGACCCGAATGGACCGGAAACGCAGAAAACCGCAGGTCTGAATTGACCTGCGGTTTTCTGCGATCGCAGATACGGGGGGGTCACATGACCCCCCTCGGCGTTGTGACGGGATGCCCGCTGAATGATTTCACGGTGCCCGCCCAATCACCTTGACGTAATAGTACGTCTGAATTCAAATTCAGGCCTTTTTTTACAGGCACCTAACACTATCTGGCTATCTATTTATGTACCGTATTACACAAATCCAGGTACAGCAGTAACCACAGATTTAGGGGAATATCAATTGTAGTCTTAGTATTTAGGCCCTGGATGAAAGGTATCCTTTTACGGACAGATTTACACTTTGAGATGCACAGTAGTGTGTATAAAAATATATAGGATTATGCTTTCAGAACTTGTATTTTAGCACTTTGTGTAATATACCCTTTAACAGAAAGAAAAAAACTTGGAGATGCACGCTGAGTGTAATATACAATTTAACGGACAGATTTACACTTGGCCTGCAAAAGCTGGAACACCAGATTTTGGGTACTGCTATTTTGGCAATTGAATTTTACCCCAGAAAATAATATATCCTTTGACGGACACTATTAAACTTGTCAAACAACAGCTGAAACACCAGATTTACGTTATATCTATTTTTGCAACTGAATTTCACCCTAGAAAAAAATATATTCTTTGCCTGACACTATTAAACTTGTCCAGCAACAGCTGGAACACCAGATTTACGTTATTTCTATTTTGGCAATTGAATTTCACCCCAGAAAATAATATATCCTTTGCTGGACACTATTAAACTTGGCCAGCCACAGCTGGAACACCAGATTTACTGTATTTCTATTTTTGCAACTGTATTTCACCACAAAACAAAATCTATCCTTTGACGGACACTAGGGAAATGTCACAGCAGGTACACCAGATTCAGGGTATTGATATTTTGGCAATTAAATTTCACCCAAGAAAAAAATATACCCTTTTACGGACAGATGTAAACTAGGCCTGCAACAGCTGGAACACCAGATTTACTGTATTTACTCTATTTTTGCTACTGACTTTCACCCCAGAAAATAATATATCCTTTGACGGACACTAGGGAAATTGTCCAGTCACGGCTAGAACACCAGATTCAGGGTATTGCTATTTTGGCAATTGAATTTCACCAAGGAACAAAATCAATCCTTTGACAGTTACTACTAAACTTGTCCAGTCACAGCTGGCTCACCAGATTTACTGTATTTCTATTTTTGCAACTGAATTTCACCCCAGAAAAAAATATATCCTTTGCCGGACACTATTAAACTTGTCCAGCCACAGCTGGAACACCAGATTTACGGTATTTATATTTTTGCAACTGAATTTCACGACAGAAAATAATATATTCTTTGACGGAAACTATTATACATGGCCAGCCACAGCTGGAACACCAGATTTACTGTATTTCTATTTTTGCAACCGTATTTCACCACAGAACAAAATCTATCCTTTGACGGACACTAGGGAAATTGTCCAGTCACAGCTGGAACATTAGATTCAGGGTATTGCTCTTTTGGCAATTAAATTTCACCCCAGAAAAAAATTTACCCTTTTACGGACAGATGTAAACTAGACCTGCAACAGCTGGAACACCAGATTTACTGTATTTCTATGTTTGCTAATGACTTTCACCCCAGAAAATAATATATCCTTTGACGGACACTAGGGAAATTTTCCAGTCACAGTTGGAACACCAGATTCAGGGTATTGCTATTTTGGCAATTGAATTGACACTATTAAACTTGACCAGCCACAGCTGAAACCACTGATTTATGGTATTGCTATTTTGGCAATTAAATTTCACCCCAGAACAAAATATATCCTTTGCTGGACACTATTAAACTTGTCCAGCCACAGTTGGAACACCAGAATAATGCTATTTATATTTTTGAAACTGAATTTCACCGCAGAAAATAATATATCCTATGACGGATACTATGAAACTTTTCCAGTCACCGCTGGAACACGAGATTTGCGGTATGTCTATTTTGGCAACTGAATTTCACCACAGAAAATAATAAATCCTTTGCCGGACACTATTAAACTTGGCCAGCCACTGCTGGGACACCAGATTTATGCTATTGCTATTTTGGCAACTGAATTTAACCCCAGAAAAATATATATCCTTTGCCGGACACTATTAAACTTGGCCAGCCACTGCTGGGTCACCAGATTTACAGTATTGCTATTTTGGCAATTTAATTTAACCAATCAAATATCAAAGGAAGAACGCTAAAATAAAATAATAGACTTTATTGGTTTGTCGATTTAAAATATAGTGGGGATTACCCTATATACCACTGAAACATATATCCTCGTTATCTAGTCCTGGGTGTAGACAATACGATCACCCATAGGACTATTGTAATGGCTATTAGATAACAGAGTAATACAAAAATGGGCAGGATACAGACGATATGATATCGTCTAATTTAATCCTGAAAGCATCACTAAGGCGCGCTTTGTTAGTCATGCCAATAGAATGGTGCCTAGTGGGAACTGAGGAAGGTGTGCTAATTTGTTGTAGACACTATTGTGTTCATATGTCTCAGCCCACCAAACATAAGATAGCTAGGCTCGACGCGTTTCCATACAGCATACAAGGGGAGTGCAGTATTTCATCAGGAGCCACCGCACCATAAAAGATTAAGGAGATTCTTATATTCGTGCACCACACTACAAGGGAGGTTAGCGCCTCCTCTGTGTGTGCACAGCCTGCCGCAATTCCTTATATATTAGAGGAATTATTACAGCATTCCACAGACACACGACCTGCCTGGTGCCCCGGTCCCTAGTGTGGGAGCTGGCACGTGGATTATTATCTAAGGTCCTGCCTGAACTGACCACCTCCTAGTTTAGAGGGGCAGCGTGCTGACATGCAGTATCCGGCTCTGTGATGGCCGCAAAGCGGCTTGCAGAACGCCGAAGGAAATAGGTATAACCCCGCCCCCATCATCCACCACCAAGCCGCCGGCCAATCCCATTACCCGAAGGCAGAGGATTGCCGCACGGAGGTGAGCACATTGGATAGCAGGAGGAGGCGCTGAGCGCTCAATATTAAACAGGGGGAACTTAACGGTGGCTGAAGTAACAAAAGCCCAGCATAGTAAAGTCAGAGACGGACAGGAGATCCAGTATACAAGATGGTTTCTACATAAACCTCTCATTAACAACTAGATGTAACTCTATGTGTACATAACTGGGGCGCAACATCTATAAGTATATACATGGAGTATCATTAGCGATATTACATGAAAATCCTCATATCAGCTCCATATATAGCTCAAATAGTCGCCACCCCTATGTACTTGTAAAGATGTCAGTTCTATAAGACAACAGGCTGGCCATAAAAAACATTGGGAACTAGCTCATACGTTATAGTACTGCATATATCTCGTGTGGTGTATAGTCGCCATGGCCAAACCTGATGTCAAATCAGTCATTGCAATGTGCCCAATATGACAGATGGTCTTCATGTGTGTACCCCCACTTTATAAAAAGCAGGCAATGGTGATAGAATTTGTGGTGGATCATTAAACAATTTTTCTTTAATTTAATTTAACCCCAGAAAAAAAATATATCCTTTGCCGGACACTATTAAACTTGGCCAGTCACTGCTGGGACACCAGATTTACGGTATTGCTACTTTGGCAATTGAATTTCACCCCAGAAAAAAATATATCCTTTGCCGGACACTAGTAAATTGGCCAGCCACAGCAAAAGCCACTGATTTATGGTATTGCTTTTTTGGCAATTGAATTTCACCTCAGAACAAAATATATCTTTTGCCGAACACTATTAGACTTGCCCAGCCACAGATTGAACACCAGATTTACAGTATTTATATTTTTGAAAATGAATTTCACCACAGAAAATAATATATCCTATGACGGACATTATGAAACTTGTCCAGTCACAGCTGGAACACCAGATTTACGGTATTTCTATTTTGGCAACTGAATTTCACACCAGAAAATAATAAATCCTTTGCTGGACACTATTAAACTTGGCCAGCCACTGCTGGGACACCAGATTTACGGTATTGCTATTTTGGCAACTGAATTTCACCACAGAAAATAATAAATCCTTTGCCGGACACTATTAAACTTGGCCAGCCACTGCTGGGACACCAGATTTACGGTATTCCTATTTTGGCAATTGAATTTCACCCCAGAAAAAAATATATCCTTTGTCGGACACTATTCAACTTGGCCAGCCACAGCTGAAACCACTGATTAATGGTATTGCTATTTTGGCAATTGAATTTCCCCCCAGAAAAAAATATATCCTTTGCCGGACACTATTAAACTTGTCCAGTCACAGCTGGAACACCAGATTCACGGTATTTCCTTTGTCGGACAATATTAAACTTGTCCAGCCACAGCTGGAACACCAGATTTACGGTATTGCTATTTTGGCAATTGAATTTACCCCCAGAACAAAATATATCCTTTGCCGGACACTATTAAACTTTGCCAGCCACTGCTGGGACACCAGATTTAGGGGATTGCTATTTTGGCAATTGAATTTCACCACAGAAAAAAAATCTATCTTTTGCCAGACAGCAGACAGTATTCGATTTGGCTAGTCACAGCTGAAACACCATATTTAGGGGATTGCTATTTTGGCAATTGAATTTAACCCCTCAATAAAATATAGAAATTTCTATCCTGAGTTTCTAGGGGTGACAATAGGCACAGCCAAGCCCCTAAAAACCTAGCATTGCTGGATTGATGGACTTGGTGGCAGCTTGTGCTGGTGCACCACAAGACACAAAATGGCCGCCGATCACCCCAGGAAAAACTGACAGAAAAACGCACTTTGCAGCCTAAAAACCAGTGTGCAACTAGCAGAAGTTAAATGTTTCACACCTGTAGATCGATCACTTCACTAGGTGTTTTTGCTGAGTTTTCCCTGCCTAATCTCGCCCTCACAGCAGCTGCGTCCTACCCCTACACTACTCAGAGCAGAGTGACGTGCGGCGCTACGTGACACCAGCTTAAATAGAGGCTGGGTCACATGCTGCACTTGGCCAATCACAGCCATGCCATTAGTAGGCATGGCTGTGATGGCTTCTTAGGGCAAGAAGTAAAACGCTAGCTGATTAGCTGCTGTGCAGCCCTTCAGAAAGCGGGAAGAAATCGCAGAACAATGGACCCGAATCCGAACTTTTTTGAAAATGTTCGGGTCCGGGTCCGGGTCCCGAACACTCCAAAATTCGGTATGAACCTGAACTATCCAGTTCGGGTTCGCTCATCCCTAATAGTTAATCTGTCTGTTAGATCTGTGGGTGACAAATACCCATTTTTGGTGTGAGGTACACCTGCACTGTATCCGTGACACGGAAGTTAATATAGTTAATCTGTCTGCTAGATTGGTGGATGACATATCCCTATTTCTGGTGTGAGGTACACCTGCACTGCATCCGTGACAGTGAAATTAATATAGTTACTCCGTCTATTAGATCAGTGGGGGACATATATCCATTTTTGGTGTGAGGTGCACCTGCACTGCATACATGACAGGGAAATTAATATACTAACTGATGTTGTACATGTGTGGCACTGAGTTTGTGCATACATGGTTTGGGGCTTTGTGCACGGGCTGAGCGCGGGTCATGTCCGCATCATGTGACGCCCGGCGGTGACACACATGAGCTGCGTTTCCGCCTGGTGGAGCGCAGCTCTGGGTGCACTTCCGGTATACGTCACGGGCGCGCGCCATTGGCGTGACGCCCTCCATGTGCGTCCAGTTGTTCGCGTCGCCGGCTTGTCCGGCGGCGCGCCATCTTTGGACGCCGCCACGCCGCGAGACTACGGGCCTGGATTGGTGGTGAGTGGTTTTCTCTCCCCCCTCCTCTTTCATTATTATCTGGCCTAACAGGTGTTTATTATTTGTGTCAATTATATTGCATATATATGGTGTATTGAACAATAGTAAAGACGACACTCCTGAGGAAGCCGGGTCATACCGGCGATACGCGTCGAGCTTGTTTTGTGCCCCCACCTTGGACCCGTGCATTACCTTGTGATTTGATAAGTATTGCAGCTCTTCAGCATGCCTTAATGTTTACCTGTTCATGTTATATCAGTCATGCTTGCTTTTTGCTGTTTGATTGTGAGGCATTTTCTTAGGGGTTGCAGTACGGGACTATCAGTATAGGGTCCTGTGGTGGGTGCCAGTGTTGGATTATTACTTCACACTGTTGATCACTTATTGTATACAATGTTTTAATCCTTTTTCCTGCTTGTGTCATGCTTTACGCTTTTAAATAATAAATTTGTACTATTCATATGATATTTCTGATGTGCGGCTTCTTTATGTGCAGTGTTCTGTGTTTATATATTTGTGTTGTTGGTTCACACTGCTGCCGGCACTCGGTTTGGATGGATAGGTGTGCCCCTTGATACTACATTTCTGTCTTAGGGAAATTAATATAGTTAATCCGTTTGCTAGTTCGGTGGGTGACATATACCCATTTGTGATGTGAGGTACACCTGCAAAGCATCCGTGACAGGGAAATTAATATAATTAATCCATCTGTAAGTTCGGTGGGTGACATATACCCATTTTTGGTGTGAGGTACACCTGCACTACATCCGTGACAGGAAAATTAATATAGTAAATCCGTCTGTTAGCTCGGTTGGTGACCTCAAAGAATGAGGAACGCATAAAATAAGGTAAGGAGCCCTGGTCGTGGTGCTGCTGTTGATGTTGGAGCTCCTATTGCAGGGAGAGGACGTGGTCAACTGTGCCAGCTACACGCCCATATGAAACACCTTCCTCAGGTGCACTAGGAGACAAAATGTTCAGCGTTTTTTTGTAGGCCCAAATACCGCTGTTCAAATGGTGAGGCCAGAACAAGTAGAGGCGGTAGTAGATTGGGTGGCTGACAGTGCCTCCAGTTCCTTCACATTGTCTCCCACCAGGTCCCCTGCTGAAAGCGCAGAGTTGGCACCTGCAGCCCATGGAAATCTGTCTTTCACCTCACCCCCTTGCATATCAGCCAAGCAGTCTGAGCCCCAAGTCATGCAGCAGTTTCTTATGCTTTTTGATGACTCTGCTGGCAGGGTTTCCCCGGGCCATCCACCTAGCCCTCCCCCAGAAGTGGAAGAGATTCAGTGCACTGATGCCCAACCACTTATGTTTAAGGATGTGGACATGGGAGGACTACCGCAGCATGTCTCTGATGATGACAAAACACAAGTGCCAACTGCTGTGGGTGAGGAGTGGGTGAAAGATGATGTGAAGGATGATGAGGTCCTAGACCCCACATGGAATCAAGGTCATGCGAGTGTGAAGTTTGGAGGAAGAGGTGATGGTCACACAGCGCCAGCCACATAGCAAAAGAGGGAGCAGGTGTGAGGTACACTCTGCAAAATAGTACCTGCAAAAGAGTGGCCATCCCCTAGCCAGTACGCCTGCTACTGCCCACCACACCCAGGGACTGAGCACACCAAAGCAAACTCCAAGGAGTTCCCTGTCATCGCAGTTCTTCAGACATTGTGCTGACGACAAGCTGTGCAATCGGAGCCTGAAGCGAGGCATAAATGTTCTAAACCTGAGCATCACCTGCATGACCAGGCATTTAAATGCAAAGCACGAGCTGCAGTGGAGTACACACCTTAAAAACTACAAAAGATCTCAGGCTTCTCCTGTTCCCTCTTCTGCTGCAGTCTCAGCCTCTTCCTCATACTATGGAGTGACAGTGGCACCTGCCACCCCGCAAACAGAGGATGTGGCAGCAACACCACCACCTTCACCACTGTCACTGTCATCAAGCATCTTCACACGAAAGCTTTCAGCTGTCCATCCCCCAAACACTGGAGAGAAAAAGGAAGTAGCCCCCTAACCACCAGCGATCCTTGGCCCTGAATGCCAGTATTTCAAAATTCCTGGCCTTTGAAATGCTGTCATTCTGTCTGGTGGAGACAGAGACTTTAAAAACCTTATGACTGTGGCTGTCCCACAGTACGTGGTTCCCAGCCGCCCCTACTTTTCCAGACGAGCCATCCTTGCTCTGCACAACCAAGTGGTGGACAAAATCAGGTGTGCACTGCACAACGCCAACTGTGGCAAGGTCCACATAACTCTGTGGTTATGTGGACCTTGCCACAGATGGCATTGTGCAGTGCACACCTGATTTTGTCCACCACTTGGTTGTGTAGGGCAGGGATGGCTCGTCTGGAAAAGTACACTAGTGCCGGCTGGGAACCACGTACTGTGGGACAGCCACCGTGGACCAGTAAGCACAGGCAGGGACATTATTTTTCCCTAACTGCACACTGGGTAAATGTAGTGGTGGCTGGGCCTGAGACGGATAGCAGTTTGGCGCATGTCCTTCCGCCTCCGAGGATTGCAGGACGTTTCTCGTTGCCTCCTGTTGCCTTTTCCTCCTACTCCACTTCCTCCTCTACCACCTCCTCATCCAGTCAGCGTAACACCTGCACCACCAACTTCAGCACAGGCAGAGGGAAACGACAGCAGGCTGTTTTGAAACTCATCTGTTTGGGGGAAAAAACCCACACAGCGCAGGAGCTGTGGATGGGCATGAAACAACAGACCGATGAGTGGTTGGTGCCACTGAGCCTCAAGCCCTGCCTGGTGGTGTGCGATAACGGACAAAATCTCATAGCAGCTCTGAGTCTAGTTGGTTTGATGAACATCCCTTGCCTGGTGCATGTGTTCAATTTGGTGGTGCAGAGATTCCTGAAAAATTACCCTGAAATGTCAGAGTTGCTGCAGAAAGTGCGGGCCATCTGTGCGCGCTTACGGCGTTCTCACCCTGCTGCTGCTCGCCTGTTTGCGCTGCAGTGAAACTTCGGCCTGCCCGCTCACCGCCTCATATGCGATGTGCCCACAAGGTGGAACTCCACTTTGCAAATGCTGAAGAGACTCTGCGAGCAGCAGCAGGCGATAGTGGAGTTTCAGCTGCAACACGCACAGGTGAGTCGCTCTGCGGAACAGCACTACTTCACCACCAACAAGTAGTCCTCCATGCGGGACGTGTGTGCTGTGTTGTGCTGTTTCGAATACTCCACCAACACAGCCAGTGCCGATGATGCCGTCCTCAGCGTTACTATCCAACTTCTACCTGTATGACTCCTTGAAAAAACGCTTCGGGAGATGATGGAAGAGGATGTGGCACAGAAGGAAGTGGGATATTTTTCACGGTTATCAGGCCAGTCATTCACAAGTGGCTCGGAGGGTGGGTTCCTGCACCAACAGAGGCCAGGTACACAACTATCCAGCCAGGAACAAGTTCTGGAGGAAGAGAAGGAGTAGGATGATGAAGAGGAGGAACCGTGTTCACAGCAGGTTGGCCCCAAAAGCAGCTCTTGAGCATCACTGGAGCATGGCTGGGGGGATACAGAGGACATAGACGTTACACCTCCGACAGAGGACAGATTGTCGTTGCCTCTGGGCAGCCTGGCACACATGAGCGACTACATGCTGCAGTGCCTGCGCAATGACCGCTGAGTTGCCCACATTCTAACATTCTAACTAGTGCTGATTACAGGGAGGCCACCCTGTTGGATCCCCGCTACAAGGACAATGTGCCGTCCTTAATTCCATCACTGAAGCGTGATCAGAAGATACGTGAGTACAAGCGCACGCTGGTAGACGCGCTGCTCATGGCATTCCCACCAGAAAGCAGGGGCTCAGTGGAAGCACAAGCCGAAGGCAGAGGAGGAGGAAGAAGTTGCCAACACAGCTTGTGCACCGCCGGCACCTCAGAAGGGAGGGTTAGCATGGCCGAAATGTGGAAAAGCTTTTTCAGCACAAACAACAACCAGCACCACAAGCTGATACGGAACGTCTTAGCAGGAGGCAGCATTTCTGCAACATGGTGGAATAGTGCGTGTTCACATGCCTACACATACTGACTGATGGGTCTGCCCCATTCAATTTCTGGGTCTCCGAATTAGGCACATGGCCTGAGCTTGCATTTTACGCCTTGGAGGTGCTGGCCTGCCCTGCGGACAGTGTATTTTCCAAACGTGTTTAGCACGGCAAACAAAAAGTTTTGGCTATCTCCGCCTCCCCCACCGTCGCATCCACCTATACCGCCACAACTCCCACCTCCTCAACCTCCTACTCCACTTTGACCTCCACCTCCTAGTTCAAGATTATTATTATTATTTTTTTTCTATTCTATGTTATTTTAAGTCATTTCTCTATCTACATTTGTTTGCAGGGCAATTGTCCTGCTCTTACCCCATTGTGCTTCCTTTTGCAGCCCTTTAGCCCTTACTATAACTATTTTACACCCTTTTTAGTGCACCAAATTTCGTGTGCCCATTGATTTTAATAAGGTTCGAGTTCGAGTTTTGGTCAAGTTCGGGTCCCAAACCCTAACTTTGACCCAAAATTCGCCCGAACCCGAACATCCATGGGTCCGCTCATCCCTAGAAATAACTATTCAATTCAAAAGGGACCTCAATGCACATCTCTGTCTATGCCATATTGCTGACTTTTAAAGGAATTGGGCCATCACCGTACTCAAGAGCAACTCAATACATAAAACCGATCACGTCTTCCATGCATGATTTTCCTAATATCAATTTTCCTAACATTCATCAGAGACGTATATGTGTTCCATATTCCAATTAAATGATGTGGTCTTTTTATACCATTCCCAGGCAAAGTGATCTTACAGTATCTCTTTATCAGTGTGCACATACATTCCTTATATTCAACTGTTTTGCCTTTCCTAAACTCTTTCGACCCTTGGGGAAACATTTGAAAACTTTTATCAATTACTTTGATAATAAATTTATCAAATAGCGCTTCTGCTGTACTTTGTTCTATGGGTTTGATTCAATTATTTTGACATTACTCGAATGAACCTGGAAATACCTCTTCGCCAGGGAATACAATGGAAAGAAAGCACACAACATAATAAAGAAGTCAGGAAAAAAGCTTTCTGAAGAGCCAAGTGATTCGAGAAACAGACAGGTGGAACATTTCTCATTTCCTGCTGTCCCATCTCAATATACTTCAGCTACTGAACCGTATTTTAACATCAGCATCTCCCATTCAAGCACAGCAGTGAGCTATGATCACTGATCCTTAGCCTTTTATTGAACCAAGCTTACCAGGGAAGAAAAAGAGGAAAGTGTATCACTTACTCAAGGGATGAGTCATTTTGAAATATTTTAGCTTCAAACTGATGGTCTAAGATGGTCTTTTGTTATTTTATAGTGATTGCAGTAATATAAGCATAAAAAGAATGCAAGGACAAACTGTAATAAACTTATCAGAGGAAGCCTACATAAGTGAATCAGTGCCATGAACTGAAGCTTATTTTTGACAAATTGGAGTGCATGTATCATTCCCCTATGCAAGTTTTCTGACATCAAAAAGTTGCAAATTTTGGAATAAGACACCCTTGCACAAAATATTGCCACTTTTTGAGGGTCATTGTCCCCAATCACCATTTTTTTCATAAAGAGAGCACAGTTTTAATAATTTATGTCAGTCCTATGCACGGACCTGCACAGATGCACCACGATTGTTAAGAGGGTGTGCTTCTAAATAATTATGATGCATCAGATGCCAGTAGGGGACAGGATGAAACTGGCGTGTAAATCTACAGTCTTAATAAATGTCTCCCATTTTATCGCATATTCTTTCCGTATTATTGAGGCAGATTTACTAAGCACAATGCACCAGAATTTTAGCTCAAATTGTGCCAAGCAAACTGGTGTACTTGACATGTGCAAAATCTATTGTGTTTACACAGTTCTTGCATCTCAATATACATTTTTAAAGTGTTTGAAAGGGGTGCTACATTTATAAGTGGTAAGTACCATTATTTTGGTGCAAAATGTTGGTGTATCGTAAGCAAACTAAGAGGTGACATATGGAATAAAGAACTATCTAAAATGTTTAGCAACATACATTGAATTTATCATGGAGCGAGTACCATTGTAATCCTGGTGTACCTTGAAGCTATCTAAACTTGAAGAAGACCTGTCACCTCTCCAGACTTTTCTGTATTATTAACAGCACTATATCGACAAAAATATTGGGAAACACATCTTAATCATAGAATTCTAGTATTTCATTAATTCCCATTGCAACAAGTGTATAAACACCAGCCCCTAGCAATACATTCTAACTTTATAATATATTTGAAAGACTAAGTCATTGAATTCTAAAGAGCTCACAGAATTCCAGGGTGGTTTTGTAATAGAATGGATCTGTTACACCAAGTCAGTTTGTGGAATTTCTTCCCTTCTAGATATTTTACGATCAATTGTCAGTGGCATTATTGCAAAATAGAAGCATTTAGAAACCTCACCAACTGAAAAGAAAGTCAGAGGGATAGCAGCATTCTTCAAACTAACTGTGTATGATCTATATATGAACTAATAACTCATATAATAAGATATATTTTTTCATCAAAAAGTATCTAAGCCCAAAAGCAAGGTGACCTCGATACATATGGATACCTAAATCTAAACCTATTTCTACGTCATTTGTGAGCATCTACTTTCAAGGACAACTGAACCAAAAAAAAACACTGACTGCTACAAATATTACCTCTCAGGGTGAGCAGGCAGTGAGTGACCTGTTGTGTCACTCTGTGCCAGCAAACCTTCCATGTGCAGGAGGCGCATGGTAAGCAACTCAGCCACAAAGTGGCAAACCATGTAAAGTTACAGAGGGGGTTCAGTGCTGATGTGTCCTCTGGCATTAACATCAGTACAAAAACTGTGTTTCCATGGCCAAGCAGCTGCATGCAGGCCTTATATCACAAAGCACAATGCCAAGTGTCAGATGGAGTGGTGTAAAGTATGCCGTCACTGCACTGCAGTCTGATGGACGAATGCTAGGTTTAGCAAATGCAAGAGTATAGGTACCTGTCTGACTGCATTGTGCTAGCTTTAAAGTTTGATGGAGGAGGGATAATGCTGTCGGATTTTTCAGGTGTTAACCTAGGCCTTTTTTAGTTCCAGTGAAGGGAAATCTTAATGCTTCAGCATACCAAGACATCTTGGACAATTTATGGAAGGACTTTTTCTGTTTCAGTATGGCTGTGCGCCAGTACGCAGAGCAAGGTCCTATAATTCATTGTTGGTGAGTTTAGTATGGAAAGACTTGACTAACCAAAACAGATCCCTGTGCTCAAACCCTTTCCATCCCCCAGAAAGGTAATTTTGAGCCAGGCCCTCTTGCCCAAAAATCTGTGTTTGACCTTAAACATGTTCCTCTGGATGAATGGGCCCAATTCCCACAGACACACTCCAAAATCATGTAGAAAACCATGCCAGAAAGGTAGAGGCCGTTTTAGTTGCAAAGGAGGAAGCAACTCCATACTAATGCCTATAGATTTAATGATCACGCACAGATGCGTCCGGCCAGAACAATAGGACCGCCCGCCGGATGCATCCTTGCGTTAGGCGGTCCTGAGCAGGTTAAGAGCCACCACTTACAGACAGATCCAGGACATGGGCTACAACTGTCGCATTCCTTGTGTCAAGCCACTAATGACCCAGAGGTAATGACAGAAGTGTATGGGCTAAGGATAAAAGGGACTGGACTATTGCTCTGTGGTCCAAAGTCTTATTTTCAGATGAAGGTAAATTTTGAGTTTCATTTGGAAATCAATGTTCCAGAATCTGGAGAAAGAGTGGAGAGGCACAATCCAAGTTTCTTGAGGTACAGTGTGAAGTTTCTACTGTCAGTAATGGTTTGGGGAGCCATGTCATCTGCTGTTATTGGTCTACTGTGTTATATCAAGTCCAAAACCAACTAAGTTGGTTTTACTTTACACCAGTTTGATAATTTATCCCAATAGTTTGTAAGGCTGAAAAAGACATCTGTCCTTCCAGTTTAGAAGAAGGCAAAAAAATAAACCATGTGAGGAAGAAGCAATGTTTCTTCATTTTAGGGGAAAAAAATCCTTCCCGACTCCAATTAGGCAGTCAAAACACTCCTTGGATCAACGACCCTTCTCCAGAAATATAAAAACTATAACCTGTAATATTTATACACCCCAGAAATATATCCAGGCCCCTCTTGAACTCTTTTAGTGAGTTCACCATCACCACCTCTCAGGCAGAGAGTTCTATAGTCTCACTGCTCTTACCATAAAGAATCCTCTTCTATGTTTATGTAGAAACCTTCTTTCATCTAGACGCAGTGGATGTCTCCTTGTCAGAGTCACAGTCCTGGGGATAAATGGAGATCTCTGCACTGACCCTTGATATATTTATACATAGTTATAAGATGTCCTCTCAGTCGTCTTTTTTCTAAAGCGAATAACGCAAATTGTGATTATCTTTCTGGGTACAGTAGTCCACCCATTCCAGTTATTACTTTAATTGCCCTTCTATGAACCCTCTCTAGCTCTGCTATGTCTGCTTTGTTCACAGGAGCCCAGAACTGTACACAGTACTCCATGTGTAGTCTGACTAGTGATTTATAAAGTGGCAGGGCTATGTTCTCATCACGGGCATCTATGCTCCTTTTATGCAACCCATTATGTTATTGGCCTTGATAGCAGATAGGAGTTCTCCCCTGTGTAACGTCGATGTCAGCCAGTGGCAATTCATGCATGACACTTGCTGTTTGCTCAGGCCCTTTGAGGAGGCTACGTTATTTGTCAGTTGCCAAGACTATGGGATGAACAATGTCATTCAACTGCTTTATGTCCTGGAACAGATGCTGGTAAATCTGGCTGGTCAGGGAACTGGAGACGTGGCGCCTAGATCTCAGTGCCACATGAGCCCTGTTTGGGCTGAACTGGAGGAGGAGGAGGAGGACATTGGAGCACAAGCAATGTGTTGTGAAATGGATGGTTTTTCTACATAGGTGACTGGAGAGGAGGAGCAGCCGGAGGAGCTGAGAGGGAGGCCAAAGTGAACTACTATTGAGACATCCTATGTAGTCAGTTGGCCGCTGCCTATGTGCCCTCTGCACTCACGTTCCACTGCTATGGCTGTTGGGGGGGGGGGGTTTAGGAGCAGTACCAGCTCGATCAGCAGCAACTTAAGTCTTGATTCGCTGATGAGCAGTTTTCTTCACCCGCCTACAAAAGAAACTACTCACCAGCAGCAGCGGCTAGACATAGAGCAGAACTTGAACCAGGTTGTGGCATACTTGGTGTGCACCCTGCCATCCCACATAAAAGATCCCCTGGACTACTGGGCAGCCAAACACGATTTGTGGCCACAAAGAGAACTCGTCTGTCCAACCAAAATGTGGAGAAACTGACCTTTGTGAAGATAAATCAGGCATGGATCAACCAGGATTTTCAAAAAACAGTATCTGATGCATCAGACTAGATCATCCATGATGCCACACCTAAACTTTGGAAAAAAAATTTCGAGACCTGTTTCTTCTGGCTACCTGCTTCATATACTGTTTTGATGCTGCCTTCTGCCTTATGCCACACCCGCTGCCAGGTGCTGCTACTGCCACCCACTAGCAATACTGATGGATTACTGACCAAATGCTGACCATGTGAAGGCAGATGTTTAACAGACAGGATCGTTTTTGGGGGATTATTGGCCTGATGGATCAGAGGAAGAGCAAAATAGTCAGTAAAACAAACTTTCTGCTGACACCCTCTCCACTCTGTTCGGGGGCTCTACTTGTATAAGCGTTTATTTGAACAGGTTCTGTAGAAATCCATGTGGAATCAGTTTTCTAAACCACTATACAGGCTCTCTGCAGCCAGGAAATAGCTGTTTTTTAACGGTTTTGTGGCACACTATCAAATGCTTTGGAGAAGTCAAGATATACGACATCCATTGCCTAACCCCGGTCAAGTCTAGAATTTTCCTCCTTATAGAAACTGATTAAGTTAATTTGATATTAAAGATCCCTTATGAAGCCATGCTGATACGGATTTGTTTGCTTATTTTCATTGAGATACTCCAAAATAGCATATCTTAGAAAACCTTCTAACAGCTGTTAATCGTATTGGCCTATAGTTTCCAGGCTCCCTTTTTAAATATTGACATCACATTTACTTGTCTATTTTAATTTGTTTAATCCCTTCCTGGATGAGAAAGGTATCTTTTCATGTGGAATTTACTTTTACACTCTGCATTTCAGTTTATTTTCCTCAGTGAAAGCTTTGCATTCTCCTCATTGCTTTCTGCAACTCCACCCTCATTACTTTGTAAAGGGCTGACACCTTCAGATTTATACTTTTTTATAATTGAAGAGCATTTAGGGTTAATTTTACTCTCTCTGGCAATGAATCTCTCTGTCTCCAGTTTGGCTGCTTTTAGTTGTGTCTTACATTTTCAATTTTTTTCCTTATAGTTTTTTAATACTTCCTTGCTACCCTCCTGTTTTAAATGCTTTATTCATTAATTTATTGCTTCCTTTATATTTCTATTTATCCATATTGTGTTTTTTTTGTTCCTTACCCTTTTACTCCCATGAGGTATTGTACAATTAGAGATTAAAATGGTTTCAAAAATATGCCATTTTGTGGCTGCATTTTTTTTTTTTTTTGAGGATATTATCCCAGTTAGTGATGCCAATGGCATCTCTTAGCTGGTCAAATTTTGCTTTTTTGAAGTTCGGTATCTTTGTAACTCCTGGAAGAAACACTCTTTTGAATGACAATTGGAAGGTTATTATTTTATGGTTACTATTCCCAGGTGCCCCCCAATCTGCACACCGTCAGGTCTGTTGGTTAGTAGTAAGTCCAGTATAGTCGGGTCCTGAACCAGTTGGGAAAGGTAATTGTCTTTGGTTATTGCCAAGAACCTGTTTCCTTTATGAGATCTACAGGTTTCAGTTTTCCAGTCTATATCTGGGTAGTTGATGTCCCCCATAATAACAACCTCATTTTGGGTTGCCACCTCTTCTATCTCCCTTAGTAGTAGATTTTCTGTGGACTCTGGTACATAAGGTGGATTATAACAAACTCCTATCAGTATTTTATTATTGATTTTACCTCCATGTATTTCTACCTACTGTGACTCCACATGTTCATGTCCCTCACTTATATCTTCCCGGAATGTGGGCTTTAGACAGAACGTTACATAAAGGCAAACCCCTCCTCCTCTACGGTTTTGACGAT
>CM065590.1:128073422-128422282 GCA_033119425.1 Bufotes viridis
TTGTCGGACACTATGAATCTTGGCCTGCAACAGCTGGGACACCAGATTCAGGGTATTGCTATTTTGGCAATTGAATTTCACCCCAGAACAAAATATATGTTTTTGCGGACACTATGAATTTTGGCCTGCAACAGCTGGGACACCAGATTCAGGGTATTGCTATTTTGGCAATTGAATTTCACCCCAGAACAAAATATATGTTTTGGCAGACACTATTATATTTTGCCAGCCACAGCTGAAACCACTGATTTTTATGGTATTGCTATTTTGGCAATTGAATTTCAACTCAAAAAATAATCTATCCTTTACCAGACAGCAGACAGTATTATACTTGGCTAGCAAAAGCTGGAACTCCAGATTTAGGGGATTGGTATTTGGGCAATTGTATTTAACCCCTTAATAAAATATAGAAATTGCTTTCATGAGTTTCTAGGCGTGACAATTAGCACAGCCAAGCCCCTGATGTAGGATATAGCAGCTTTTTCTGGTGCACCATAAGTCACAAAATAGCCGCCTATCACCCCAGAAAAACGTGACAGAAAAACGCTCTGTGCAGCCTAAAAACCAGTGAGCAAGTAACTAGCAGAAGTTCAATCATTCACAGCTGTAGATCGATCACTTCATTAGGTGCTTTTGCTGACTTTTCCCTACCTAATCTTGCCCTCACAGCAGCTGCGTCCTCTCCCTACACTAATCAGAACAGTGTGACGTGCGGCAGCTAAATAGAGGCTGGGTCACATGCTGCACTTGGCCAATCACAGCCATGCCATTAATAGGAATGGCTGTGATGGGCTCTTAGGGCAAGAAGTAAAACGATAGCTGATTGGGAAAAAATCGCCGAACAACGAACCTGAACCCAAACTTTTTTGAAAATGTTCGGGTTCGGGTCCGTGTCCCGAACACCACAAAATTCGGTACGAACCTGAACTATTCTCGAACTGATCGCTCAACACTACTCATGACACATTGTACTTCATGATAGTCATAAATTTGAGTCAATATTTTAACATTTATTTATGAAATAATCCCAAATATACCAAAAATGTAGAATAATTCGCAATTTTCCAAATTTCAATATCTCTGCTTTTGAAAACAGAAAGTGATACCTCATAAAATACCTATTACTTAACACTCCCCATATGTCTACTGTATGTTGGCATCATTTTGTAAATGTCATTTTATTTTTTTAGGACGTTAGAAGGCTTAGAATTTTAGAAGGAATTCTTAAAATTTTTAAGAAAATTTCCAAACCTACTTTTTAAGGACTAGTTCAGGTCTGAAGTCACTTTGTGGGGCTTATATAGTGGAACACCCCCATAAATGACCCCATTGTAGAAACTACACCCCTCAAGGTAATTAAAAACTGATTTTACAAACTATTTTTAACCCTTTAGGTGTTCCACAAGAATTAAAGGAAAATGGTGATGAAATTTCAAAATTTCACTATTTTGGTAGATTTTCCACATTAATCCATTTTTTTATTTAACACATCGAGGGTTAACAGACAAACAAAACTCTATATTTATTACCCTGATTCTGTGGTTTACAGAAACACTTCACATGTGGTTGTAAACTGATGTATGTGTGCATGGCAGTGCGCAGAAGAAAAAGAGGGCCGTAAACCCCCCTGATGCACCCTTACAGTAGAAACTCCCAAAAAAGTGACCCCATTTTGGAAACTAGGCAAAGTAACCCAAAAAATTACTGTTTTGGCATCATTTTTATTTTTTACAACATTCATCTGACAGGGTAGATCATGTGCTATTTTTATAGATCAGGTTGTTACAGACACAATAATATCAAATATGTCTACTTTCTTTGTTTCAGTTTTACATTATAAATCATTTTTGGAAAAAAAATATGTTTTTGTGTCTCCATTTTCTGAACGCCTATTTTATTAAATTTTTCTACCAATCGTCTTGTGTAGGGTCTCCTTTTTTGCAGGAAGAGTTGAGATTTTTATTGGTACCATGTGAATTTTTGATCATTCATTATTACACTTTATGGGGCAAGGTGAGCAAAAAATAGTTTTTTTATTGGCACAGTTTCTATTTATTGATTTTGTAAGCGTTCACCTGAGGGGTTAGGTCATGTGACATTTTTATAGAGAAAATCGTTACGCATGTGGCAATACCTAATATGTGTATTTTTTCTTATTTATTTAAGTTTTACACAATAATACCATTTTTAAAAAAAGATGTTTTAGACCTCTTTCACAATTGCGTTGTTAGGATCCGGCGTGCACTTACGTCGCTGGAAGTGTCCGCCGGATCCGTAACAACGCATATGAACTGAAAGCATTTGAAGACTGATCAGTCTTCAAAATGCTTTCAGTGTAACTATGGCAGCCAGGACGCTATTAAAGTCCTGGTTGCCATATTAGTAGTGGGGAGCGGGGGAGCAGTATACTTACCACCCGTGCGGTTCCCGGGGTGCTCCAGGATGACGTCAGAGCGCCCCATGCGCATGGATCACGTGATCCATGCGATCACGTGATCAATGCGCGTGGGGCGCCCTGACGTCACTCTGGAGCCCCCGGAAGCCGCACGGGCGGTAAATATACTGCTCCCCCGCTCCCCACTAAACTTTACCTGACTTTAGCGTCCTGGCTGCCATGGTAATCATTCAGAAAAAGCTAAACGTCGGATCCGGCGATGCGCCGAAACGACGTTTAGCTTAAGGCCGGATCCGGATTAATGCCTTTCAATGGGCATTAATTCCGGAACCGGTCTTGCGGCAAGTGTTCAGGTTTTTTGGCCGGAACAAAAAGCGCAGCATGCTGCGGTATTATCTCCAGGCCAAAAACGTTCCAGTCCTGAACTGAAGACATCCTGATGCATCCTGAATGGATTTCTCTCCATTCAGAATGCATTGGGATAATCCTGATCAGGATTTTTCCAGCATAGAGCCCCGACAACAGAACTCTATGCCGGAAAAGAAATACGCAAGTGTGAAAGAGCCCTTAGTGTCTCAATAGTCTGAGGGCCATAGCTTTTTATTTTTTGACAGATTGGCTTAGGTAGGGTTTCATTTTTTGCGGGATGATGTGATGGTTTGATTGGTACTATTTTGGGTGGCATATGCTTTTTTGGTCGCTTGGTGTTGCAATTTTGTCACGTAAGGTGACAAAAAATAGCTTTTTTTGACTGTTTTTATTTTTTACAGTGTTCATCTGAGGGGTTAGGTGATACTGTTATAGAGCTAGTTGTTACGGATGCGGCAATACATAATATGTATACTTTTTTTTTTCTACACTTTAACACAATAATAGTATATTTGAAACAAAAAATGATGTTTTAGTGTCTCCATGTTCTGAGAGCTATAGTTTTTTTTTATTTTTTGAGCAATTTTCTTATGATGGGGCTCATTTTTTGTGGGATGAGGTGTCGGTTATATTGGTACCATTTTGTGTGACATACGCCTTTTTGATCGCTTGGTGTTGCACTTTTTGTGATGTAAAGTGACAAAAATTTGTTTTATTTTGACACAGTTTAAAAAAAATTTTATGGTGTTTATCGGACGGGGTGGATCATGTGATATATTTATAGAGCCAGTCATTACGGATGCGGCGATACTCAATGTGTGTTTTTTTGTTTTTTTCCCCCAATGTTTTATTATAAAATCAGGGGAAAGGGGCATTTATTTCTTTTTTACTTGAAATTTTATTTTTGTTATTAAAAAAAACTTTTTTTTTTTTAAACTTTATTTCTGTCTTACTCTGGGACTTCAACTTTTGAGGGTCCGTTTCCTTCGGCAATGCATTACAATATATCTGTATTGTAATGCATTGCCTGTTAGTAATACACTAACAGGTTGCCTAGGAGACCCAGCCTTGGGCAGGACCCGATGCTGTGCAAGGGCTGGCTTGTCACCCACAGCAGCATAGAGACCCGATGGGTTTCCTCACTTACCACAAACCCCTTTTACAGCGATGCCGGCAGATACAGCAGGGGCTATCAGGGACTGCCAGGCCCCTGCAGTAATTCACACTCTGGTGCCCGCCCGATCACCATGACATAATAGTACGTCAAAATGCGGCAAGTCACTTACCGTCATTACGTACTATTGCGTCATATGTCGGGAAGGGGTTAAATATAGATAGTTGACTTGAAAAAATAAAAATCACTACCATCTCAAACACATGATTTAAAAAATAGGTCATTTTCCGATAACACATTTCCATTAATAATAAAAAAAGAGAGAAAATGTCATTTTGAACAAAGCCTCATTTGATCATATTGGGGTGAATCGATTCTATTTATTTTGTGGAAATTGTGGACATAAAGAAAATGGTAACAATTAGGCCCCTTTCACACGAGCGAGTTTTCCGTGCGGGTGCAATGCGTGAGGAGGACGCATTGCACCCGCACTGAATCCTGACCCATTCAGTTCTATGGGGCTGTGCACATGAGCGGTGATTTTCACGCATCACTTTTGCGTTGCGTGAAAATCGCAGCATGTTCTATATTCTGCGATTTTCACGCAACGCAGGCCCCATAGAAGTGAATGGGGATGCGGGAAAATCGCAATCATCCGCAATCATGTGCGGATGCGTTGCGATTTTCCCGCATGGTTGCTAGGATACGATCGGGATGGGGACCCGATCGTTATTATTTTCCTTTATAACATAGTTATAAGGAAAATAACGCATTCTAATTACAGAATGCAATGTTCCCGGGCTTTAAAGGGTTAAAATAATAAAGAGTTAACTTACCTTCTCCCATTGTACGCAGAGCCTCAGAACGTCGTCTTCTTGATAGTTTGGCTGCTTGAGGACCTGTGGTGATGTCACAGGGTCACATGGTCCAATCATAGAAGCATTTGAGTGGACCATGTGACCCATGTGATCTCTGTGACATCACGGCAGGTCCTTCATCGAACAGATGTTCGATGAAGGACCTGCCGTGATGTCACAGGATCACTATGGGTCACATGGTCCACTCAAATGCTTCTATGATTGGACCATGTGACCCTGTGACGTCACCACAGGTCCTCAAGCAGCCAAACTATCAAGAGAGACGACGCTCTGGGGCTCTGCGCGTACAATGGGAGAAGGTAAGTTAACTCTTTATTATTTTTAACCCTTTAAAGCCCGGGGAACATTGCATTCTGTAATTAGAATGCGATTATTTTCCCTTATAACTATGTTATAAAGGAAAATAATTACACATACAGAATACTCATCCCGAAACCAGACTTCAGTGATGAAGTCTGACTTCGGGTCTGGGTACCAAGCATGCGGATTTTTTCACGCGCGTGCTCAACGCACTACAAACGTTAGCACACGCGCGGAAAAATCGCGGCGATTCCCGCAACGCACCCGCATCTTATCCGGGCGTCAAACATGACGCCCGTGTGCAAGAGGCCTTACTGTGTTCTCAGATGTCACTTTTAAAATACTGCCTTTGGGTAGAACAGTTTTTTATTCTCCCATAGAGAGGTTGCTCAGGTGGTTGCTGCTAAATAGAGGAGCCTGTGGTGGAGGAAGTTAAACAATGTTGTAAGTGACCATGTGAAAACTATCCAGATAATTCCACTGTAGTACAAGAAGAAACTTGAGAAGAGTCTTGCAAGTTGGGCATCTATATGAGTGTGACATGTTCAACTGTGATAAGTATTCCAGTGATTTGTATATATTAAATAATCCAGACAAAATAAATGTATATTACTATTCTTAATCTTGACAAAAGTTAAAGGGGTAGTTCTAGCTAACAATGTTGTGGTATAGCACTAGGATATTTAGTGAAAAGTATGTACAGTTGTTTGTAAGAGGGGTAGCTTAAGTGCGTGGTTCTTGATGCTGACATGGCAGAGCTCCACAGCTCTGGAATACCACAGACATTTCAGAGCAACAAGCTTAACCTTTATAATGAGTGATAAGCAGTTCTGAAAAATTGGATTCGGCTGCTTCGCAGAATTTCACAAAGAAATTAGCGGGCGCAATATGAGAAACTGAGATTGCACCTTCCCCGTCATTGTTCTCCTAAGTTGCCTTGTTCATCGCTGATCGCGTCATCTGATGCTACAGTTGTGGGCTTTCAGGTGTTAATTCTGGTAAAAAAAAAAACCTTATCCATTTGCTTAAGGATAGGCCGTTGCGGCCATCTTGATTGAAGACACTGCGTGGAATGTCGCATGGTAGTGTGAAGATGACATCACACTGGCCTGGCGAAGTCACATGTCACCCCGCGTGAGATCAATCAAGACGGCCTCTCCGTGACCAAATGGATTAGGTGAGTATGCCAGTGGACCTCAAAACAGTTGCGGACATGTGAATGGACCCTAATTCTATAAACCCTTTTGAATTAAATGAACATACACATAGTTTCTTGATATAAAACATACAAGTTTTTTTCTCTCTTCTCCATTTAGGCATACACACATTCTATATTTCCTCACATATAATTTTTCACAAACACAATTTTTCACTATTTTATAAGAGACCATTTTTCATCACACTCTAGTGATTCATAGTGTTTTGGGGCACTTTTCTAATTTTTTCTACTACTTTCACACAATTCATTTACCTCCCTTACACACCCCCATTCATTCACACATTACCACTATTTATATTTTTATTTCATTAGATTTTTTATTTTTTTTTCTCCTTTTTGTCCATGTTTAATTTTAATACTTGTTTGATGTGTATTTATTATGATTTGCTCCTCACAGTTTATTTTTTTCGTTTGTTTTTTAGTACATTATTGTACACTCATCAATAAGTACTGCATCCATAACCAGGAGGTCGATTCTGAGAAGCCAAGTATCCCAATGTCACAGTGGGCCATTACCAAAACCTTATATATTGTGCACCTAGTTTAAGAGGATTCAGAGTCCATCTTCATGAATATTAACTCCCCTTTAAGAATGAAAGTATGGTATCCTGCATTAGGACAATTCAGAATTAACTTAAGGATGATTTGGAATCTTCATTGGTCCCAATATAGTTTACATAGTATATAAGACCGAAAAAATACATTTGTCCATCCAGTTCAGCCTGTTTCCTACAAGTTGATCCAGAGGAAGGCAAAAAAATCCCTGTGAGGCAGAAGCCAATTTGCCTGCCGCCATCATGCCACTCCTGTGACATGCCTACCATCATGTTCTGTAAGGCCTCTTTCACACGACCGTGTTTTTTTTCCATTTTACGGGCCGTTTTTAGCGTTCCGTATACGGTCCGTATACGGAACCATTCATTTCAATGGTTCCGCAAAAACAACGGACGTGTTTCCGTGTGCATTCCATTTCTGTTTTTCGGTTCCGCAAAAAAATAGAACATGTCCTATTATTGTACGCAAATCACGATCCGTTGCTCCATTCAAGTCAATGGGTCCGCAAAAAAACGGAACGCATACGGAAATGCATCTGCATGTCTTCCGTATCAGTTCCATTTTTTGTGGAACCATCTATTGAAAATTTTAAGCCCAGCCCAATTTTTTCTATGTAATTACTGTAAACTGTATATGCCATACGGAAAAACGGAACAGAATAACGGAACCGAAATGTAAATACAACGAAAACAAAAAGCAGAAAAACGGATCCGATAAAAACACTGAAAAAGCCATACGGTCGTGTCAAAGAGGCCTAAGGCTGTTGCTGCCGCCTCCCTCATGCCATTGCTAAGAACTGCCTACCATGAGGTTCTGTAAGGTTGCTGCTGTCTCCATCATGCCACTGCTGCAACCCGCCTAACATCACGTTCTGTACAGCTGCTTCTGCTGCTACCGCCTCTATCATGCCACTTCTGCAATCTGTTTACCATGAAGTTTTGTACGGCTGCTGCCGTCGTGCTACTGTTGCGGCCTGATGACCATCATCTTCCGTAAGGCTGCTGCTCCCTCCATTATACCTCCATTATACTGCTGCCTGCCTACAATGTACCATATGGTTGCTTCAGCAGATGTCGCTGCCTCAGCTGCTGCTGCTCCTCACTGCTAATCCACTGCTGCCACTGTTATTAATGCAAAACATCTGCCACTACAACCACTATGTACCACACTACAACTACTACTCCCAATACCAGCACTACTACCACTACTAATTTTTTTTTGGCTCGTTCACAACGTATGGGCGTCATTGTGACCCTGTCAAGGTATCATTTTTAGATGCTTGATCCCCCAAGCCACTGTTTTAGTTTTTATTTTTTTATCCCATACCACTGTGTGTGTTTAAACATCATCTTCCCCAAATAACGGAGAATTTTTGGAAGCTTTGAATATGAAAAACTACATGTGCCAACGCAGTGTGTTCTTGAACACCTTGTATGTTAACTCCATAAAATGTGCGTTTAACGATAGCTGTATATGGCATTGTCACTCAGGCGTCATTTACTATTGCTGTCATTACATTCCAGAGCTTGAGGAAGCAGGAGGGGGAGGGAAAAAATATCATAAAAACAAAACAAAAAAGAGATATCCAGTTTTCCTAAAGAATTTGAGTCCTAGGAGGCTAGAAGGGGATATATACCCACTTTCAGGTAAATTGGAGTAATTTCGGTAATACCCAAGAAGCCAATTCAGTTATGAACCAAACTTTCAAAAATCCGAAATGAATAATAAAATGTTGGAAAATGGAAGAGTGCAAAACAAAAGTCCCAGGCCTCATCCTCCCAGTCAGAACGTGGATAGTAGCACTAGCGATCCAGCCATTAGTAGTAGTAGTAGGCTACAGTTCTCCCTGGCTTCCAAAAAGTACAACTATTATTGAGGACAAAGAGGATGAGGTTGTTTACTGGATGGCTCACTCCTCCTTTCATTCACAGCACGATGTTGTGGAGGACACCATGCCTTGGAATCCACCTCCTTCTCCACCTCCTCATCCATGGACATCCTCCTGTACTTAACAGAGACAATGGCAGGAACATTGTGGCCGGGTTGCATTTGGGAGAAAAAACACATGCTCCCTCCATAATGCACAAGATAAATTTAGTCATGCAATGCTTTTTTTAAAAAGTACACTGCCTTGCAGAGGCTACTAGCCACGTCTATGAGACTGTCCTTGCATTTCAGCCATTCTTATTTGACAAAAAACACCCTCCTGGACTTGTAGCGACAGAAAAGTCATTACAACGCTTGATCCACAACATTCTAACTGGAATTCCATGTTGTAGATGCTAGAGCGTCTTTATGAGTAGCGTGAAGCAGTGAATGATTCAGTCATGCAGGAGACCACCTCAGCAGGAAGCTTCTCTTGTTTTGAGGTCAGGTGGTGGCAATTAATCAGACATGCCGGTCACATATTGAAGCCCTTTGAAGAGGCAGCAAAAATTTTCAGCAGAGAACACTGCGGCATGAACAATGTCATCCTCCTGATATTTATCTTACAACAGACACTCACACTTATGAGAAGCTGTATGCTTACATGCTTACATAATAACAGGTGTATCATTCACATAAAGCATTCTGATGATTTCTGAATAACCATGTGTTTAGACCCTCGCTATCAAAGCTAAATGGAAAAATGTTTTCCTTTTGCCTCTTACCAGGAAACATTGTGTATGCCACTTGCCGAAGATTTCTGTGAGCAGATGCCTGCTGCCTGGGTGTCTGAGGACCCTCTATGCATCCTCCCCTGAAAGTCATCCATCTCTTGCCATCTCCACTACCACTAGCAACAGAAGCTGCAGCAGCAGCCAGTTCAGTATGATCAACATGATGGAGAAAGTTTTGTGCCACGCCAGCCTCAGGCAAATCAGCAAACAGAGTCGTACCGCCTAAACACCCTATTTTAGTCTTACCTGGACTCTGGCCTTTCCGTGGCACATGCTATGTTCCCTGACCCCTGGACTTCTGAAAAGGAAGACTGGAAGAGTGGCCTGAACTTGCCTAGTACAGTATGTTTTCTCTGATTTTCAGTTCAGCAGGGGGCTTTGTGACACCCAAACGAACACAGTTGTCCTCCTCAGTGTACAAAAAAATCACTATTGTTCAAATGAACAAGGGATGGAGGCCATAAGGATTTTTACACACCTCCGGCTGAGGCAGATGAATAGATCTGCCACGTTAGTTGTCTTTCTGCCATAATTTTCTGTACCATATGACTGCTGATGCCACCGCTGCCGCCATAGTACCACTTCTGCTGTTTGCCTGCATACCATCATTTTCCATACAACATGGCTGCTGCCGCCACTGCAACAGGTGCTACTCCCTGCTGCTATTCCCCTTCTGCCACTTGCATTACCCTGACTGCCACTATCATTGCCACTACACAGCCTCAACTACTACTACTATTATCCCTAAACAGCCATTCACAGATCTATTGCCTTGTATGTTCCATGCTGTGCTGCTACTCCTGCCACTTCTATTGCATCCACATGCCACTATTACCCTAACCTTTGCATATCCACACTGTACTGCTGCTAAATATGTCAGTGTCATTCTGAAATGATTTGCTATTGCTGCCATTGTGTTCATGAAAGGAAGGAGAAGGGGCAAAAAAATCTTAAAAAACATAACAAAAAGAGATAATATCTTTTCATGAAGTCTTAGGAAACTAGAGTGTGTTATGAACCAATTTTCAGGGCAATTGGTACAACTTCAGTTCATGATGAATTTATTTGGGTCCAAACCAAACATGTTGAAAGAATTACTGAATTGGATACAAAACAAATGTCCAGGTTTGCTCACCTCTGCAGACGCTTGCTCTCTAATGCCGCTTCCCTATGTAATGTTTTGATTGGATATAGCCAAGCTACAGATACAATATCATGTTCTTATACTGTTGGGGTAAAGATGTTTTCACAATGTGTATTTTTGAATGTGGAATATTGGATAGTATTTTGTTCTACATCTTTCAAAGTGTCCATGCTGTCTGGATACTGTCAACAAGCTTCAGTAGTTGGCAGCTGATATTTGTTGATATTTTTGGTAACCATATCTTATTTTACACATTGTGAACAGATGTTTGATGATGTGTTTTCCCAGGAAGTTGAAAATAAAAGTTCTTGAAATATATACAATTTTAAAGGCTCTCATTTACTCCAATGAAGACCTATTAGTCCAGTGTTTAGTTCGATCTCTGCTGACATCCCATTTCATTTCTAAAGGGCTGAAACTAAAGTGTACCAAAGACTGTAGGGAAATTTAGTGCTTGCAATTACCATCTGTACTTGAAATAGATCTGCATTATAGGAAATGTGGAAGCACTATGAAAATAATTACAGAGATACCAAACTCAGTTTCAGCAGAAAAGTTTTAAAAACTAACTTCAGTAAAATTGCTTTTATCATGAATATCAATTCCTCCCTAATGTGTGTTGGTTGTTTGTGTGTATGTTTCATAGAGTTTTAGGCAGGTGTTGAAAAATCGCAATTCAACTTGGATGGGTCCGTGATTCATCAGCACTAGTGTTGAGCGAACAGTTCGAGCATAGTTCAGGTTTGTACCGAATTTTAGGGTGTTCGTGACCCGGACCCGGACCCAAACATTTTTAAAAAAGTTCGGGTTCGGGTCCATTGTTTGCGATTTCTTACCGCTTTCTGAAGGGCTGCAATGGCATGGCTGTGATTGGCCAAGTGCAGCATGTGACCCAGCTTCTATTTAAGCTGGAGTCACGTAGCGGCGCACGTCACACTGCTCTGATTAGTGTAGGGAGAGGACGCAGCTTCTGTGAGGGCTTTCAAAAAAGAAGACGAAAACCACGGCACTCTTCTTGAAAAGCTATGAAGTTTATTCACCCAGTATGCGACGTTTCGACACTCAGTCTTTTTCAAGCATAGTAGTTACACCTTGTGCACACATATATATATATATATATATATATATATATATAGATACATATACACCCCAATGGGTAAGTGATAATAGGGAGGCGGTGCCACCAGATCCCTCCTATACAATAAATGACTTCTATACATGTTCCTCGGAATATGTAATTTACACCCTACTGTGTCCGTGTGGACTACTCTACGTAGGAGAGACGACCCAACCATGTAAAAATAGGGTGAACCAGCACCGTTATGGTATACGGAAAATTATGGCAAAACAACATACTGATGATGCGACAAACCTGGAGGGTGAACAACCTGTACCTGAACATTTTCTAAAAATAAAACATAATGTGACCCAACTAAGATTTAGGATAATAGATGGTGTTCCCCCCTTGAAGAGAGGTGGAGACAGAGAGAAGGAATTGAAAAAGTTAGAATTGAAATGGATATTTGAACTTGACACCCTTGAACCAAAGGGACTTAACCGTGAATTTAAAGTAGGTTTTCTATTTTGAACCCCTGACTTTCCATTAGAATGTGCTCTTATGTGTATATATAGTAACAATTAAGTAAGAACCCGACCAATATTGGCCGAGATTTTAATATCTTTCTCTTCTTTTCTCTATTTTTAGATCACGTGGTGTGGAGGCTGAGGTGGTTCCATAGGGATATTAAAACAAACTGAACATTGGGTTATAATAGTTGGTGCATTTTCTATGGGCCCTGCTTTGAGAAACCTGTTGGGGATATTTTGCGGTTCCTGAGGTGGGCTAAGCTATGAAACTGGGGGACTTTGCCTTTCCCCCCCCCCTTCCCTTTTTTTTTTTTCCCCTTCTCCGGTTTGTTTTTGGTTTTGGCTTCTGTGAGGGCGAGATTAGGCAAGGAAAAGTCAGCAACAGCACCTAATGAACTGATCGATCTACAGTTGTGAATGATTCTACTTCTGCTAGTTAATTGCTCAGGTTTTTAGGCTGCACAGGGCGTTTTTCTATCACTTTTTTCTGGGGTGATCGGCGGCTATTTTGTGTCTTGTGGTGCACCAGCACAAGCTGCCACCAAGTCCATCAATCCATCAATACTAGTTTTTTTTTTTTTTTTTTTTTTGCTATATACTACATCAGTGGCTTGGCTGTGCTTATTGTCACCCCTAGAAACTCAGGATAGGAATTTCTATATTTTATTAAGGGGTTAAATACAATGGCCAAAATACCAATCTCCTAAATCTGGTGTTCCAGCTTTGGATAGCCAAGTGTAATACTTTCTGCTGTCTGGCAAAGGATAGAATATTTTCTGTGGTGAAATTCAATTGCCAAAATAGCAATCCCCTAAATCTGGTGTCCCAGCAGTGGCTGGCAAAGTATAATAGTGTCCGGCAAAGGATAAATTTTGTTCTGGGGTGAAATTCAATAGCCAAATTAGCAATACTGTAAATCAGTGGTTTCAGCAGTGGCTGGCAAAGTATAATAGTGTCCGCCAAAACATATATTTTGTTCTGGGGTGAAATTCAATTGCCAAAATAACAATCCCCTAAATCTGGTGTCCCAGCAGTGGCTGGCAAAGTATAATAGTGTCCGCAAAAACATATATTTTGTTCTGGGGTGAAATTCAATTGCCAAAATAGCAAAACCCTGAATCTGGTGTCCCAGCACTGGCTAGCAAAGTATAATAGTGTCCGCCAAAATATATATTTTGTTCTGGGGTGAAATTTAATTGCCAAAATAGCAATACCCTGAATCTGGTGTCCCAGCACTGGCTGGCAAAGTATACTAGTGTCCGCCAAAACATATATTTTGTTCTGGAGTGAAATGCAATTGCCAAAATAGCAATACCCTGAATCTGGTGATCCAGCAGTTGCAGGCCTAGTTTAAATCTGTCCGTAACAGGGTATATTTTGTTCTGGGGTGAAATTCAATTGTCAAAATTGCAATACCATGAATCTGGTGTCCCAGCAGTGGCTGGCAAAGTATAATAGTGTCCGCCAAAACATATATTTTGTTCTGGGGTGAAATTCACTTGTCAATATAGCAATACCCTGAATCTGGTGTTCCAGCTGTTGCAGGCCAAGTTTTAATCTGTCAGTAAAAGGGGATATTACACTCAAGGTGTATATACAAGTGCTAAGAGGGTCATCCTCAATAACTTCACATTCTAACGTGCATTTCCCATTGTATTTCTGTCCGTTAAAGGGTATATTACACAAAGTGTTAAAATACAATTGCTGAAGGCATAATCCTACATATTTTTTCACACGCTACTGTGCATCTCCAAGTGTAAATCTGTCCATAAAAGGATAGCTTTCATCCAGGGCCTAAATACTAGCCCTAAAAGAGATATTCCCCTAAATCAGTGGTTTTTGCTGTGCCTGGATTAGTGTAATACGCTACATATATAAATACGCAGATAACGTTAGGTGCCTGAAAAAAAGGCCTGAATTTGAAATCAATACATTGGGCCAAATATATTTTTTCTTATTGTGGTGCTTGGTGAACGGTAACAATGAGGAAAACATCTAGTAAGGGACACGGAGGCGGTCGTGGTGGTGTTAGTATACCCTCTGGTACTGGGAGAGGACGTGGCCATACTGCCACAGCCACACGTCCTAGTGAACCAACTACCTCAGGTTCCAGTACCCGCCAGAATTTACAGCGATATTTGGTGGGGCTCAATGCCGTTCTAAGGATGGTAAGGCCTCAGCAGATACAGGCGCTAGTCAATTGGGTGGCTGACAGTGGATCCAGCACGTTCACAACATTATCTCCCACCCAGTCTTCTGCAGAAAGCGCACAGGTGGTGCCTGAAAACCAAGCCCATCAGTCTGTCACATCACCCCCATGCATATCAGGGAAACTGTTTGAGCCTCAAGTTCTGCAGCACTCTCTTACGCTGTTTGAAGACTCTGCTGGCAGGGTTTCCCAAGGGAATTCACCTAGCCCTTCCTCAGTGGTGGAAGACATAGAATGCACTGATGCACAACCACTTATGTTTCCTGATGATGAGGACATGGGAATACCACCTCATCGGAGTCCGCACGTCTCTGATGATGACGAAACACAGGTGCCAACTGCTGCGTCATTTTGCAGTGTGCAGACCGAACGGGAGGTCACTCAGGGAGGAAGACTGTGTGGAAGACGATGCAGGGGATGATGAGGTCCTAGACTCCACATGGAATGAAGGTTGTGCCACTGACTTTCATAGTTCAGAGGAAAAGGCAGTGGTGAGACCGAGCCAACAGCGTAGCAAAAGAGGGAGCAGGGGGAAAAAGCAGAACAGCCGCCACCAAGAGAGTTCACCTGCTACTGGCCACCGCCACCAGGGACCGAGCACCCCAAAGGCAGCTTCAAGGAGTTTCCTGGCATGGCACTTCTTTAAACAATGTGCTGACGACAAGACCGGAGTGGTTTGCATGCTGTGCCATCAGAGCCTGAAGCGAGGCATTAACGTTCTGAACCTTAGCACAACCTGCATGACCAGGCATCTATATGCAAAGCATGAACTGCAGTGGAGTAAACACCTTAAATACAAGGAACTCACTCAGGCTCCCCCTGCTCCCTCTTCTGCTGCTGCCTCGGCCTCTTCCTCCTCCTCGGGAGGAATGTTAGCACCTGCCGCCCACCAAACAGAGGATGTGCCACCGACACCACCACCTGCGTCACCAAGCATCTCCACCATGTCACACGGCAGCGTTCAGCTCTCCATCTCACAAACCTTGGAGAGAAAGCGTAAATTCCCACCTAGCCACCCTTGAGCCCTGGGCCTGAATGCCAGCAATTCTAAACTACTGGCCTTTGAAATGCTGTCATTCAGGCTGGTGGACACAGACAGCTTCAAACAGCTGATGGCGATGGCTGTCCCACAGTATGTTGTTCCTAGCCGCCACTACTTCTCCAAGACAGCCATGCCTTCCCTGCACAACCAAGTATACGATAAAATCAAGTGTGCACTGCGCAACGCCATCTGTGGCAAGGTCCACCTAACCACAGATACGTGGACCAGTAAGCACTGCCAGGGACGCTATATCTCCCTAACTGCACACTGGGTAAATGTAGTGGCGGCTGGGCCCCAGGCGGAAAGATCTTTGGTGCACGTCCTTCTGCCGCCAAATATGGCAGGGCATCATTCTTTGCCTCCTGTAACCTCCTCCTCCTACTCGGCTTCCTCCGCCTCTGCTTCCACCAGCTCATCCAGCCAGCCACACACCTTCACCACCAACTTCAGCACAGCCCGGGGTAAACGTCAGCAGGCCGTTGTGAAAC
The DNA here is from genome assembly GCA_033119425.1 of Bufotes viridis. NCBI lineage: Eukaryota > Metazoa > Chordata > Amphibia > Anura > Bufonidae > Bufotes > Bufotes viridis. The sequence continues at coordinate 128,089,383 of CM065590.1, forward strand.
TCATATGTTTGGTGGACAGGCCCAACACCAGGCAGGAGTTGTGGTAGGGTATTGAACAACAGACTGACCGGTGGTTGCTGCCGGTGGGCCTCAAACCCGGCCAGTAGGTGTGCGATAATGGGCGAAATCTCGTCGCAGCTCTGGGAGTAGCTGGTTGGACACACATCCCTTGCCTAGCGCATGTGCTGAATTTGGTGGTGTAGAAGTTCATTCACAACTACCCCGACATGTTAGAGCTGCTGCATAAAGTGTGGGCAGTCTGTGCGCGCTTCCGGCATTCACATCCTGTCGCTGCTCGCCTGTCTGCGATCAGCGTAACTTTGGCCTTCCAGCTCACCGCCACATATGCGACGTGCCAACCAGGTGGAACTCCGCCTTGTACATGCTGGAGAGACTGTGCGAACAGCAGCAGGCTATAGTGGAGTTTCAGCTGCAGCACGTACGGGTTAGTCGCACTGCGGAACAGCACCAACAGGAGGATGAGGAGGAGGTGGAGGAGGATGAGGATGAAGCAGGTTCATAGCGGGGTGGCACCCAACACAGCTCAGGCCCATCACTGGTGCGTGGCTGGGGGGATACGGAGGACGATGATGATATGCCTCCCACAATGGACAGCTTGTCCTTACCTCTGGGCAGCCTGGCACGCATGAGCGACTACATGCTGCAGTGCCTGCGCAACAACAGCAGAGTTGCCCACATTTTAACGTGTGGGGACTACTGGGTTGCCACCCTGCTGGATCCCCGGTACAAAGACAATGTGCCCACCTTACTTCCTGCACTGGAGTGTGATAGGAAGATGCGCGAGTACAAGCGCACGCTGGTAGACGCGCTCCTGAGAGCATTCCCAAATGTCACAGGGGAACAAGTGGAAGCCCAAGGCGAAGGCAGAGGAGGAGCAAGAGGTCGTCAACGCAGCTGTGTCATGGCCAGCTCCTCTGAGAGCAGGGTTAGCATGGCAGAAATGTGGAAAAGTTTTGTCACCACGCCACAGCTAACTGCACCACCACCTTATACGGAACGTGTTAGCAGGAGGCAGCATTTCACTAACATGGTTGAACAGTATGTGTGCACACCCCTCCACGTACTGACTGATGGTTCGGCCCCATTAAACTTCTAGGTCTCCAAATTGTCCACATAGCCAGAGCTAGCCTTTTATGCCTTGGATTTGATGGCCTGCCCGGTGGCCAGCGTTTTGTCTGAACATGTATTCAGCATGGCAGGGGCGTCATTACTGACAAACGCAGCCGCCCGTCCACAGCCAACGTGGACAAGCTGACATTCATAAAAATGAACCAGACATGGATCCCACTGGACCTGTCCATCCCTTGTGCAGAATAGACATTTATAACTGCCTCCCCCTAAACCATATATTCTTGCACTCCGAGGCACTTCTTTATTGAATCCTCTTTTTTTAATTTTACCATGATCTTGCGGTGCAACCAAAATTTGAATGAACCTCTCCTCCGTCTAGGTGCCAGGGGCCTAATTATCTGAAAGTGGCCTGTTCCAGTGGTGGGTGACATGAAGCCTGATTCTCTGCTATGTGACCTCTGTCTTCTGTCTGGGTGCCATGGGCTAAATATCTGGAAGTGGCCTTCTTTATTGCTGGGTGACATGAAGCCTGATTCTCTGCTATGCGACCTCTCTCCTCCGTCTGGGTGCCAGAGGCCTAATTATTGAAAGTGGCCTTCTCCATTGGTTGGTGACATGACGCCTGATTCTCTGCTATGCGACCTATGTCCTCTGTCTGGGTGCTGGGGCCTAAATAAATTTAAGTGGCCTACTCTATTGGTGGGTGACTTGAAGCCTGATTCTCTGCTATGGGACCTCTCTCCAATTGATATTGCCTAATTTTTATTTATTTTATTTTATTTTAATTAATTTCCCTATCCACATTTGTTTGCAGGGGATTTACCTACATTTTTCTGCCTTTTGCAGCCCTCTAGCCCTTTCCTGTACTATTTTACAGCCTTTTTAGTGCCCAAAAGTTCGGGTCCCCATTGACTTCAATGGGGTTCGGGTTCGGGGTGAAGTTCGGGTCAAGTTCGGATCCCGAACCCGAACATTTTCGGGAGGTCCGGCCGAACTTCTCGATACCCGAACATCCAGGTGTTCGCTCAACTCTAATTATAATATATGTTAATCAAGATGCCAAAAAGTGAGAGTGCCAACCCATAACAACATACTGTATATAAGTGGCTCAAGAAATGGTGTAGGAAGGAGGGGTTTTTGGCTAAAGGACCTGCCATAGGGATAGGCTGCACCTCAATGGGGAAATGACAGCTGTTTTGGGGAGAAGATTGCCAGAAGGCTGGAGAGGATTGTTTAAACTAGGGATTGGGGGGAAGGGAGTTGGGAATTACATTATAGAAGGAGAAGTTAGTGCAGATAGAGACCAGGAGCTAAGTAAGGGAATTAAGGGTGGGATGGAAGGAGGGACTAGACCAGCTCAGGGTGCAGGGTAAAATGCATCTATAAACTATAAATTTGACTAATAAACCAGAGAACTGGAATTAGTAACGTCTGAGGAGGACAATGACATAGTGGGAATAAGTGAATTGAGAGGTGATAGGGATCTGGCCAGCTTCCTGCATCACTGCCGGGTTTCGGCTGGCACAAAAGAAGCTGCATGCACCAGATTTTGTACTGTACAAACCCACCACTCATTTCAGAAACCACCAGATCTTATTATATTCAATGGATTACAGTGGTGAACGGCAGTATCCTGTTAAGCTAGACACAGTGGAATTCAGTGCTGGAAAAGACTATGGGCCAGATTTATCATTACACTTCCATCTTACTCCACTTTTCCATCTGCCCAAAGTCACTTTTGGCTCAGTCAGATTTATTAATGGTCCTTTAATACTGTGATAAATGTGGATTGACGGTAGCAGTTTATCCTTCAGTAAGCGGCTTTACAAAAGTCGCACGTCTTTACAAAAAAGTCGCATGTTCTATTAAAAAGTCGCATAAGATAAGCATGGTCCCCCCTGGAGTGAAATTGCGCAATTTTTTGCGACTTTTTTGCGACTTTTTTGCGACTTTTTAAATGGTTGCAATAGTAAGGGTACGTTCACACGACGACAATTGTCGCGCGACAAAAAGTCGCGAGACAATTTGGGAACCACTACATTGCAACATTTGTAGCGCGACATTGATGTCACATTAATGTCGCGCGACAATTTTTATAATGGGAGTCTATGGTGGTGTCGCACGTGCAACATGCAACATGTTGCGACTGCGACACAACAGTCGCAAAAAATCCATCCCGGATGGATTTTCTCCGACTTTCGTGTCGCAGTCGCAGCATGTCGCATGTCGCACTGCGACACCATAGACTCCCATTATAAAAATTGTCGCGCGACAATAGTGCGACTTTTTGTCGCGCGACAATTGTCGTCGTGTGAACGTACCCTAAATCTGTCTAGAGATTCATTTACATAAGACAACACGCCCACTTTCACAAAACTGGAGAGCTTAGTGCAGAGCTTGAAAAAGTCGCAAAAAAATGCGCAATTTTACCGATTGCGCATTTTTTTGCGACTTTTTCACTCCATTAAAGTGACTTTAGCTAATGATAAATCTGGCCCTATGTGATCAGGTAGTGTAGATGTGTGTGAATATACCTTTATAGTATCTGTGGCTTTTCGAATTTGTTAGCTTTATACAATCACTCATCTGTGAGAGAACAGCCTCTATGCAGTGGCGTTGCTAGGGCTAGTGTCACCCGGTGCGGTAGAAAATGGTGTCACCCCCCCCCCGGCGGCGATCTGTCTGCTTAGCCCCGCCCCCCCCACGTCAGCTGTCTGTTTACTCTCCAAACCCCCATCCATGTTATCGCTTGGGTTCAAATTATAGCACCCCCAGCAGGCCCCCCCACCCCAACCCCCGGCGGTCTGTCTTCTGTCTGCTTAGCACACCCCCCTACCGGCACAAGGCCAGCAGCCTATCAGAGGAACAAAGAAGGGAGACGCCTCTCCCTTGCCCTGCTGCAGTGTTTATCTGTATCGCGATACAGATGAATGTAGGGAGATGAGTGCTTCCATAATGCAAGCGCTCATCTCCTGGTGGTGTCACCCAGGGGCATAGCTAGAAATGACTGGGCCCCACAGCAAAAATTTTATGCATCCCCGGATCTCCCACCGACACATACCATATTGGACCTCCCACCCATTCCAGAGCTTCCACCCAAACACCCCTCAGGACCTCCCATCCCAACATCCCCACATCCCTCCCTAGATCCCCCTAAGTGTCCTCCACACATCCCCCCATCAGTGTCCTCACACATCCCCCATCAGTGTCCTGCACACATCCCCCAATCAGTGTCCTCCACACATCCCCCATCAGTGTCCTCACACATCCCCCATCAGTGTCCTGCACACATCCCCCAATCAGTGTCCTCCACACATCCCCCATCAGTGTCCTCACACATCCCCCATCAGTGTCCTGCACACATCCCCCAATCAGTGTCCTCCACACATCCCCCATCAGTGTCCTCCACACATCCCCCATCAGTGTCCTGCACACATCCCCCAATCAGTGTCCTCCACACATCCCTCCATCAGTGTCCTCCACATCCCCCCATCAGTGTCCTGCACATCCCCCCATCAGTGTCCTCACACATCCCCCATCAGTGTCCTGCACACATCCCCAATCAGCGTCCTCCACACATCCCCTCATCAGTATCCTGCACCCATTCCCCCATCAGTGTCCTGCACACATCCCCCATCAGTGTCCTCACACACACCCCATCAGAGCTTCATATTAACCTGCTGTACTAATATTATGGCTAAAAACCTCAGTAATAGTTTCCCATATATAATACTTTATATATATATATATATATATATATATATACACATATCAGAAGTATAAATATATATTATCATACTTCTGATATACATGAATGCATAATTTAGCCTCTATTTCTAAAAGGTTTTCACCAGGACTAGAACTCCCAACCTTTCACATCAGAGGCGAGAGCCCTAACCACTGAGCTATGGAGCTTAAGGCTAAAGTATGCTGGAAAAACCTTATAGTAGTGTATCAGGTATAAGGTATTTCTATACAGCAGAAGTATCATTAAATAAAAAAAATAATGATTATATTTTGTGTCATGTTTTTTTTACAAAAACTGAAAAAAAAAATATTAAATTATACTTCTGCTGTATGGGAATACCTAATACTTGCTAGACTACTAGGAGGTTTTTCCAGCTTAGTTTACCATTGAGCTCATAGCTCAGTGGTTACTGTTCTTGCCTCTCATGCAAAGGGTTGTGAGTTCGAATCCTAGTGGCAACCTTTCAGAAATAGAGGCTAAATTAGATTAAAATACATTGGGTGTCCCCCAGGATTGTCAGTATGCTTGGGCACATCTAATTTAGCCTCTATTTCTGAAAGGTTGCCACCCCCTTCATGTTCATAGCACTGACTCCATATATGGACACAACCATATATGGAGTCAGAGCTGGGATTCCCTGTACAGCATCGCCGCTTCAGGCAAGTGCAGTGAATAAATTATCTTCTGCCGACACTGGTGGGTGTCACCCCATCAGTGGTGTCACCCGGTGCGGCCCGCACCCCCCTCGCAACGCCACTGCCTCTATGCGCACTGAGGTGACTTGTTGAATCAGACATTTTCCACTTACAGTTTAAGCATCAGACACCCAAGAGTTAATCAAGTAGCTTTTAATCTGGAGATTGTATTACAGGATCAGCAGGGAATCCAGATGGTAAAAGAATTATGCCAACAATATTCTCCTTGATAAGAAGATGGAGTTTCTCCTCAGAAGTATAGCACACACCAACAGCAATGCATGACTGGGAAAACAGGGAGTGGCTAGGCTGAACTAACTAGAAGCTGAAACATAGGGGGGAGAGGAAGAGTGGAGCATACCAATACACAATGCAAGATACTGAAACAGAACACTCCCTGCCTGGTATCGGTATATACCACTATTGATATGCATACAATGGAATTGTATAAAATAACAATGAATAATGTCCATAAACCTGATGAATAAACAGATGAATAATGTGCATAAACCTGAAAAGGAAACATGCAATGAACATTTTTTCAAACCAAAAAAGGATATGTCTTCAGTTTAGGCCATAGAGCTGGTACTGGAAACAATCGATAGAGTAATGGGAATAGCTCACTCCTAAGGTGATCTGGAAAATAGGTGCTCAAGTCCTGTGCACTGTTTCACCCCAAACAGGAAAAAGTAATATAAAATATAGAGTAATGGACTGGCACTCTAAATGTGTGTATGGATGTAGACTAGTGTATTGGTTGATTTGTAAACATTTATTAGCAATTAGATAAAATTAGTATAGCAATCTGTAATAATAGTTACATAAAATCGCAATCTATCATAAAACATAAGCATATAAAATCATAAAACATAAACGCAATCGTTGAACCACAATTGTACAGAGGATAAATAGGTTCTTAGTTGTATAAGCTTTGTATGGGAAGGTAATATATACTTAATTGCTTTAAGCAACTGTAGGCATTTAGCGAAGCGATTGTTCCTGTGCAGTCAATGTATAAGCAACGTGAGGCTTATTTGTTGAAATTAGACCCAGTATAAAGGAGTAATATCGTCGGAATTGGTCCCAAAATGTGAAGAAATAAGGTTCCTGTGGTGTAAAGAATACTCTATTTCCTCTGTTTTGTTGTGTCTTTTCGTTTCACCGTGCTTCAAACGTGTGTACACACTGAGTGAAAGTAGATCTCTCTTACCTCCGCTTGTTGTCGGGAAGTTTTACATACCCAGGCTTTGCTTTTTCGCTTCTCCGCTCTATCTGCTGTGCTGGCACGCTCGCAGATACAACGCCGGCGTCTCACGTGGTTTGCAGCGGAATCACAGGTTAGATCATGTGACGGAATCTCGCGGGAGTTGATACCTGTGGGTATTTGATGCTCGTGATATCCAAAGCAATTTGGGTTTGTTTGAAATATGATCGACTTGCGATAAAAATGGTCAGTCCATTCGGAGGCCTCCTGGATGATGTAGTTAGGTGGGAGTAAATAGCGTAACGCCAGGCGCATTTCGGGAACCTCTTTCCCCTTCCTCAGTGGCATCTACTCTCCCATGATTCTACTCCTCTTTTTATAGCCCATCCCTGTTATATAAACCATCAAAAAATGTGGTGATAAGAAAGCAGGATGCGCTCATACCCATATGCAGTTGTGCATTTCTGTAGGGGAGCACATCCTGCACTTGTAGTCCGTTGCTAATGTCAATCACCAGCAAAAAATGCATACAATGGATGATGCCAGCAACGGACTACAAGTACCACAATGGACATCCTACATAAGATGAAATTTATGTGGATGTGGCAAGAATTCAGAACAAACACAGAACCAGAGATAGGTGCACGCTGCCGTCACACTAACCCTCACACTGATGTTAAAAATTGAGAGTTAGTTCGACATATCCTACTAGGAGGACGTGTCTTAAGCCTCGGGCACCAGCGTCAAGGTCTCTCAAGTAGCCCGTGGGCCCTAACACTCACCTACCTGCGCCATATGGGCGATATCAGGGCCAGTGGGCAATTACAGGAGCATTAGGACGACTCACAAACATCTCCTCTGTTACCTCCAGCATGTGGCCATGCTTGCAATGGGAGGTGGGAGGTGTCTATGAGCCCTACCCAAGACTGACTGATATAGCCCAAGGCCAAGCAGGTGCACCCAAATGTGACCTGAAGATGAAAAACAGGCACATTAAAATTGGAGTTTGTACACCTCCATACATATATATATAAACCATCAAAAATGTGGTGATAAGAAAGCAGGATGCGCTCATACCCATATGCAGTTGTGCATTTCTGTAGGGGAGCACATCCTGCACTTGTAGTCCGTTGCTAATGGCAATCACCAGCAAAAATGCATACAATGGATGATGCCAGCAACGGACTACAAGTACCACAATGGACATCCTACATAAGATGAAATTTATGTGGATGTGGCAAGAATTCAGAACAAACACAGAACCAGAGATAGGTGCACGCTGCCGTCACACTAAACCCCTCACACTGATGTTAAAAATTGAGAGTTAGTTCGACATATCCTACTAGGAGGACGTGTCTTAAGCCTCGGGCACCAGCGTCAAGGTCTCAAGTAGCCCGTGGGCCCTAACACTCACCTACCTGCGCCATATGGGCGATATCAGGGGCCAGTGGGCAATTACAGGAGCATTAGGACGACTCACAAACATCTCCTCTGTTACCTCCAGCATGTGGCCATGCTTGCAATGGGAGGTGGGAGGTGTCTATGAGCCCTACCCAAGACTGACTGATATAGCCCAAGGCCAAGCAGGTGCACCCAAATGTGACCTGAAGATGAAAAACAGGCACATTAAAATTGGAGTTTGTACACCTCCATACATATATATATAAACCATCAAAAAATGTGGTGACAAGAAAGCAGGATGCGCTCATACCCATATGCAGTTGTGCATTTCTGTAGGGGAGCACATCCTGCACTTGTAGTCCGTTGCTAATGGCAATCACCAGCAAAAAATGCATAAAATGGATGATGCCAGCAACGGACTACAAGTACCACAATGGACATCCTACATAAGATGAAATTTATGTGGATGTGGCAAGAATTCAGAACAAACACAGAACCAGAGATAGGTGCACGCTCCCGTCACACTTGCCATCCCTGTTATGCAGAAAAGATGGCTGGGAATATTTTCCTTTGGATTAGGATTCTTTTTAGTTGGCTGCAGTTTCCATGCGATTTGGTTGCGTTTTTTGTCCACTTATGCGATTTTTGCATATAATGTGTGGCATGATTGGTATTACATCCCCAATAAAGGAAAAAGCTATATTACATTGCTTTCAGTATAAAATGATGAAAAGAAAAAGATAAAAAGATAAAAAACAGTCAAACATATGGAGCATTGGCTCTCAATCTGTTTACTGCAGTGTATAATACAAATCAGAATACTGAGCTAATAGTTAAAAGTATATATTAGTTGGAAACATATATCAAATACAGAAGTGTATACATACATATGTATTATATATGTTGTATATCTTAAGTCCTCTTTTGTAGAGCTTGAAAAATACGTGGGAAATGAAGTATATGGTGTATAGGGCTGCATGCCTGACTCCAAGGGAGAGTCATAGTGCTGATAAACAGCCGGACATATGACTCCCCATTGGATGGCAGGCAAGCAGCCTGTGTAGGAAACTTAGAAGAAACCGAAGATTTCTAACTCAGCATTTAGGCCCATGGGGATAAGGCTTCCGAAATCAAAAATGAGTCTAGATTCGGCCCTAGACAATTTTTCTATATGTTTGCCTCCTCACCAATGTTTGTCTATTTTCTGTAGAGCCATAAAGGTTAAACCACTTGGATCTTGATTATGGCTTTCTTTAAAATGTTTTGATAGCGAATGTTTCATATACCCATTTTTGATGTTTCTCAGATGTTCAGTTATTCTTACTTTTAATGGTCTTTTTGTTCTGCCGATGTATTGCCTATGGCAAGGACATTCAATTAAGTAAATCACACTAGATGTATTGCAATTTAAAAATCTTTTGATGTCCATAGAGAAATCGTTCTGGGTTGAGGCTGCTTTGGTGGTTATTCTAGGAAATTTAGTAACTTTGCAGCCCTGACACTCTCCACATCTGTGGAACCCCTTTACGTTCATCCAGTTCTGGGTAAGGGAGGAATTTTTAAGTTTTTGTTTAATAGATGGTGCTATTTGTAATCCCAGATTAGATGCCTTTGTATAGGTGATTTGGGGTTTTGTTGGTATCGACATTCCAATTGTTTTGTCCTGTGTGATAAAGTGCCAATGTTTTCTTATTATCCGCTCAATTTGCTTATATTGTGTGGTAAAAGGCAAAATTATCCTGAAATCTTCACTTTCTTTTTTGTTTTTTTGGGGTTGTTCAGATTGTCTGTGAGAAGAAGGATTCTCTGGACAGCTCTTTTACCTTGCATAGTGCTTGTTCCAGAGCTGGTAGAGTATACCCCTTCTCAATGAATCTTTCTTTCAGTGACACAGCTTCTTCTTGGAATTGTATATCTTCGGTACAGTTACGTTTTATATGGCGGAACTGTCTGAATGGTATGTTTGTTAGCCAATTTGGTAAGTGGCAACTAGAATACAGTATGTATCCATTTCTGGCCGTCGATTTCTGAAAGGTTCTACATATATACTTGTTTTCTTTTTTAGTAATATTCTGATCTAAAAACTCTGTTTCTTTTTTATTGATATTAGCTGTAAAAGTCAAATTGCATGCATTACTATTTAATTCCAAAATGAATGACTGTAGTGAATCTTCATTGCCTTTCCAGATGAGGATCACATCGTCCATGTACCTACGCCAGAGCACCAGGTTGCCCCCTTTTTTGGGATTAATAAAGGAATCTTCCCAGTGTGCTAAAAATAAATTTGCATAGCTGGGGGCAAACCTGGTGCCCATGGCGGTCCCCGTAATCTGGAGGTAATATTCTTTTTCAAAATAGAAATAGTTATGTTCCAGTATGTGCTTAACCCCTTCTATTATGAACTCAATTTGTTCTTGTCTTAGATCAGAATTTTTTTCAAGTTGTATTTTAAGGGCCTGGACACCTTGATTGTGTTTTAATACTGTATAAAGAGACTGTATGTCCAGTGTAGCCAGAATCCAGTCTTCATCTACCGTTAGTTCTTCCAGGGTCTTTATAATCTCTGTAGTGTCCTTCAAATATGACTCTGTTTTCTTAACTAAAGGTTGGAGCCATGAGTCAATGTATTTAGAGAGGTTTGCAGTCAGGGATCCAATGCCGGATACTATGGGCCGGCCAGGAGGATTTAGTTGATCTTTATGTACCTTCGGCAAACAATATAAGATCTGAAGTCTCCCGGGCGTTCCCATAATGTAATTGTATTCCGTCTTAGTTAGGATTCCACGCTGCAAGCCTCTGCTACTGTGTTCATGAAGTTTCTCTTTGAATAACATAGTTGGGTCCCCCTTTAATTTTTTATATGTAGTAGTTTCAGATAACTGTCTGTAACACTCTTCGTTGTATTTAGCTGTGTCTAGGATTACTATTGCGCCACCCTTGTCTGCGGGCCGAATGGTTATACTTTCTTTCTCTTGTAATTCTCTTATCGCTAGTGTTTCTTTTCTAGTTAAATTCCTTCCATAAAATCTTTTTTCTTTTAATTTTCTTAAATCTGATTCCACGCATTTCTGAAAGCTGGATAATTCTGGTCCTATCTCACTTCTGGGGAATTTTTTTGATTTGTTTTTCAAATCTGTATATAAAAAATCTCCAGCTGTTTGTACAGTAGAATTCTTGGGATTTAAAAAAAAATACTTTTTCAAGCATATGTTTTTTATGAATTTTTGAAGTTTAGTGCACGGGGCAAATTTTAATCCTTTGTTGAGAAGTGATGATTGTGCTGGTGTCAAAATTATACTACTTAAGTTTATAATGTTACTTTGTTGTTCTGTGTCTAGTGATCCCTTCTGTGATCCCTGTGTCTTCTTCCTTCCTCTCCGTGTTTTTTTAATTCTCTCTGTTGTTCTGGGTGATGTTGTTTGTGTATTAATGTTGTCCTTTGGTTTTCCATATATCTTGGTGTTTGTGGGTGTCTCGGTTGATAGTGGTTTTCCACATCTCTCAATTGTGAACTGTTGTACCTTAGATTGTATTGGTGTTTTGGTGGAGTCTTTCTGTGTACTGGGGATTGTGATCGTTTGTGTCTTATTCGTGGTGAGTGGTGTAGGGCAGTTCGATCTAAAAAAGGTTGTTCTGTGAGGTTCTCATATCGGTTTTTTATTGGTATATTATATCTTGGTTGGTCTATAGATATTGAATCCATATGATTTTTATGTGTTGGTTTTGCCTCAGTGAATTTATGTGCTTCTTGTGTTTGTGATTTCTCAGGATTTTTTAATTTCTTACTTTTTTTGGCGATAATGTCCTGTTCTGTTTTGTCCAAACTTTTATATATTCTTTCTTGCCAATTGTTGAATATTTCATCTTTCGTTGTGTGCTCCATATTGATCTTAATTTGGTCTATTTTTTCTGATAGAGTTCCCAGTAATTGGGTTCTCTGTTTTATAATTAATTCTATCAATGTCCGTGATTGTATATTTAAAAAGGTGTCCCATTCTTTGTTAAATTCCTCACTCCATAAATCCTGTGCAGGTGTTTTTGATAATTGTAAGCCTTTTGGTATCATATTTTAATTCAAATATTGTCGTAAAATCTTATTTCCCAATATTGTCTTAGTTTTTTTATAAGTAACTTTTCCAATTCCCTAAAAGTTTCACATATGGATTTCTCTCTTGTTTGTGACGCTTCTGTATTTCCTAATGTATCAAATGAAAACGATTCTACTTTCTGTAATTTGTCTTCCATGTGATTCCCAACATCCAAGATCACTATAAGAGGAGCTAAATTCCACAAATGGGTGAAAATAAGGAAAAGATCCATAGAGTAATGGGAATAGCTCACTCCTAAGGTGATTTGGAAAATAGGTGCTCAAGTCCTGTGCACTGTTTCACCCTAAACAGGATAAAGTAATATAAAATATAGAGTAATGGACTGGCACTCTAAATGTTTGTATTGGTTGATTTGTAAACATTTATTAGCAATTAGATAAAATTTGTATAGCAATCTGTAATAATAGTTACATAAAATCGCAATCTATCATAAAACAAAAGCATATAAAATCATAAAACATAAACGCAATCCTTGAACCACAATTGTACAGAGGATAAATAGGTTCCTAGTTATATAAGCTTTGTATGGGAAGGTAATATATACTTAATTGCTTTAAGCAACTGTAGGCATTTAGTGAAGCGCTTGTTCCTGTGCAGTCAATGTATAAACAATGTGAGGCTTATTTGTTGAAATTAGACCCAGTATAAAGGAGTAATATCGTCGGAATTGGTCCCAAAATGTGAAGAAATAAGGTTCCTGTGGTGTAAAGAATACTCTATTTCCTCTGTTTTGTTGTGTCTTTTCGTTTTACTGTGCTTCAAACGTGTGTACACACTGAGTGAAAGTAGATCTCTCTTACCTCCGCTTGTTGTCAGGAAGTTTTACATACCCAGGCTTTGCTTTTTTGCTTCTCCGCTCTATCCGCTGTGCTGGGACGCTCGCAGATACAACGCCGACGTCTCACGTGGTTTGCAGCAGGATCACAGGTTAGATCATGTGACGGAATCTCGCGGGAGTTAATACCTGTGGGTATTTGATGCTCGTGATATCCAAAGCAATTTGGGTTTGTTTGCAACAGTATTTCAATCAAAATATATTACCAAAAGGCTTACAAATATCAAAAACACCAGCACAGGATTTATGGAGCGAGGAATTAAATAAAGAATGGGACACCTTTTTAAATATACAATCACGGACACTGATAGAATTAATTATAAAACGGAGAACCCAAATACTAGGAACTCTATCAGAAAAAATAGACCAAATTAAGATTAATATGGAGCACACAACGAAAGATAAAATATACAACAATTGGCAAGAAAGAATATGTAAAAGTTTGGACAAAACAGAACAGGACATTATCGCCAAAAAAAGTAAGAAATTAAAAAATCCTGAGAAATCACAAACACAAGAAGCACATAAATTCACTGAGGCAAAACCAACACATAAAAATCATACGGATTCAATATCTATAGACCAACCAAGATATAATATACCAATAAAAAACCGATATGAGAACCTCACAGAACAACCTTTTTTAGATCGAACTGCCCCACACCACTCACCACGAATAAAACACAAACGATCACAATCCCCAGTACACAGAAAGACTCCACCAAAACACCAATACAATTTAAGGTACAACAGTTCACAATTGAGAGATGTGGAAAACCACTATCAACCGAGACACCCACAAACACCAAGATATATGGAAAACCAAAGGACAACATTAATACACAAACAACATCACCCAGAACAACAGAGAGAATTAAGTAAACACGGAGAGGAAGGAAGAAGATACAGGGATCACAGAAGGGATCACTAGACACAGAACAACAAAGTAACATTATAAACTTAAGTAGTATAATTTTGTCACCAGCACAATCATCACTTCTCAACAAAGGATTAAAATTTGCCCCATACACTAAACGTAACAAATTTGATACATACATTGGGGTTCAAAAATTCATAAAAAATATATGCTTGAAAAAGTATTTGTTTTAAAATCCCATGAATCCTACTGTACAAACAGCTGGAGATTTTTTACATACATATTTGAAAAACAAATCAAAAAAATTCCCTAGAAGTGAGATAGGACCATAATTATCCAGCTTTCAGAAATGCGTGGAATCAGATTTAAGAAAATTAAAAGAAAAAAGATTTTATGGAAGGAATTTAACTAGAAAAGAAACACTAGCGATAAGAGAATTACAAGAGAAAGAAAGTATAACCATACGGCCCGCAGACAAGGGTGGCCCAATAGTAATCCTAGACACAGCTAAATACAACGAAGAGTGTTACAGACAGTTATCTGAAACTACTACATATAAAAAATTAAAGGGGGACCCAACTATGTTATTCAAAGAGAAACTTCATGAATACAGTAGCAGAGGCTTGCAGCGTGGAATCCTAACTAAGACTGAATACAATTACATTATGGGAACGCCCGGGAGACTTCTGGTCTTATATTGTTTGCCGAAGGTACATAAAGATCAGCTAAATCCTCCTGGCCGGCCCATAGTATCCGGCATTGGATCCCTGACTGCAAACCTCTCTAAATACATTGACTCATGGCTCCAACCTTTAGTTAAGAAACCAGAGTCATATTTGAAGGACACTACAGAGATTATAAAGACCCTGGAAGAACTAACTGTAGATGAAGACTGGATTCTGGCTACACTGGACATACAGTCTCTTTATACAGTAATAAAACACAATCAAGGTGTCGAGGCCCTTAAAATACAACTTGAAAAAAATTCTGATCTAAGACAAGAACAAATTGAGTTCATAATAGAAGGGGTTAAGCACATACTGGAACATAACTATTTCTATTTTGAAAAAGAATATTACCTCCAGATTACGGGGACCGCCATGGGCACCAGGTTTTCCCCAGCTATGCAAATTTATTTTTAGCACACTGGGAGGATTCCTTTATTATTCCCAAAAAAGGGAGCAACCTGGTGCTCTGGCGTAGGTACATGGACGATGTCATCCTCATCTGGAAAGGCAATGAAGATTCACTACAGTCATTCATTTTGGAATTAAATAGTAATGCATGCAATTTGACTTTTACAGCTAATATCAATAAAAAAGAAACAGAGTTTTTAGATCGGAATATTACTAAAAAAGAAAACAAGTATATATGTAGAACCTTTCAGAAATCGACGGCCAGAAATGGATACATACTGTATTCTAGTTGCCACTTACCAAATTGGCTAACAAACATACCATTCGGACAGTTCCGCCATATAAAACGTAACTGTACCGAAGATATACAATTCCAAGAAGAAGCTGTGTCACTGAAAGAAAGATTCATTGAGAAGGGGTATCCTCTACCAGCTCTGGAACAAGCACTATGCAAGGTAAAAGAGCTGTCCAGAGAATCCTTCTTCTCACAGACAATCTGAACAACCCCAAAAAAACAAAAAAGAAAGTGAAGATTTCAGGATAATTTTGCCTTTTACCACACAATATAAGCAAATTGAGCGGATAATAAGAAAACATTGGCACTTTATCACTCAGGAAAAAACAATTGAAATGTCGATACCAACAAAACCCCAAATCACCTATACAAAGGCATCTAATCTGGGATTACAAATAGCACCATCTACACAAAAACTTAAAAATTCCTCCCTTACCCAGAACTGGATGAACGTAAAGGGGTTCCACAGATGTGGAAAGTGTCAGGGCTGAAAAGTTACTAAATTTCCTAGAAAAACCACCAAAGCAGCCTCAACTCAGAATGATTTCTCTATGAACATCAAAAGATTTTTAAATTGCAATACATCTAGTGTGATTTACTTAATTGAATGTCCTTGCCATAGGCAATACATCGGCAGAACAAAAAGACCATTAAAAGTAAGAATAACTGAACATCTGAGAAACATCAAAAATGGGTATATGAAACATTCGCTATCAAAACATTTTAAAGAAAGCCATAATCAAGATCCAAGTGGTTTAACCATTATGGCTCTACAGAAAATAGACAAACATTGGCGAGGAGGCAAACATATAGAAAAAATGTCTAGGGCCGAATCTAGACTCATTTTTTATTTCGGAAGCCTTATCCCTATGGGCCTAAATGCTGAGTTAGAAATCTTCGGTTTCCTGTAAGTTCCTACACAGGCTGCGTGCCTGCCATCCAATGGGGAGTCATATGTCTGGCTGTTCATCAGCACTATGACTCTCCCTTGGAGTCAGGCATGCAGCCCTATACACCATATACTTTATTTCCCACGTATTTTTCAAGCTCTACAAAAGAGGACTTACCATATACAACATATATAATACATATTTATGTATCTGCTTCTATATTTGATATATGTTTCCAACTAATATATACTTTTAACTATTAGCTCAGTATTCTGATCTGTATTATACACTGCAGTAAACAGAATGAGAGCCAATGCTCCATATGTTTGACTGTTTTTTATCTTTTTATATTTTTTTTTTCATCATTTTATATTAAAGCAATGTAATATAGCTTTTTCCTTTATTGGGGATGTAATACCAATCATGCCCCACATTATATGCAAAAATCGCATAAGTGGACAAAAAACGCAACCAAATCGCATGGAAACCGCAGCCAACTAAAAAGAATCCTAATGCAAAGGAAAATATTCCCAGCCATCTTTTCTGCATAACAGGGATGGGCTATAAAAAGAGGAGTAGAATCATGGGAGAGTAGATGCCACTGAGGAAGGGGAAAGAGGTCCCCGAAACGCGTCTGGCGTTACGCTATTTACTCCCACCTAACTACATCATCCAGGAGGCCTCCGAATGGACTGACCATTTTTATCGCAAGTCGATCATATTTCAAACAAACCCAAATTGCTTTGGATATCAAGAGCATCAAATACCCACAGGTATCAACTCCCGCGAGATTCCGTCACATGATCTAACCTGTGATCCCGCTGCAAACCATGTGAGACGCCGGCGTTGTATCTGCGAGCGTGCCAGCACAGCGGATAGAGCTGAGAAGCGAAAAAGCAAAGCCTGGGTATGTAAAACTTCCCGACAACAAGCGGAGGTAAGAGAGATCTACTTTCACTCAGTGTGTACACACGTTTGAAGCACGGTGAAACGAAAGACACAACAAAACAGAGGAAATAGAGTATTCTTTATACCACAGGAACCTTATTTCTTCACATTTTGGGACCAATTCCAACGATATTACTCCTTTATACTGGGACTAATTTCAACAAATAAGCCTCACGTTGCTTATACATTGACTGCACAGGAACAAGCGCTTCACTAAATGCCTACAGTTGCTTAAAGCAATTAAGTATATATTACCTTCCCATACAAAGCTTATACAACTAGGAACCTATTTATCCTCTGTACAATTGTGGTTCAACGATTGCGTTTATGTTTTATGATTTTATATGCTTTTGTTTTATGATAGATTGCGATTTTATGTAACTATTATTACAGATTGCTATACTAATTTTATCTAATTGCTAATAAATGTTTACAAATCAACCAATACACTAGTCTACATCCATACACACATTTAGAGTGCCAGTCCATTACTCTATATTTTATGGTACTGGAAACAGTCTTAGAAGACGATGAGCATCTTTGGTAGAAGTGATCTCAACTTGGAAGTTCTGCAAGCATGAGTAACACAACTTCTGCAACGGGGCAGAACAAGGTCTTGATTACTCCACCTCTCGCAGTTCTCACTTCCACGTTACAAACCTTTCCATCCGAACTGGAAACAACTTTAGTAATAAGTCAAATAGGCCAGTTGAGACGATCAACTTGTTTGTCTCTTATCAGATCAAAATCTCCTTCCTTTAAGTTAGGTTTTGGTTCTTGTCACCTTCTGCATTTTTGCAAGAGGCAGAGGTACTTTCTTCTCCACCTTTTCCAGAACTGACTGGCGAAATGTTGTACCTGCTTCCACCGAAACTTATAAAGGTTGTGCTCTTTGAAAACGCCAGATGGCACAGGAATATTTCCTATCTTTTCTGGTTTATTCTTGAGTGATTTTTTATGCACACCAGATGTGGATTTATTCTTTTTTACTTCAGAAGATTGTCTGTTGCATTAATTAGAAGCTGAGCGAGACTTGGTTCTCCTTGATCTTGCCAAAGATTTGGAGCGAGAGCGCTTATTTTGTGAGGCCGATCCAGATGTAGATTGCTTTCTGTCTAAGGATCGTGAATGCATATGCTCCTTTCTGCTTTTCACTTCTGAAATGGGATCTGTCTTTGTACATACAGACTTGGGTTGTTGATATGCAGTATTTGTCATGGACATTGGTGGTGAACTTTTTCCTGTGGTTTCCAGAAAAGGGTGACCAATATGAAGGTCCTGATCCGTTGAAGACTGGGAAGAACTATGATCCTCTTGGGTGCAATCAAGAACTGCAGATGGAACTGAAGGTTTTTGCAAAATATCTGAAATGAACTCTTCCTCTGTTGAAGGAACCTCCTTTATAGAACGTTCAGAAGATACTTCCTTTACAAAATTAAACTCGTTGTCAAACGGTTGACTGGAAGGCTCACATTTCTGTGGTATCTCATCAGAACTACATTAATTAGAAGGCTTGTTGTCAGTGATGATATGGTATTCGTTATGAAAAAACTGTGTGAGGACTACAAAGCTGGGAAGGGCTTGAAGAGAGCTCCAATTCAGATCCTGAAGGCATTTCTACATGCTGCCCTTCTGTCCAGGAACATTCTTCTGCAGCTGACTCCTCGGGATTTAAGCTGCTTTCTGATAAACAAGTTTTTAGAATATTTGGGCAAGGAACCCCTTCCACCTAGTAGTGGTTAGGACACCGCCTGAAGTAAGAAGTTCGTCCCCCTATTAATACGTCAGTTTGTAAGGAGTGTACTTGGCAGGGTCTGCGGGCTTTGTTGAGACATGCATTCCCCACTATGACCAAACCTACTGTAAGTTTCTGGGCATATGGAGCGTTGAAAGGGCCATTGCGAAGTTCAAGGACCTTATGAGCCTCAAGAATGTCTCTCCCTAGCAAGAGTAAGATCTCGGCATTGTTATCTAGGGGAGGAATCTCTCTGTCTATGTTCCTGAGATGAGGGTGATGCTGTGCGACTTCAGGTGTGGGAATCTGATACCTTGCATCTGGCAATTTCTCACACTCAATACGGGTTGGAAGAGAGAGTTTCTTATCTCCTTTGATGGGCTTCAAGGTGAAACCATCAACTCTTCTTCCTGAGGTTGTCACAAGACCAGAGCATGTTCATAGGGTGTAGTCTCCCCCTCCATCCTGAACAGACCAAAAAACTCAGGGCTAGCTAGGGAACAATTACTTTGGTCATCCAGAATAGCATACATTCTTATGGTCTTCTCTGGTTGTGCAGTAGGAAACACATCCACGAGGCAAATCTTGGAACAAGACTTACCACACACAAGTCCTTCTGCGCATACCTCTGTGTATCTGGGCGTGATGGTAGTGGCTGGTCAGTCGGCACTCTCGCCGCCATAACTCACCCCACCTTGATTGGAATGGGGCTTGTGCCAGCTAACTGGTTCAAGGTTCCGCCTGATTGGTCCCAGGTGAACAGCAGACACATGTAGATCACTATTACATTCAGAACACTTGACTGGAACCTCACAGTCTCTGGCGAAATGCTGAGTGGATGCACAGCATCTGACTCCTTAGGAACTCCTTACATTCCTCAAAGGGCTTAGCTATGAAGACACAGCATTTCCTTAAAGGATGTGGTTTATGATCGGGTTCCTTAGGGCTTTCATTTCCATTGTTAGTAGTGGGCACACACTTTTTACGGAAATTAGACCTTTAGGGTTTCTCTGTCTGGGACTGAAAGTCTTGTGTCTCTGTTTAGTAGAGCCAAAGATGTTGGTTTCCAAGGTGTTGAAGCTTGGATCGTTTTTAGCTCTAACCAAGTCCTTGATGAACTTACAGAAGAATGAAAATGGTGGAAAGTGAACACGATGTTGCTCCTTGTATTTTGAACCTGTTGTTGTCCATTGGTCTTTAATATTGAGGGCTAATTTCTCCACAATCTGGCCCACACCATGGGAGGTATCAAGAAAGCTGAGACCTGGTAGCTGTGGGTCTCCCTTGACGATTTCAAACTCAAGAAGAAGGTCGCTTAATTCCTGAGACCCTTGGCGGTCTGTATTGGATAATCCAGGAAAGTTGTATAGTCGTTTAAATAAGGCATGTTCAACTACTTCTGAGCCGCTGTATGTCTGCTCTAATCTTTCCCATGCGAGACGAAGGCCTTTGACTGGTTCGTAGATATGAACGGTTTTGAGTCTCTTAACACAGTTTGATGACCATGTACCTAGCCATCTAATTAGTAAATCAAGTTCTTGCATAGGTGAAACATCAAAGGTTTGAATTGTTGTCTTGAAGGTGGCCTGCCAACTTCTATAGTTCTCTGGGCGATCATCAAAGTTCGTAAGGCTAGTACTGATGAGGTCCCTGAGGGTGAGGTACTTAGCGATTTCTGATGCGTCTTTTCTTTCCTGCATCATGGCGACAGGAACTTCTCCCTCACTGGTGTTGTTGGCACCATCTGATACCCTATGTTTGGGGGTTGAAAGATGGAATGGAGTGGCAGCTGGGTTGAGCATAAGTGAAGGCTTCACATCTGGTAATGTTGGCGCCAGCATCCTGGTTGCTATGCAACTAGTCTTAGGAGGTTTTAATGTGATTTGATGAGCTTAAAGCGGCTTGGTCTCTATAGTCACCTGAAATACTGTGTAAGGTGCCAGAGGTTTGAAGAGAAATGTCCACTGGACTGGGGTCAACTGTATAGTTATCAGCTGCCTCTTTTTCTACTCACATGAGTCAAGCAGGCTGGCGTGCAGAGCCCAAATCTTCTGGTGCAAATGCAGTGACTTTGCTTAGGTCTAGGATGAATTGCAGGGTACGCCCTTTTAAGTCATTAGCTATCTTGGACATAGGATGATAAGCTTCTTCTTCTTCAGCAGCTTTTTCAAGAACTCTGAGTTCAGTCTAAAGGACCTCCAACTCAGCTTTGGCCTTGGCTTTGGTCGCTTAGGATGGAGCCTGTGTCTCTGCGACTTGTACCTTAATGGCTGCTTCCTTTCTAATGCAGTGAGCTTGTACCTTCGCTGCTTCCGCTTTTGTTTGTGTGAACACCAATGAGTACTCAACGAAGAGTGCTGTAAGCGAGACCTTAGCGATGAGGACTGAGCAATAGATTTTGAGGAACAGGATGAAGCCTTGGAGTACCTTGAAAGGTTAGAATGGTTGGACGCTGTCTCATATTGTTGTGATATCTTGTCCTCTGTCATTGACTTGACTTGACTTATTCAATTTTGTACACATGGCCTTTAATTTATCTTTATTATAGCCTGATCCATGTGCTGAACATTGTTCAGTCTATTCCCACAAACTGGATAAATTATTACATATCTCCATTTTGTCGGTTAGAAGGACCTCTTTCATTTTTAATGAGGGCTTAGAAATCCTTCTAGCTGTGTCCTGCATTTCCATCTGTAAAACAGCGACCTCTAGTGGTGGTTTAGTCTTTTAATAGCTTACAGCAGGCAGACAATATTTACCTCAGAAAGCAAGTTGAATACAGTTCCTAGCCTGTATGAAACTGCAATCCTAATGAATGCAGTACTGAGCAGTATAAGATATTACCCTCCACTGCAGCATAACAGGAGACAAATGATGATGGCTATTACTTGGAGGAGGAGAATATTATTTTCTTAGCCAGAGAAGGAGAGTACTATGTGTATGGAATCCAGATGGTAAAAGAAATTTTCCAAGAATATTCTCCTTGATAAGAAGATAGAGATTCTCCTCAGAAGTAGAGCACACACTAACAGCAATGCATGACTGGAAAACAGGGAGTAGCTAGGCTAAACTAACTAGAAGCTAAAAAAGAGGGGGGAGAAGAGAGGAGCATACCAATACACAATGCAAGATACTGAAACAGAACAGCATCTGTTGCTGTTTTTTTTAAATTCTTGCTCCTGGCAGTGATTCAACATAGTTTTGTTCCTTAGTTGAAGAAAACTTTTGTGGAAATAGTAGTAGAAGCAAAGCAGGGCCGTAGCTATGGGGGTGCATAGGCGTCGTGTGGTCTCCTAATTGCATCTAAAGACTAAATTTTGTAGAGTTCCCAAGCATTGTCAGCCATTATCTGAAGTAGCCTTGTTGTGTACTTCATGTATCAGAAATATCAAGTATAACATGTTATTTAGATGACTATCCAGATCATCTCATTTTCTATTGAGACACACTGTGCTTTCACTTTAATACAGTTCTTTTGTGACGCTCATAGATGCTGCAGTGCAAAGGAAGGGCAGAATCTACACATGCTTGTCCTTAATACTAGTAGACTTCAGGAGGATGAAGCAATGTAAGATAAAAAATAGAAGGAAAAAGGGTACACGACAAGCATTTACTTGACAAACTATTTATTTTTTCTAGCAATATAGTGAATACACTGCTATCTGGCAAATATAGTTTAGGATAGATATGACCATTATCGTTAAACACCAAGAAGAAAATGGATGCAAAAAAAAAAAGAATGTGTATTGTTTGAGTTTTTGCCTAAATTGAAAATTGGAATCCGAGTCAACACAATATGTCCATTACACCCTGGAATATTGTGTTTTATGGCTGAATTGCTTTTCAGCTCTGAATGATTAAATAGTAGAATTTTCTATAGACACTTTCATTTATTCTTTATTATATACAAGTCAAAAAAGAAGAATAGAAACTACTTACACCTTTCAGAAGTCACCAAGTCTAAGTTGTATTTAACGAAATTCTTGGTATTTGGATAATACACAGGAGGCATGTTGCCATGCATATAGATATATGAATGCCTTTAATGGACGCACCATTTCCTGACTTATTACCCTGTCATACAATACGAATTGACTTATCTATTAAAATATGTACAGAGCACAGTCCTAAGAGTCACATTATCTGGCTGTATCTGACTGGAAGATTGAAAGCATCTCTTCTAAATGAAAGCTAAATTTTAGCAGCTAGCAGCAGAGCCGGATGGAAATAATCATTCTAAATTTCTATTTTACAGTGCTGGAACTATGACAAGGTTTTTGCAGAAAGTTTGTTCAGTATGAGGGAAGAAAACTCCAGGTAGGCTCTGCTGCCAGGCTTCATTCATAATGCACAGGATATTACCTGCAACATGTTAATTCAGCTTCACTAATAGTCATCTCTAAATTTAGTTAGGAATTAAACATTCATATTCAGGGGAAAATGCTGAGCCCAGCGCCTATAAATTGTCTCCGCAAATCATAGTCATTTTCCCTCCGGTACTTGCTGTAGTTCACTGATAAAGGCCTCAAATGATATGTAATGTTGGCATCCCACTAGCCCTTTGTTTTGCACTGAATATAAGCCTTCAATAAGCTATTTGAAAGAGAATTTTGTTCTAGAAACCAGAACCCTACTTCCACTATATTCTGCATTTTGTCCGTCTGCCTGTCTATTGTGTACAATGGGATCTAAAATGAATAGTTTTTTCTGTTGTCTTTAAGCATTAGATTAGTGCTTTAAAAAAGTTTGAAGGGTTTTACAAGAAAAGCAAAAATTTGGGGATGATCCAAACTTGAAGCGTATTTTGTATGCATTAAAACATAACTTTTAATGGTCACAGCATTTAAAATAAGGTCCTTAAGATATAACAACACATAACACAATCCAAATATAGAGTAAGAGCACCTCTCAATGAGCAAAGCCACAGGTGATCTGTATTACATAGAATAGATACAAAAAACGTGTACGGTGGCACCACAAATAAAACCGATGGTCCTACTGCACCGTATGATTCATTCCTGTAAGTAGTAACAACCTCACAATTGATTGATATTCACACTTGATTGATTGGTTAATAAGGTCCAGGCTAGCGTGCCCTAATCAGGCCCTAAATGGTTCCTACACTAGCACTGGTGACCTAGCCGTGGAACCCCATGGCCAGGTACCAACTGGAACCTAACCCCGGAATTGATGCGCCCTAATTAGCCCTCTTCTGCCAGGTCCCTATATGCATGTTTCGCTTTATGATGAGAATAAAGCTCATCAGGGAAAACACGGGGAGCTTGGGGCTGCCTGTGCATGGTGCACAACAATGTGACTGGTGCTCCCAGTGAGTAAATACTGGCTGCCCGGAGTCCTGATAATGGCTACACTTGGGCTTGAAAAGGGAAAAAGAGGACAACTGATGAGGGTCCTACTACTTGCCATAGGGCTCGGTATAGCCTGTGGTGGTAGCGAAATCCGCCACTATTTAAATTGCTTACCTCAGAACGAGGTTTGGTAAGTGATCCGCCTACTTCGTGAATCGCTGCATGTCACGCCGGCACATGCGCAAATCGATTCACTATGTCGCTACGAGGCAGAGTCACTAGCCGGGTGCTAGGTGGTATGGTGATCGCAATGCATTCATTCTTGCAGATTCAAGCGAGGACTGCTGAACAGGTTGCCAGGTGACCGGGATGCTTCACATGGCTGCCGCCAAGTGCGCGATTCCCGGTCTGGAATCGTGCTATAAATACAAATCGGCATTTGAGGCATACAAGATAATAAAAGTAACTAGGATATAGTGGTCTCAAGTTGACAATTGACTATTAGGTCAGGGATGTTGGAGGACAGGAGGGGAATAGGATACAGTAAGTAAGAGGAAGAGGTTTAGAGTATTGTGAAGACAGTTTTAGATAAAACAACTATAATTGATTTGTTCGTTCATGCCCATGGGTTAGACTGTATATAGTGTAAATATCCAGCGAGTCTCACGTAGTAGGAGACACTCCCAATCTACCCGCGTTTTACAAGATAAGTATTTTATTTACTCTGGATAGGTCATCAGTATCTGATCGGTGGAGGTCGAACATCTGAGGAGACTTCACGTGGAGGTGATTTGCCTGGTCACATGACCCTCCATCAGCAGCCATCTTATGGAGATGACCTCTGTGTGGACAGCACAAAAGACTTGGCTAACAAGGGGGTATACCTTATGAAATATAGAAAATGGTGCAGAATTTCAACATAGGCTATATTATATTGCTATATAATCATCTCACCAACACATTAGTCAACAATAACCAGAAAGTGGCCAACCCCTTTAAAATCAAATATCGGTTGTCGGCAGCACATCATGCTGTAAAAGGCGATGTGATGTTGACAATAATGAAAGTGTATATGAATTGCTTTAATAATAATTCAGTCATATACATTGAGATCATCAATCTATATTCTCGAGTGGTGCTACCTACTGGAAGAAAATCTGCCGGTTTACATGTGGTGAATTAATATACAAATTGACACTTAAAGGACCTTACGCATGGCCTATTCATTTTGTATATTGCAGGCATCAGACTACCTGTTTATAGGTGCTAACAATGATTTTAGGTGCTACATGAAAGATGCAATCATCCTACAAATGAGCATTTTCCTTATTTGATAAAAGATTGGCAATACCTTTACACGGGGCAATAATTAGCAACAAGTGTTCACACAATTGTTCGTTCCTAATAATTGGGTCTGCTACTGTAGAGAGAAAAAATACAAAAGGATATTTTACATGGAGCAATTATCATGTAAAAAATCATTATATTAAACAAACACTCCCAGTCATTTGCCAGCGTAAACATGTGCAGCAACTGTATGATCAGCAAAAACTTCACTGATAAAAACTTTTATTTTGGCCTATTCTCAGATATCTGCTGTTCATCAGGGGATGTCAGTTCAGGGAGGTCACTGCTGCAGCAAAACAGTTCCTCTGCTTTTCAGTGGAATGTCAGCTCTAGTAGGCAAGGGAACAGGAGAGCAGGGCAGGCACGACAGATGCTGTTAGTGGAAGACTCAATTATTAGGGTTACAGTTAGGGCATTCTGACACAAAGACTGGGAACGTCAAACAGTGTGTTGTTTTCCGGGCGCTCAAGTTCAACATATCATGGATCGGGTTGATAGACTATTGGGAGTGGCTGGCAAAGATCCAGCACTCATGGTCAAAGTTTAAAATAGGTGGAGGGTCCTTAAAAATGAATTTAGTGATTTAAGTCATAAGCTCAGGGCATGGACCTCAAAGGTAGTATTTTCCAAGATACTACCTGTAGCAAAAGCCACACAAGAAAAGGAGGTTAACAAGTGGTTTAAGAACTGCTGTAGGAATGAGAGGTTTTGGTTTCTGTGTCAGCTACAGGCTGTATCGTAGGGATGGGCTGCACCTCAAAGGAGAAGATGCAGCTGTTTTGGGGGAGAAGATGGCTATAAGGTTTCTAGGAGTGTTTAAACTAGGTACTGGGAAGCGGATAATTACATTATAGAAGGGGAAGATGGTGCAGATAGAGACCTGGGGTGAGGTAATGAAACTGGAGGATAAATGGAACGAGGAACTAGAACAGTTCATAAGGAAAGTTTGGCAAAAAAAAAAATATATAGAAAAAAACCTCTTAATTGTATGTATACTAATACCACAAGCCTGACTAATAAAACTGGTGAACTGGAATTAGTGATGTGTGAGGAGGACTATGACATAGTGGAAATATCTGAGACATGGCTAGATGATAGCTATGACTGGGAAGTTAATGTACAGGATTACAGTCTGTTTAGAAAAGATCGTCAAAACCGTAGAGGGGAGGGGTTTGCCTTTATGTAACGTTCTGTCTAAAGCCCACATTCCGGGAAGATATAAGTGAGGGACATGAACATGTGGAGTCACAGTAGGTAGAAATACATGGAGGTAAAATCAATAATAAAATACTGATAGGAGTTTGTTATAATCCACCTTATGTACCAGAGTCCACAGAAAATCTACTACTAAGGGAGATAGAAGAGGTGGCAACACAAAATGAGGTTGTTATTATGGGGGACATCAACTACCCAGATATAGACTGGAAAACTGAAACCTGTAGATCTCATAAAGGAAACAGGTTCTTGGCAATAACCAAGGACAATTACCTTTCCCAACTGGTTCAGGACCCGACTATACTAGACTTACTACTAACCAACAGACCTGACGGTGTGCAGATTGGGGGGCACCTGGGAATAGTAACCATAAAATAATAACCTTCCAATTGTCATTCAAAAGAGTGTTTCCAGGAGTTACAAAGATACCGGACTTCAAAAAAGCAAAATTTGAGCAGCTAAGAGATGACATTGGCATCACTAACTGGGATAATATCCTCAAAAAAATAAAAATGCAGCCACAAAATGGCATATTTTTAAAACCATTCTAATCTCTAATTGTACAATACCTCATGGGAGTAAAATGGTAAGGAACAAAAAAAACACAATATGGATAAATAGAAATATAAAGTAAGCAATAAATTAATGAATAAAGCATTTAAAACAGGAGGGTAGCAAGGAAGTATTAATAACTATAAGGAAAAAAATTGAAAATGTAAGACACAACTAAAAGCAGCCAAACTGGAGACAGAGAGAGTCATTGCCAGAGAGAGTAAAATTAACCCTAAATGCTCTTCAATTATAAAAAAGTATAAATCTGAAGGTGTCGGCCCTTTACAAAGTAATGAGGGTGGAGTTGCAGAAAGCAATGAGGAGAATGCAAAGCTTTCACTGAGGAAAATAAACTGAAATGCAGAGTGTAAAAGTAAATTCCACATGAAAAGATACCTTTCTCATCCAGGAAGGGAATAAACAAATTAAAATAGACAAGTAAATGTGATGTCAATATTTAAAAAGGGAGCCTGGAAACTATAGGCCAATACGATTACCAGCTGTTAGAAGGTTTTCTAAGATATGCTATTTTGGAAAAAAAGCAAATAAATCCGTATCAGCATGGCTTCATAAAGGATCGGTAATATCAAAATAACTTAATCAGTTTCTATAAGGAGGAAAATTCTAGACTTGACCGGGGTTAGGCAATGGATGTCGTATATCTTGACTTCTCCAAAGCATTTGATACTGTGCCACAAAACGGTTAAAAAACAGCTATTTCCTGGCTGCAGAGAGCCTGTATAGTGGTGTAGAAAACTGATTCCACATGGATTTCTACAGAACCTGTTCAAATAAACGCTTATACAAGTAGAGCCCCGAACAGAGTGGAGAGGGTGTCAGCCGAAAGTTTGTTTCACTGACTATTTTGCTCTTCCTCTGATCCATCAGGACAATAATCCCCCAAAAACGATCCTGTCTGTTAAACATCCGCCTTCACATGGTCAGCATTTGGTCAGTAATCCATCAGTATTGCTTATTGTTGGCAGTAGCAGCACCTGGCAGCGGGTGTGGCATAAGGCAGGAGGCAGCATCAAAACAGTATATGAAGCAGGTAGCCAGAAGAAACAGGTCTTGACAAACTTTTTACAAAGTTTAGGTGTGGCATCATGGATGATCTAGTCTGATGCATCAGATACTGTTGTTTGAAAATCCTGGTTAATCCATGCCTGATTTATCTTCACAAAGGTCAGTTTCTCCACATTTTGGGTGGACAGACGAGTTCTCTTTGTGGCCACAAATCGTGTTTGGCTGCCCAGTAGTCCAGGGGATCTTTTATGTGGGGTGGCAGGGTGCACACCAAGTATGCCAAAACCTGGTTCAGGTTCTGCTCTATGTCTAGCCGCTGCTGCTGGTGAGTAGTTTCTTTTGTAGGCGGGTGAAGAAAACTGCTCATCAGCTAATCAAGACTTAAGTTGCTGCTGATCGAGCTGGTACTGCTCCTAAACCCCCCCATGCTTGGAAGGTTTGCTGGCACAGAGTGACACAACAGGTCACTCACTGCCTGCTCACCCTGAAAGGTAATAATTGTAGCAGTCAGTGTTTTTTTGGGTTCAGTTGTCCTTGAAAGTAGATGCTCACAAATGACGTAGAAATAGGTTTAGATTTAGGTATCCATATGTATAGGTCACCTTGCTTTTGGGCTTAGATACTTTTTGATGAAAAAATATATCTTGTAAAAACCTCTAATTGCATATTATATGAGTTATTAGTTCGTATGTAGATCATACACAGTTAGTTTGAAGAATGCTGCTATCCCTCTTTGACTTTCTTTTCAGTTGGTGAGGTTTCTAAATGCTTCCATTTTGCAATAATGCCACTGACAATTGATCGTGAAATATCTAGAAGGGAAGAGAATTCCACAAACTGACTTGGTGTAACAGATCCATTCTATTACAAAACCACCCTGGAATTCTGTGAGCTCTTTAGAATTCAATGACTTATTCTTTCAAATATATTATAAAGTTAGAATGCATTGCTAGGGGCTGGTGTTTATACACTTGTTGCAATGGGAATTAATAAAATACTAGAATTCTATGATTAAGATGTGTTTCACAATATTTTTGTCGATATAGTGCTGTTAATAATACAGAAAAGTCTGGAGAGGTGACAGGTCTTCTTCAAGTTTAGATAGCTTCAAGGTACACCAGGATTACAATGGTACTCAGCTCCATGATAAATTCAATGTATGTTGCTAAACATTTTAGATAGTTCTTTATTCCATATGTCACCTCTTAGTTTGCTTACGATACACCAACATTTTGCACCAAAATAATGGTACTTACCACTTATAAATGTAGCACCCTTTAAAAATGTATATTGAGATGCAAGAACTGTGTAAACACAATAGATTTTGCACATGTCCAAGTACACCAGTTTGCTTGGCACAATTTGAGCTAAAATTCTGGTGCATTGTGCTTAGTAAATCTGCCTCAATAATACGGAAAGAATATGCGGTAAAATGGGAGACATTTATTAAGACTGTAGATTTACACGCCAGTTTCATCCTGTCCCCTACTGGCATCTGATGCATCATAATTATTTAGAAGCACAACCTCTTAACAATCGTGGTGCATCTGTGCAGGTCCGTGCATAGGACTGACATAAATTATTAAAACTGTGCTCTCTTTATGAAAAAATGGTGATTGGGGACAATGACCCTCAAAAAGTGGCAATATTTTGTGCAAGGGTGTCTTATTCCAAAATTTGCAACTTTTGATGTCAGAAGAACTTGCATAGAGGAATGATACATGCACTCCAATTTGTCAAAAATAAGCTTCAGTTCATGGCACTGATTCACTTATGTAGGCTTCCTCTGATAAGTTTATTACAGTTTGTCCTTGCATTCTTTTTATGCTTATATTACTGCAATCACTATAAAATAACAAAAGACCATCTTAGACCATCAGTTTGAAGCTAAAATATTTCAAAATGACTCATCCCTTGAGTAAGTGATACACTTTCCTCTTTTTCTTCCCTGGTAAGCTTGGTTCAATAAAAGGCTAAGGATCAGTGATCATAGCTCACTGCTGTGCTTGAATGGGAGATGCTGATGTTAAAATACGGTTCAGTAGCTGAAGTATATTGAGATGGGACAGCAGGAAATGAGAAATGTTCCACCTGTCTGTTTCTCGAATCACTTGGCTCTTCAGAAAGCTTTTTCCTGACTTCTTTATTATGTTGTGTGCTTTCTTTCCATTGTATTCCCTGGCGAAGAGGTATTTCCAGGTTCATTCGAGTAATGTCAAAATAATTGAATCAAACCCATAGAACAAAAAGTACAGCAGAAGCGCTATTTGATAAATTTATTATCAAAGTAATTGATAAAAGTTTTCAAATGTTTCCCAAGGGTCGAAAGAGTTTAGGAAAGGCAAAACAGTTGGAATATAAGGAATGTATGTGCACACTGATAAAGAGATACTGTAAGATCACTTTGCCTGGGAATGGTATAAAAAGACCACATCATTTAATTGGAATATGGAACACATATACGTCTCTGATGAATGTTAGGAAAATTGATATTAGGAAAATCATGCATGGAAGACGTGATCGGTTTTATGTATTGAGTTGCTCTTGAGTACGGTGATGGCCCAATTCCTTTAAAAGGCCAACGTCCAACTAAAAACGGCACTTCCTACCTTCTACAAGGCACACATGGCATTTCTCTCTGCTACATATATGATTTTGGAGGTCTGCGGGAATTGGGCCCTATTCATCCAGAGGAACATGTTTAAGGTCAAACACAGATTTTTTGGTGCAAGAGGGCCTGGCTCAAATGTACCACTCCTGGGGATGGAAAGGGTTTGGAGCACATGGGATCTGTTTTGGCGCAGTCTGGTCTTTCCATACCAAACTCACCAACAATGAAATTAGTAGGACCTTGCTCTCTGCGTACTGGGCGCACAGCCATACTGAAACAGAAAAAGTCCTTCCATAAATTGTCCAAGATGTCTTGGTATGCTGAAGCATTAAGATTTCCTTCACTGGAACTAAGAAGGCCTAGGTTAACACCTGAAAAACCGACAGCATTATCCCTCCTCCATCAAACTTTAAAGCTAGCACAATGCAGTCAGACAGGTACCTATACTCTTGGCATTTGCTAAACCTAGCATCTCGTCCATCAGACTGCAGTGCAGTGACGGCATACTTTACACCACTCCATCTGACACTTGGCATTGTGCTTTAGGATATAAGGCCTCAGCATGCATGCAGCTTGGCCATGGAAACCACAGTTTTTGTATCTGATGTTAATGCCAGAGGAGACATCAGCACTGCACCTCTCTGTAATCCTTTTTACTATGGTTTGCCACTTTGTGGCTGAGTTGCTTACTCATGCGCCTCCTGCACATGGAAGGTTTGCAGGCACAGAGGACACCACAGGTCACTCACTGCCTGCTCACCCTGAAAGGTAATAATTGTAGCAGTCAGTGTTTTTTTGGGTTCAGTTGTCCTTGAAAGTAGATGCTCACAAATGACGTAGAAATAGGTTTAGATTTAGGTATCCATATGTATAGGTCACCTTGCTTTTGGGCTTAGATACTTTTTGATGAAAAATATATCTTGTAAAAACCTCTAATTGCATATTATATGAGTTATTAGTTCGTATGTAGATCATACACAGTTAGTTTGAAGAATGCTGCTATCCCTCTTTGACTTTCTTTTCAGTTGGTGAGGTTTCTAAATGCTTCCATTTTGCAATAATGCCACTGACAATTGATCGTGAAATATCTAGAAGGGAAGAAATTCCACAAACTGACTTGGTGTAACAGATCCATTCTATTACAAAACCACCCTGGAATTCTGTGAGCTCTTTAGAATTCAATGACTTATTCTTTCAAATATATTATAAAGTTAGAATGCATTGCTAGGGGCTGGTGTTTATACACTTGTTGCAATGGGAATTAATAAAATACTAGAATTCTATGATTAAGATGTGTTTCACAATATTTTTGTCGATATAGTGCTGTTAATAATACAGAAAAGTCTGGAGAGGTGACAGGTCTTCTTCAAGTTTAGATAGCTTCAAGGTACACCAGGATTACAATGGTACTCGCTCCATGATAAATTCAATGTATGTTGCTAAACATTTTAGATAGTTCTTTATTCCATATGTCACCTCTTAGTTTGCTTACGATACACCAACATTTTGCACCAAAATAATGGTACTTACCACTTATAAATGTAGCACCCTTTAAAAAATGTATATTGAGATGCAAGAACTGTGTAAACACAATAGATTTTGCACATGTCAAGTACACCAGTTTGCTTGGCACAATTTGAGCTAAAATTCTGGTGCATTGTGCTTAGTAAATCTGCCTCAATAATACGGAAAGAATATGCGGTAAAATGGGAGACATTTATTAAGACTGTAGATTTACACGCCAGTTTCATCCTGTCCCCTACTGGCATCTGATGCATCATAATTATTTAGAAGCACAACCTCTTAACAATCGTGGTGCATCTGTGCAGGTCCGTGCATAGGACTGACATAAATTATTAAAACTGTGCTCTCTTTATGAAAAAAATGGTGATTGGGGACAATGACCCTCAAAAAGTGGCAATATTTTGTGCAAGGGTGTCTTATTCCAAAATTTGCAACTTTTGATGTCAGAAAACTTGCATAGGGGAATGATACATGCACTCCAATTTGTCAAAAATAAGCTTCAGTTCATGGCACTGATTCACTTATGTAGGCTTCCTCTGATAAGTTTATTACAGTTTGTCCTTGCATTCTTTTTATGCTTATATTACTGCAATCACTATAAAATAACAAAAGACCATCTTAGACCATCAGTTTGAAGCTAAAATATTTCAAAATGACTCATCCCTTGAGTAAGTGATACACTTTCCTCTTTTCTTCCCTGGTAAGCTTGGTTCAATAAAAGGCTAAGGATCAGTGATCATAGCTCACTGCTGTGCTTGAATGGGAGATGCTGATGTTAAAATACGGTTCAGTAGCTGAAGTATATTGAGATGGGACAGCAGGAAATGAGAAATGTTCCACCTGTCTGTTTCTCGAATCACTTGGCTCTTCAGAAAGCTTTTTCCTGACTTCTTTATTATGTTGTGTGCTTTCTTTCCATTGTATTCCCTGGCGAAGAGGTATTTCCAGGTTCATTCGAGTAATGTCAAAATAATTGAATCAAACCCATAGAACAAAGTACAGCAGAAGCGCTATTTGATAAATTTATTATCAAAGTAATTGATAAAAGTTTTCAAATGTTTCCCCAAGGGTCGAAAGAGTTTAGGAAAGGCAAAACAGTTGAATATAAGGAATGTATGTGCACACTGATAAAGAGATACTGTAAGATCACTTTGCCTGGGAATGGTATAAAAGACCACATCATTTAATTGGAATATGGAACACATATACGTCTCTGATGAATGTTAGGAAAATTGATATTAGGAAAATCATGCATGGAAGACGTGATCGGTTTTATGTATTGAGTTGCTCTTGAGTACGGTGATGGCCCAATTCCTTTAAAAGGCAGCAATATGGCATAGACAGAGATGTGCATTGAGGTCCCTTTTGAATTGAATAGTTATTTCTAGGGATGAGCGGACCCATGGATGTTCGGGTTCGGGCGAATTTTGGGTCAAAGTTAGGGTTTGGGACCCGAACTTGACCAAAACTCGAACTCGAACCTTATTAAAATCAATGGGGACACGAAATTTGGTGCACTAAAATGGGTGTAAAATAGTTATAGTAAGGGCTAGAGGGCTGCAAAAGGAAGCACAATGAGAGTAAGAGCAGGACAATTGCCCTGCAAACAAATGTAGATAGAGAAATGACTTAAAATAACATAGAATAGAAAAAAAATAATAATCTTGAACTAGGAGGTGGAGGTCAAAGTGGAGTAGGAGGTTGAGGAGGTGGGAGTTGTGGCGGTATAGGTGGAAGCGGCGGTGGGGGAGGCAGAGATAGCCAAAACTTTTTGTTTGCCGTGCTAAACACATGTTTG
Organism: Bufotes viridis; assembly: GCA_033119425.1. NCBI lineage: Eukaryota > Metazoa > Chordata > Amphibia > Anura > Bufonidae > Bufotes > Bufotes viridis. Next base: position 128,123,730 of record CM065590.1, read on the forward strand.
GAAAATACACTGTCCGCAGGGCAGGCCAGCACCTCCAAGGCGTAAAATGCAAGCTCAGGCCATGTGCCTAATTCGGAGACCCAGAAATTTAATGGGGCAGACCCATCAGTCAGTATGTGTAGGCATGTGAACACGCACTGTTCCACCATGTTGCAGAAATGCTGCCTCCTGCTAAGACGTTCCGTATCAGCTTGTGGTGCTGGTTGTTGTTTGTGCTGACAAAGCTTTTCCACATTTCGGCCATGCTAACCCTCCCTTCTGAGGTGCCGGCGGTGCACAAGCTGTGTTGGCAACTTCTTCCTTCTCCTCTGCCTTCGCCTTGTGCTTCCACTGAGCCCCTGCTTTCTGGTGGGAATGCCATGAGCAGCGCGTCTACCAGCGTGCTCTTGTACTCACGCATCTTCTGATCACGCTTCAGTGATGGAATTAAGGACGGCACATTGTCCTTGTAGCGGGGATCCAACAGGGTGGCCTCCTGTAATCAGCACTAGTTAGAATGTTAGAATGTGGGCAACTCAGCGGTCATTGCGCAGGCACTGCAGCATGTAGTTGCTCATGTGTGCCAGGCTGCCCAGAGGCAACGACAATCTGTCCTCTGTCGGAGGTGTAACGCCTATGTCCTCTGTATCCCCCAGCCATGCTCCAGTGATGCTCAAGAGCTGCTTTTGGGGCCAACCTGCTGTGAACACGGTTCCTCCTCTTCATCATCCTACTCCTCCTCTTCCTCCAGAACTTGTTCCTGGCTGGATAGTTGTGTACCTGGCCTCTGTTGGTGCAGGAACCCACCCTCCGAGCCACTTGTGAATGACTGGCCTGATAACCGTGAAAAGATCCCACTTCCTTCTGTGCCACATCCTCTTCCATCATCTCCGAGCGTTTTTCAAGGAGTCATACAGGTAGAAGTTGGATAGTAACGCTGAGGACGGCATCATCGGCACTGGCTGTGTTGGTGGAGTATTCGAAACAGCACAACACAGCACACACGTCCCGCATGGAGGACTACTTGTTGGTGGTGAAGTAGTGCTGTTCCGCAGAGCAACTCACCTGTGCGTGCTGCAGCTGAAACTCCACTATCGCCTGCTGCTGCTCGCAGAGTCTCTTCAGCATTTGCAAAGTGGAGTTCCACCTTGTGGGCACATCGCATATGAGGTGGTGAGCGGGCAGGCCGAAGATTCACTGCAGCGCAGACAGGCGAGCAGCAGCAGGGTGAGAACGCCGTAAGCGCGCACAGATGGCCCACACTTTCTGCAGCAACTCTGACATTTCGGGATAATTTTTCAGGAATCTCTGCACCACCAAATTGAACACATGCACCAGGCAAGGGATGTTCATCAAACCAACTAGGCTCAGAGCTGCTATGAGATTTTGTCCGTTATCGCACACCACCAGGCAGGGCTTGAGGCTCAGTGGCACCAACCACTCATCGGTCTGTTGTTTCATGCCCATCCACAGCTCCTGCGCGGTGTGGGTTTTTCCCCAAACAGATGAGTTTCAAAACAGCCTGCTGTTGTTTCCTCTGCCTGTGCTGAAGTTGGTGGTGCAGGTGTTACGCTGACTGGATGAGGAGGTGGTAGAGGAGGAAGTGGAGTAGGAGGAAAAGGCAACAGGAGGCAACGAGAAATGTCCTGCAATCCTCGGAGGCGGAAGGACATGCGCCAAACTGCTATCCATCTCAGGCCCAGCCGCCACTGCATTTACCCAGTGTGCAGTTAGGGAAAAATAATGTCCCTGCCTGTGCTTACTGGTCCACGGTGGCTGTCCCACAGTGCGTGGTTCCCAGCCGCCACTAGCTTTTCCAGACGAGCCATCCCTGCCCTACACAACCAAGGGTGGACAAAATCAGGTGTGCACTGCACAATGCCATCTGTGGCAAGGTCCACATAACCACAGAGTTATGTGGACCGAGTTATGTGGACCTTGCCACAGATGGCGTTGTGCAGTGCACACCTGATTTTGTCCACCACTTGGTTGTGCAGAGCAAGGATGGCTCGCCTGGAAAAGTAGGGGCGGCTGGGAACCACGTACTGTGGGACAGCCACCGTCATAAGGTTTTTAAAGTCTCTGTCTCCACCAGACAGAATGACAGCATTTCAAAGGCCAGGAATTTTGAAATACTGGCCAGGATCGCTGGTGGAGAAGACAGTCCACAGATACGTGGACCAGTAAGCACGGCCAGGGTCGCTATATCTCCCTAACTGCAAACTGGGTAAATGTAGTGGCGGCTGGGCCCCAGGCGGAGAGTTCTTTGGCGCACGTCCTTCTGCCGCCAAAATCTCATGGCATCATTCTTTGCCTCCTCCTCCTACTCGGCTTCCTCCTCCTCTGCTTCCACCAGCTCATCCAGTCAAGCCACACACCTTCACCACCAACTTCAGCACAGCCCGGGTAAACGTCAGCAGGCCATTCTGAAACTCATATGTTTGGGGACAGGCCCCACACCGCCCAGGAGTTGTGGTGGGGTATTGAACAACAGACTGACCAGTGGTTGCTGCAGGTGGGCCTCAAGCCCGGCCTGGTGGTGTCCAATAATGGGCGAAATCTCGTCGCAGCTCTGAAACTAGCCGGTTTGACGCACATCCCTTGCCTGGCACATGTGCTGAATTTGGTGGTGCAGAAGTTCATTCACAACTACCCCGACATGTCAGAGCTGCTGCATAAAGTCCGGGCCGCTTGTGCGCTTCCGGCGTTCACATCCTGCCGCTGCTCGCCTGTCCGCGCCACAGCGTAACTCGTCCTTCCCACTCACCGCCTCATATGCGACGTGCCCACCAGGTGTAACTCCACCTTGTACATGTTGGAGAGACTGTAGCGAACAGCAGCAGGCCATAGTGAGTTGCATTGCTGAACAGCACCACTTCACCACCAATGACTGGGCGTCCATGCGAGACCTGTGTGTCCTGTTGCGCTGTTTTGAGTACTCCACCAACATAGCCAGTGGCGATGACGCCGTTATCAGCGTTACAATACCACTTCTATGTCTCCTTGAGAAAACGCTTAGGCGATAATGGAAGAGGAGGTGGCCCAGGAGCAGGATGAGGGGTCATTTTTAGCACTTTCAGGCCAGTCTGTTAGAAGTGGCTAAGAGGAGGTTTTTGCAACAGCAGAGGCCAGGTACAAATGTGGCCAGCCAGGGCCCACTACTGGAGGACGAGGAGGATGAGGAGGAGGAGGATGAGGATGAAGCAGGTTCACAGCGGGGTGGCACCCGACACAGCTCAGTCCCATCACTGGTGCGTGGCTGGGGGATACAGAGGACGATGACGATACGCCTCCCACAGAAGACAGCTTGTCCTTACCTCTGGGAAGCCTGGCACACATGAGCGACTACATGCTGCAGTGCCTACGCAACGACAGCAGAGTTGCCCACATTTTAACGTGTGTGGACTACTGGGTTGCCAACCTGCTGGATCCCCGGTACAAAGACAATGTGCCTACCTTAATTCCTGCACTGGAGCGTGATATGAAGATACATGAGTACAAGCGCACGCTGGTAGACCTGCAGTCACAGCTGGAACACCAGATTTACCTTATTTATATTTTTTAACTGAATTTCACAGCAGAAAATAATATATCCTATGACTGACACTATGAAACTTATCTATCCTTTGCCGGACACTATTAAACTTGGGCAGCCACTGCCAGGACACCAGATTTATGGTATTGCTATTTTGGCTATTGAATTTCACCCCAGAACAAAATATATCCTTTGCCGGACACTATTAAACTTTGCCAGCCACTGCTGGGACACCAGATTCAGGGATTGCTATTTTGGCAATTGAATTTCACCACAGAAAATATCTTTCCTTTGCCAGACAGCAGACAATATTACACTTGGCTAGCCACAGCTTGAACACCAGATTTAGGGATTGCTATTTTGGCAATTGAATTTAACCCCTTAATAAAATATAGAAATTTCTATCCTGAGTTTCTAGGGGTGACAATAAGCACAGCCAAGCCCCTGATGTAGGATATAGCAAAAAAAAACTAGTATTGATGGAATGATGGACTTGGTGGCAGCTTGTGCTGGTGCACGACAAGACACAACATGGCCGCTGATCAAAGTGACAGAAGAAAACTCTGTGCAGCCTAATAAGCAATTAACTAGCAGAAGTTGAATGATTCACAGCTGTAAATCGATCACTTCATTAGATGTTTTTGCTGACTTTTCCCTGCCTAATCTCGCCCTCACAGAAGCTGCTTCCTCTCCCTACACTAATCAGAGCAGAGTGACGTGCGGCGCTACGTGACTCCAGCTTAAATAGATGCTGGGTCACATGCTGCACTTGGCCAATCACAGCCATGCCATTAGTAGGTCTGTGTCCCGAAAACCCCAAAATTCGGTACAAACCCGAACTATCCAGTTCGGGTTCACTCATCCCTAGTCTTGACATTGTAAACCTTCCAATTTTGCATTCAGCAACTGATTCCTAGCGGTTTAGCATGTTGAAAGTGAAGACAATACTCTTGTTCTTGTCAGGATAGAGGTCTCTCTCTGTATTGTTGGAGTGCATCCCTGTATTTCCATGATGGTCATCGTGTCGTTCTAAATGTGGATGATTTACAACACGATGTGGATGATTTACAACATGATGTCATCCTGTAGTTCCAGAAGTCAGACAAAAGATATCTGAAAAATGTATGTCACCAATTGCTAACCTAACCACCAATGCAAGGGAACATGGGGGTCTTGTCCTTATTGTTTGGACAGAATTGTTGATAAGTTTGATGCATCTTAAAACTGTCTAGAAGTTCTACTCCACTATACCTATACCACCCCCCTCACTCCCAGCTGGTGAGGTAATGAGACTTTCTTTGAGTCACATTAATACTAACAACTTATGTAAATACTAAACTCCACCCACACGTATACGACTTTTCAAAACTGGTGAGGCTGCAAATTCTGTCACAAAAGGGCACATGCACCAAACTTTGTGACTTTTCTACATCAAACACCAGGGACACCTTCCTTCCTATTGACCCCAATGTGTATAAGGATAGGTCTCATGTGTGTTGGTTGCACCATTTTATTATATGGCCCTATAGTTATATGTTCATGCAGTCATTACATATATACAATGACAAGGAGCAACATAACTATAGCCTCATTGTGAGATATGGACACCATGCGATGTACATTATTTTACAATGGGAGTGAAAAAGAGCAGTGTAAAAAGAGGTTAAAGGCTATGAACACCTTTGGGGGGAAATTTTTTTATTATTGCATTGTACTCATTTGGAGCTACAAATTATTTTTTCAATTGATCTTTGTTAAAAATATGGAACCCTTTTTCTGTATGTAGCTGAGATGAGATAGTAGCAGCCTGTGGATTTTCTCTATTTTCGGTCAGTTGGGGAGCGGACAGGCTCCTTATCTCTGCCGCAAGTGGCCGTGCAATGCTGTGCTGCCGCTCCGTCCCCATTGACTATAAGGGGCGGGGTCGGAGCTACTGACACTGCACGGCCGGAGATCGGATTATAGACAATGGGGACGGAGCGGCAGCACGGCAGTGACGGCCACTTGCAGCAGGATGGATGCGGCAGGCTTTTCAGCCTGCCGGATCTGTCCTGCCGCAAGTGTAAAAGTACCCTTAGTCATAAGGTTTATTAGATGACCAGCACAAAGTGAAAGTGAAAGTACCAGTCGCACAGTTAAAAAAAACAGTTAACACCTTTGTGACAGAATTGCTAAATCTTTTGAGGTGTACATAGCCTTTAAACTAATTTCAAAATGTGCCCCAGTAGATTCTGTAAAATGAAAAATCATCCAATACTTTAATTTTCTTCTCTGCAGTTCTCAGCACAGCAGCACCAGTTCTTCTCCTAGTAATAAAGGGCTCCAGCATTGATGTAGCGGTATATGGCATATGGTTACCTTCATCTTGGCTGCTACCAAGAGAGTGCTGCTAGAATTGTCCTAGAGGAGTGAGATGTCTTACCTTTCATTGATTTCTGGCAGTGGAGACCTTTTCTTAGAGTAGTGCTGTTGTGTCCCTGTTATGATATCCTGAATGTTGTATTAATAATTAGGGTTGAGTGAATCGAAGCATCCAATATGTACTTTGATCCGAATTTCAGGGAAAATTCGATTTACAGTGAAGCCAAATTTCCTCGAGCTTCGTGGCAACAAATCAATTTTGTCTGAAATGGCGATAAAAAATAATCATACTCACCTCATCTATTTGAGCACGAAGAAGCTGCTGCGCTATCTTGATTGAAGATCCTGGGTGAAATATCTTGTGTGGTGCGGTAATGACGTAATCTCGCACAGCACATGATTTTACACAGGATCATCTTTGCACTCAAATGGATAAGGTGAGTATTACTTTTTATTTTTATTACCAATTAACCCCTGAAAGCCCTAATTTTTATCTTAGATGCCACGATCAGCGATGAATGCGGTATCTGAGGGGCAGCAATAAATGTGGTTTAATGATGGGGGCAGCTATTTACAAAGAAAATCGCTTCATGACAAATTTCTTTGTGAAATTCGACAAAGCAGCCAAATCGAGGTTTTGTAAACTTCAATCATCTCCATTAATAATTATAGCTAATGTTCCAGCCTATTGACTAACACAGTCTGTCAGGCTTCCTGTGATAATGTCTTATTTTACAGCAGAATACAACAGAATGTCCTTAGAGGGCCAGAAATATATTCAATGCTTCAATGTGTCTCGATAAGATTACTCTACAAGGGAGGTAATTAATGCTTAGATCATATTAATAAAAGCATTTTCTGTATTTACTAAAGTGTTATCATAGTGCACACAGTGTGGAGCAGCCTATTTATTCATTGACCTAAAAGCAGACATTGAATTATGTTGATGAGAAGAAAAAGCAGTTAGAAGTAGTGAAAGTACAGTAGTCCAATTAACTTTTTGCTTTATGATCACCTTATGCACAAGGAAAAGCTTTATATATGCATGTAATATGCAATTAAGGGAGTCCGTCACCAGGAAATTGTCTGATAATTAATTTACAATGCCTTCGTGGTGATACGATACCTTTACTTATCCATCGTTGCTTCATTCTGGAGAAAAGGTGTCTTTAATCCATATGCAAATAATCAGTTAAGTGCACTGAGGGAGTCAAGTCCTAAGCCTCTCCTGTGCACCTTTACTCCTTCAGTTCCCTCTACAAGCCCCTCCTCTACTTGTCTGACAGGGTAACGTGGGAACATGTACAGTCGTGGCCAAAAGTTTTGAGAATTACATAAATATTGGATATTGGAAAAGTTGCTGCTTAAGTTTTTATGATAGCAATTTGCATATCCTCCAGAATGTTATAAAGAGTGATCAGATGAATTGCATAGTCCTTCTTTGCCATGAAAATTAACTTAATCCCAAAAATAATTTCCACTGCATTTCATTGCTGCATTAAAGGACCTGCTGAGATCATTTCAGTAATCGTCTTGTTAACTCAGGTGAGAATGTTGAGGAGCACAAGGCTGGAGATCATTATGTCAGGCAGATTGGGTTAAAATGGCAGACTTGAATATGTTAAAAGGAGGGTGATGCTTGAAATCATTGTTCTTCCATTGTTAACCATGGTGACCTGCAAAGAAAAGGGTGCAGCCATCATTGCATTGCATAAAAATGGCTTCACAGGCAAGGATATTGTGGCTACTAAGATTGAACCTCAATCAATAATTTATAGGATCATCAAGAACTTAAAGAAAAGAGGTTCAATTCTTGTTAAGAAGGCTTCAGGGCGTCCAAGAAAGTCCAGCTAGTGCCGGGATCATCTCCTAAAGAGGATTCAGCTGCGGGATCAGAGTGCCACCAGTGCAGAGCTTGCTCAGGAATGGCAGCAGGCAGGTGTGAGCGCATCTGCACGCACAGTGAGGCGAAGACTTTTGGAAGATTGCCTGGTGTCAAGAAGGGCAACAAAGAAGCCACTTCTCTCCAAAAAAAACATCAGGGACAGATTGATCTTCTGCAGAAAGTATGGTGAATGGACTGCTGAGGACTGGGGCAAAGTCATATTCTCCGATGAAGCCTCTTTCCGATTGTTTTGGGCATCAGGAAAAAGGCTTGTCCGGAGAAGAAAAGGTGAGCGCTACCATCAGTCCTGTGTCATGCCAACAGTAAAGCATCCTGAAACCATTCATGTGTGGGGTTGCTTCTCATCCAAGGGTGTGGGCTCACTCACAATTTTGCCCAAAAACACAGCCATGAATAAAGAATGGTACCAAAACACCCTCCAACAGCAACTATTTCCAACAATCCAACAACAGTTTGGTGAAGAACAATGCATTTTCCAGCACGATAGAACACCGTGCCATAAGGCAAAAGTAATAACTAAGTGGCTCGGGGACCAAAACGTTGACATTTTGGGTCCATGGCCTGGAAAACCCACTAATTCTGACATACTCCAAGAAGTGATTATGAAAGAATGGGTTGCTATCAGTCAGGAATTGGCCCAGAAGTTGATTGAGAGCATGCCCAGTCGAATTGCAGAGGTCCTGAAAAAGAAGGGCCAACACTACAAATACTTACTCTTTGCATAAATGTCATGTAATTGTCGATAAAAGCCTTTGAAACATTATGAAGTGCATGTAATTATATTTCACTACATCACAGAAACAACTGAAACAAAGATCTAAAAGCAGTTTAGCAGCAAACCTTGTGAAAACTAATATTTGTGTCATTCTCAAAACTTTTGGCCACGACTGTAGTTTCTGATAATTTGAATTCCATTCCCCCCATCTGTTCATTAAAATGTAATTTTCTTTATAACCTGAATGCATGTGTATGTATGGGAGTAAGGCTTTGTCTACATACTTTCTCAAAGTTATTTTGGGATTCTGACTCACTGCGGACCTGGGAACTGGGAATGCAATGGCTCTGTTCCCCTAGGGAAAAAGATTTTTGTTTAATCTGTTAAAGCTTTAACCCTTTAGGTAAGAGGTGAAAAGCTCATCCTACAGGGGGATGCCTCTGCAGGGAACCCATTCGAGTCTGACTGCTTACTCTGCATATGGATTGCCCGCTGATGTGTGTTGATGTTAACTCAATTTGTGAAGTAAGTACCTTCGTTCTGGATGTAGTCAGGACTCCAGCTGAAGTATTGATGTAATTGTGTATTATGGGGGTAATTTATCAAGACTGGCGCTTTAGAAGTCAGTTTTAATAAAGCCCCAGAGCTGGTGGTGGATCGCTGAAGTTATTTAGAGGCACTGGCCTCTACATAACTTTGACGCATCCAGCATGGCTTCTAAATATAAGACAGTTTCCTAACTGTCTTGCATTTAGACCACTCTGAACCACGCATAGAAAATGATGGATGAGATGGGCCTGCTGGCCTTTGCCCTTCCCCAAGCACGTCACACCCACTTTTTTATACCTGGCGTGAGCGGGGAAACTCGCAGATTGCGGCAAAACTAACCATTTAAGGTAAAAAAATGACCCCCTATGTTCTTTATCCTTTGTGTTTATAAGTGCAAAAGAATGACATTATATCGATATATGTTGTAACGCGATTAGCTTACGGGATCACCGTCTCCTGGGATAGATGGGCGCTGTTGCCAAACAAAACACAGTCCAGTCCAAGCAAATATGGTGCAAATGGCTTCAGACAGTTTTATTGGCTTTTGCAAACAAAAGTATTAAACAAAACAGTACAAAATGAAAGAAAACCCTGGCCGTCTGGTGGCTACCTCTAGACATCAAACAGTTCTTAACTAAGGGAAACTGAACCTTGTACCCAGCACCATAAACAAAACACAGCTGCTTTTTTTACTCACATCAGAGCTTTCCCAGGAGCAGAGGCCTTAAGCTAGTGAGCTATCTGTCCTTTTATAGCACACCCAGGTTCTTAGGTGATTAGCCACAGTTACCACGAATATCTGGAGGGGCTAATTGGAGCAAGGACCCGCCCAATTCTCCCTGCTTGAAGCAGCCAGGCCCTTCTAACCAGGTTTTTGATAAAACCCTTACAAACAGAAAACATAGTTTTCCTTGCTGCATCAACTCCCTGGCTGCTATTTAGAATGTATAAGACAGAATCCTAGGTGAAATGTAGACTCCTTCTACCACTTTCCCCCTGGTCCTGTCACAATGTACTAATTATTATATTTAAAAAATCATATTAAAAACCTTCCTTTGAAGTGTAGCTGTACTTTTACATAAGAGTCTCTCTTTAAAGAGTATCCAAACACATGGCCATTCCCACATAGCTATTTTGTCTGGCCTTGGGTTGTCTGGAAGTCAGTGAGAAAATGGTAAAGAAGTGAGCTGTACCTACAGTTACCTGACAGATACGTCACCTCCGCTCTAGTTTTCCTGGCTGGGTTCTGTTTACTCAGCTGCAGCAATAGACAAAACTTGACCACAGCAGCCAATCACTGGTTTTGCTGCCACCACTAGATGTAATCAACCTTTACTGCAACCTATTCCCCATGGTTGTCCATTTTTTTTAACTAAAACTGGACAAACCTTTTCACCACTACACGTAAGGGCTCATGCACACAAGCGGTGTTGTTTTACAGTCCGCATATTGCGGATCCGCAACACATGGATAATGGCTGTGTGCGTTCTGTATTTTGCAGAACAGAACATCTGGCCCTAATAGATCAGTCCTATTCTTGTCCGTAATGTGGACAATAATAGGACATGTTCTATTTTTTAGCAGAATGAACATATGGAAATATAATGCACAAGGAGTCATTTCCGTTTTGTGGCCAAATTGAAGTGAATGATTCCACATACAGGCCACAAAAAATGGAACAGACATGGAAATAAAATACATTTGTGTGCATGAGCCCTTATAGAAGTGAATTATCGAACCTACAGTTCTAAAGTAAAAAAAAAGCGCACATGGAATTGCTCAAATGTGAACAAGCCCTCCAACAGTTATTTCTCCCAAATTTCCTTGGCCAACTGCATAGATTTTTTATGTGTGAGGGAATAAGAGGGTCATGTATAAGCAATTTGAGCCCCACCAATGGGACCTCTATGATAAACAGGGTCCTGAGCGCCAAATGTGTCTGTCACATCCTTGCCTTTGTTAGTCCACATGCTACACAGCAGGCACGGTATTGACCTTGGCTTGTACGGTTTTGCCTCTCCTTGGTGTTGGTTCAGTTCTGGTTCTTCTGGTAAGATCCAACTTGTCAGTTATCCACTCTGTATATCGGTAATTATGTTTATTATTGTGGTCCTTTGTACTGTCCCTCATAGGCCCCTGCATCTAGTGAGGAAGAGACTGCCGTCGAGTTGTGGGCAGTCACTTAGGACAAATCATGCAAATACAAGAGATAGAGACGGTGATGCAGAATAAGTTCAGGGCTTCACTGATTTCTATCTCGACAGTGCCCTGCTATTCCAATCACTCCAGCAACTATGAATGCCTTACAACTGTAATGGCCCTTTCCAAGTTGCAGCACAACCCCAATCACTTTAATTATGTTGTTATATACAGTTCAGTAGCATCAGGATGCTTCTGTCTTTTCCCAAGCAGCATGTGTCATAGCTAAATTTGCCAAGTAGCCCCAACATTAGTTCTTAGGTCAGGAAGGATGATTTCTACAATACTGTACAGAGTTATGTTTGGTCAATATTCTGTATCAGTATTGGTCATGGTCATCCAAAACTAGGAGTGAACCATAAACTGAAAAACATAATGGAAAGTTTTGTATCTCTTCTGAGGTTTGGATTCATTTCTAGTTTTGGGTTACAAAAACCGCTGACCAAAATACTACTGACATGTGAAAATGACCTAAGAAACTTCAGAAAAGTTCTGAAATAGTTTGTCTTCAAAAACAAAGGAAACTCTTACTAAGTTTGATGTGAAGTTCCACTGACACTGATTTAATACTTGCCTGTGAGCATATTTTTATAGGATGCAATATCTTTGCCTTAATGTGATTAACACAATGGGATCTGAAGCTCATCCAAATTCTGCACAGTTTATAACCCCCGTTAAAGTCTTGGATTTCCACAGCAGTTGAAGCTACATTTCAATGCATTTTGAAGCAGAACAGACATATAACTAGAAAATTGAGGAGTTTATTGAGAATGCGAGACCTTGGTTGTAAATTTTTGTTCACACCTCTCCTGGGCTATATATTTTCTTTTACTATGCAAATTAGAAAGTCTCCATCAGTCAAGCATCAATCAGCTAATTTGCCAATAATCTACAATGCAATTATAATTGAGTTTTGCTAAACGAGAAAACATTAGATATTGCAGGCTCTTATTTCATGGGTAATAGAGAGCCATAAGTCATACCATTTTATCATTTTAGAATATATAGCTCTATCCTTTTATTAGGTACTGGGTAGCATGAAGGAAGGCATATTTTTCAGAAATATAAAAACTCATTATTTTACTTATTTTCATCTGCATAGAGTCTTAAAGGACCCTTACAACATATTTTTTCTCAGTGTTAGTAAGGGAGTAAATGTAGAATAACATTTCATGCAGAAGAGTATGTCATAGAGTTAGGTCCCCCGACCACATAAAAGCAAGATGTCTTACTAATTTAATGAACACTAGGAATCAGAATATAGATAAGTACTAAATATTTTCTTATAAATATATATTTTAGTAATTAAAGCAGTTTCTGTACTTATATATTGATGGTCTATTCTCGAGATAGTTCATCAGTATCTGATCAGTGCGGTTGTGAAATCCTGCACCAGCATCAATCAGCTGTTGGGCAAAAGCAATGTTAGACCCTTTGCACATGACAGTATTTTGAGGACCATATACTGGCAGTTTTTTCAGTTCAGTATCATGACAGTATACTGAACCATTCACTTCAATGGGTCTGCAAAAAATACTGAAGTGTCTCCGTATGCCTTCCTTTTCCATTTTTCCATTTTTCTGTTCCGTTTAAATATAGACCATGTCCTATTCTTGTCCGCAAATCACGTTCAGTGGCTCCATTCAAGTCAATGGGTCCGCAAAAAAAACGGAAAGCATACGGAAAGGCATCCGTATGTCTTCCGTATCAGTTCCGTTTTTGCTGAACAATCTATTGAAAATTTTCAGCCCAGCTCAATTTTTATTATCGAATTACTGTATACTGTATATGCCATACGGAAAAACGGAACGGAAAAATGCAACCGAAACGGAAGCAAAAAACAGGAAAAACGGATCCGATAAAAACGGACCGCAAAATACTGAAAAAGCCATACGGTCGTGTGCATGAGGCTTTACCAGAATTACACAAAGAGTCTAATGGTGTACTAGATGTATCATTCAGCATAAGTCCCTGTGATGAATTTGGAGCATCTTTAGACTGTCTAACTATTAGAAAGCATTAGTAAATCTACCCCAATATCTTTATTCACAGATAAAGGACCAGGTGTGGTGATAATAACCTATCCTTGGACTGTAAAAAGTACTGTAAACGGGTATAACCACTTTAAAGCCTATGCTTTGTGAATGTCCATGAGTGAAACAGATTAGTTATTTACTATTAATTGTCATTTGTGTATGTCATAAATGTATGGAGATTAATAAATTTAAAATGTTACATTTATTTTTAGTTTGCTTCTGTTTTTCCATATCTGCCAAGACAATTGACTTCAAAATCTTTTCATAAGTCTTGCTACTTGTAAAGTGACTAAGCCAGGGGGTCGTAGTTACATAAAAGTTCTCACTATGCACTAAGAACTGCTACGAAGGCATTATCCACTGTAATGGAATAATCCAACGTCATACTGTGTGCACTTACAGTCTGTAATTACTACATTTTATACAACATGTCAACTGTCTAGATCACATGTGGCTTATGTCAGTACATTAATCCGAAAAAACTACGAACATGTGAAGGATAAAAATGTAACATATCAAACAGTCAAACTACTGCTATTCTGAAAATGAAAAGATAAATGAGATTACTGGTGTGTAGTTTTGTTACAGTGGGATATTTCTACTATTTTTCAAGTTTGATAATTAAGTAATGAAATAGGTTTTCTTATCATAAAAATGATTGCATAGGTCATAAATGTCTGATCGGGGGTCTGACTGCTAGGACACCCACAGTTTCTGAAAAAGGTGACACATTCAGAACCATTTTCGAATCCAGTCAACAAAAGGTACTGAAAAAGAGGAAAATGAAAACTGACAGAATACTTAACAATAATTGTATTACATTTTACCTAGCCTTTAAGTGTAAGGATCATATTTGCTATGAATGTACAGTATGATCAGCAGATTGACCACTGGGCTAGAGAAAAAGGGTGGCCAGTCTGTCGTTTTCAGCAAGCTAGCCTGTATCATATGCACTATCATTCTCCATAAAAGTGAAAGATTCACATGGGATCAGGCAATTTATAACACATGTGAAAGATTGTAGAGCACAGAATGCTACCCACTAGAGATGAGCGAACACCTGGAAGTTCGGGTTCGGGAAGTTCAGCCGAACTCAACCCGAACCCGAACTTTATCCTGAACCCGAACCCCATTGAAGTCAATGGGAACCCGAACTTTTAGGCACTAAAAAGGCTGTAAAATAGTCCAGGAACGGGCTAGAGGGCTGCCAAAGGCAGCAAAATGTAAGTAAATCCTCTGCAAACAAATGTGGATAGGGAAATGAATTAAAATAAAATAAAATAAATAAAATTTAACCAATATTAATTGGAGAGAGGTCCCACTGCAAGGAATCATGCGTCATATCACCCAACACTGGAGAAGGCCACTTTCAGTTATTTCGGCCCCAGCACACAGACAGAGGAGAGAGGTCCCACAGCAAGGAATCATGCGTCATATCACCACACCACTGGAGAAGGCCACTTTCAGTTATTTCGGACCCAGCACCCAGACAGAGGAGAGAGGTCCCACAGCATGGAATCATGCGTCATATCACCCACCACCGGAGAAGGCCACTTTCAGTTATTTCGGCCCCACCACCCAGACAGAGGAGAGGTTCATTCAACTTTGGGTTGCACCGCAAGATCATGGTAAAGTTAAAAAAATGAGGATTCAATAAAGAAGTGCCCGGAGTACAAGAATACATGGTTGAGGGAGGCAGTTATAAATGTCTATTCTGCACAAGGGAGGCACAGGTCCTGTGGGATCCATGCCTGGTTCATTTTTATGAGCGTCAGCTTGTCCACGTTGGCTGTGGACAGGCGGCTGCGTTTGTCAGTAATGGCGCCCCCTGCCGTGCTGAATACACGTTCAGACAAAACGCTGGCCACCGGGCAGGCCAGCACCTCCAAGGCATAAAATGCTAACTCTGGCCACGTGGACAATTTGGAGACCCAGAAGTTGAATGGGGCCGAACCATCAGTTAGTACGTGGAGGGTGTGCAGACGTACTGTTCAACCATGTTAGTGAAATGCTGCCTCCTGCTAACATGTTCCGTATCAGGTGGTGGTGCAGTTAGCTGTGGCGTGGAGACAAAACTTTTCTACATTTCTGCCATGCTAACCCTGCCCTCAGAGGAGCTGGCCCTGACACAGCTGCGTTGGCGAACTCTTGCTCCTCCTCTGCCTTCGCCTTGGGCTTCCACCTGTTCCCCTGTGACATTTGGGAATGCTCTCAGGAGCGCCTCTACCAGCGTGCGCTTGTACTCGCGCATCTTCCTATCACGCTCCAGTGCAGGAAGTAAGGTGGGCACATGTCTTTGTACCGGTGATCCAGCAGTGTGGCAACCCAATAGTCCGCACACGTTAAAATGTGGGCAACTCTGCTGTCGTTGCGTAGGCACTGCAGCATATAGTCGTTCATGTGTGCCAGGCTCCCCAGAGGTAAGGACAAGCTGTCCTCTGTGGGAGACATATCGTCATCGTCCTCCGTATCCCCCCAGCAACGCACCAGTGATGGGCCTGAGCTGTGTCGGGTGCCACCCCGCTGTGAACCTGTTTCATCCTCATCCTCCTCCACCTCCTCCTCATCCTCCTCTAGTGGGCCCTGGCTGGCCACATTTGTACTTGGCCTCTGCTGTTGCAAAAAACCTCCCTCTGAGCCACTTCTAACAGCCTGGCATGAAAGTGCTAAAAATAACCCCTCATTCTCCTCCTCCTCCTGGGCCACCTCCTCTTCCATCATTGCCCTAAGTGTTTTCTCAAGGAGACATAGAAGTGGTATTGTAACGCTGATAACGGTGTCATCGCCACTGGCCATGTTGGTGGAGTACTCGAAACAGCGCAACAGGGCACACAGGTCTCGCATGGAGGCCCAATCATTGGTGGTCAAGTGGTGCTGTTCCGCAGTGCGACTGACGCGTGCGTGCTGCAGCTGAAACTCCACTATGGCCTGCTGCTGCTCGCACAGTCTCTCCAGCATGTGCAAGGTGGAGTTCCACCTGGTGGGCACGTCGCATATGAGGCGGTGAGCGGGAAGGCCGAAGTTCCGCTGTAGCGCAGACAGGCGAGCAGCGGCAGGATGTGAACGCCGGAAGCGCGCACAGACGGCCCTCACTTTATGCAGCAGCTCTGACATGTCGGGGTAGTTGTGAATGAACTTCTGCACCACCAAATTCAGCACATGCGCCAGGCAAGGGATGTGCGTCAAATCGGCTAGTCCCAGAGCTGCGACGAGATTTCGCCCATTATCGCACACCACCAGGCCGGGCTTGAAGCCCACCGGCAGAAACTACTCGTCGGTCTGTTGTTCAATACCCCGCCACAACTCCTGCGCGGTGTGGGGCCTATCCCCCAAACATATCAGTTTCAGAATGGCCTGCTGACGTTTACTCCGGGCTGTGCTGAAGTTGGTGGTGAAGGTGTGTGGCTGACTGGATGAGTTGGTAGAAGAAGAGGAGGAGGAAGCCGAGTAGGAGGAGGAGGCTACAGGAGGCAAAGAATGATGCCCTGCGATCCTTGGCGGCAGAAGGACGTGCGCCAAGGAACTCTCCGCCTGCGGCCCAGCCGCCACTACATTTACCCAGTGTGCAGTTAAGGAGATATAGCGTCCATGGCTGTGCTTACTTGTCCACGTATCTGTGATTAGGTGGACCTTGCCACAGATGGCGTTGCGCACTGCACACTTAAATTTATCGGATACTTGGTTGTGCAGGGAAGGCACGGCTGTCTTGGAGAAGTAGTGGCGGCTGGGAACAACATACTGTGGGACAACCATGGACATCAGCTGTTTGAAGCTGTCTGTGTCCACCAGCCTGAATGACAGCATTTCAAAGTCCAGTAGTTTAGAAATGCTGGCATTCACGCCCAGGGCTCGAGGGTGGCTAGGTGGGAATTTACGCTTCTCTCCAAGGTTTGTGAGATGGAGAGCTGAACGCTGCCGTGTGACATGGTGGAGATTCTTGGTGACGCAGGTGGTGTTGTCGGTGGCACATCCTCTCTTTGGTGGGCGGCAGGTGCCAACATTCCTCCCGAGGCGGAGGAAGAGGCCGAGGCAGCAGCAGAAGAGGGAGCAGGGGAAGCCAGAGTGAGTTCCTTACTTTTAAGGTGTTTACTCCACTGCAGTTCATGTCTTGCATGTAGATGCCTGGTCATGCAGGTTGTGCTAAGGTTCAGAACGTTAATGCCTCGCTTCAGGCTCTGATGGCACAGCGTGCAAACCACTCGGGTCTTGTCGTCAGCACATTGTTTAAAGAAGTGCCATGCCAGGGAACTCCTTGAAGCTGCCTTTGGGGTGCTCGGTCCCTGGTGGCGGTGGCCAGTAGCAGGCGAACTCTCTTGGAGGCGGCTGTTCTGCTTTTGCCCCCTGCTCTCTCTTTTGCTACGCTGTTGGCTCGGTTCCACCACTGCCTCTTCCTCTGAACTATGAAAGTCAGTGGCACGACCTTCATTTCATGTAGGGTCTAGGACCTCATCGTCCCCTGCATCATCTTCCACACAGTCTTCCTCCCTGACCTCCTGTTCGGTCTGCACACTGCAGAAAGACGCAGCAGTTGGCACCTGTGTTTCGTCATCATCAGAGACGTGCGGACTCCGATGAGGTGGTATTCTCATGTCCTCATCATCAGGAAACATCAGTGGTTGTGCATCAGTGCATTCCAAGTCTTCCACCACTGGGAAAGGGCTAGGTGGATTCCCTTGGGAAACCCTGCCAGCAGAGTCTTCAAACAGCATAAGAGACTGCTGCATAACTTGAGGCTCAGACAGTTTCCCTGATATGCATGGGGGTGATGTAACAGACTGATGGGCTTTGTTTTCAGGTGCCATCTGTGCACATTCTGCAGAAGACTGAGTGGGAGATAATGTTGTGAACATGCTGGATCCACTGTCGGCCACACAATTGACTAGCACCTGTACTGCTCAGGCCTTACCATCCTTAGAACGGCATTGGGCCCCACCAAATATCGCTGTAAATTCTGGCGGGTACTGGAACCTGAGGTAGTTGGTTCACTAGGACGTGTGGCTGTGGCAGAATGGCCACGTCCTCTCCCAGCACAAGAGGGTACACTAACACCACCACGACCGCGTCCGCGTCCCTTACTAGATGTTTTCCTCATTGTTACCGTTCACCAAGCACCACAACAAGAAAAAAAAATTGGGCCAATGTATTGATTTCAAATTCAGGCCTTTTTTACAGGCACCTAACACTATCTGCCTATTTATTTATGTAGAGTATTACACTAATCCAGGCACAGCAGTAACCACTGATTTAGGGAATATCTCTTTTAGGGCTAGTATTTAGGCCCTGGATGAAAGGTATCCTTTTATAGACAGATTTACAATTGGCCTGCAACAGCTCGAACACCAGATTCAGGGTATTGCTATTTTGGCAATTGAATTTCACTCCAGAACAAAATATACCCTGTTACAGACAGATTTAAACTAGGCCTGCAACAGCTGGAACACCAGATTCAGGGTATTGCTATTTTGGCAATTGAATTTCACTCCAGAACAAAATATATGCTTTTACAGACACTATGAAACTTGGCCTGCAACAGCTGGAACACCAGATTCAGTGGTATTGCTATTTTGGCAATTGAATTTCACCCCAGAACAAAATATATGTTTTGGCAGACACTATTATACTTTGCCATCCACAGCTGTGACACCAGATTTATGGTATTGCTATTTTGGCAATTGAATTTCACCCCAGAACAAAATATATGTTTTTGCGGACACTATGAAACTTGGCCAGCCACAGCTGAAACCACTGATTTATGGTATTGCTATTTTGGCAATTGAATTTCACCCCAGAACAAAATATATAATTTGCAGGACACTATGAAACTTGACCAGCCACAGCTGAAACCACTGATTTATGGTATTGCTATTTTGGTAATTGAATTTCACCCCAGAACAAAATATATGTTTTTGCGGACACTATGAATCTTGGCCAGCCACAGCTGAAACCACTGATTTATGGTATTGCTATTTTGGCAATTGAATTTCACCCTAGAACAAAATATATGTTTTTACGGACACTATGAAACTTGGCCTGCAACAGCTGGGACACCAGATTCAGAGTATTGCTATTTTGGCAATTGAATTTCACCCCACAACAAAATATATGTTTTTGCGGACACTATGAATCTTGGCCAGCCACAGCTGAAACCACTGATTTATGGTATTGCTATTTTGGCAATTGAATTTCACCCCAGAACAAAATATATGTTTTTGCGGACACTATGATTTAGGGGATTGATATTTGGGCAATTGTATTTAACCCTTTTAATAAAATATAGAAATTGCTATCCTGAGTTTCTAGGGGTGACAATTAGCACAGCCAAGCCCCTCATATAGGATATAGCAAAAAAAAAAACTAGTATTGATGGATTGATGGACTTGGTGGCAGCTTGTTCTGGTGCACCACAAAATGGCCACCGATCACCCCAGAAAATAAGTGACAGAAAAACGCTCTGTGCAGCCTAAAAACCAGTGTGCAAGTAACTAGCAGAAGTTCAATCATTCACAGCTGTAGATCGATCCGTTCATTAGGTGCTGTTGCTGACTTTTCCCTGCCTAATCTCTCCCTCACAGAAGCTGCGTCCTCTCCCTACACTAATCAGAGCAGTGTGACGTGCAGCGCTACAGGACTTCAGCTTAAATAGAGGCTGGGTCACAAGCTGCACTTGGCCAATCACAGCCATGCCATTAGTAGGCATGGCTGTGATGGGCTCTTAGGGCAAGAAGTAAAACGCTAGCTGATTGGCTGCTATGCAGCACTTCAGAAAGCGGGAAGTAATCACCGAACAACGAACCCGAACCCGGACGTTTTTTAAAAATGTTTGGGTTCGGGTCCGAACTATGCTCGATCTGTTCGCTCAACACTACTACCCACCACTATATCCTAGTAACAGAGAATATGGTCAGACAGGCCTTAAAACCGTCAGTAGTATTGGCACTGTTTATCTTTCACTCCGCATGGACACATTAGCAATGTCCCCACAAACAGTATGTTATGTTAAATGCAGCCTGGTTTGCATTGCTGACTCTATGGACCTCTGTGATTTCTAGATATAACACACAGTGAGCTGGGCATCTTATAAAGGAATCAGTACAAAAGATGATTTTTTTTTTTTTTTTTCAGAAACAGCCCAACTACTGTCAATGATTTGTGTATGTATTACAGTCCTTTCTTATTCAAGTGAATGAGCTGAGCTATAATACCTGACATAGTCTATAGACAAGAGTGGCTCTGTTATGAACAACAAATTTATTCATTTTCATATTCTTGTCCAACTTCATTAAAGAGGTTGATTGACCTCTAAATCAAAAATAATTAAGGACCGGGGTGGGTTTATAATAAAAAAAAAAAGGATACTCGCCTCTTTCAAGCAGTTTCATTGCAGCAACAATAGTGCCATCTCCACTGTGAAAACCCACTCATCATCATGTGCACCACTGTGGCCATGCACTGGCCTCATTGGTCAGTGTATAGCAGGAGTAGTGCACAGGACAATAAACAGAACCACAGGACTGGAAACAGTTGGTACGGAACCATTGGTGCTGAAACCTAACTACTTATGAAATAGTATAGTTTTCTTTATTGCAAACAAATTCAAGCCATTAACCCCTTAAGGACCCTGCCATTTTTCACCTTAAGGACCTGGCCATTTTTTGCAAATCTGACATGTGTCACTTTACATGGTAATAACTTTGGAACATTTTTACTTATCCAAGCCATTTTGAGATTGTTTTCTCGTCACATATTGTACTATTAATGACAGTGGTAAATTGGAGTCAAAATATTTAATTTTTATTTATAAAAAAATAGCAAATGTATTTATTTCAAAATTTCTATTTCCTGTTAAAACAGATAGTAATACCTCCTAAAATAGTTTACTTTACATTTCCCATATGTCTACTTTATGTTTGGATCATTTTGTAAATGACATTCACTGGTCACACAGCTCCCCAAACATAGCACTAAGGAAGGAATATGGATGTGTGAGGAGTTCTGAAGG
The DNA here is from genome assembly GCA_033119425.1 of Bufotes viridis. Classification (NCBI taxonomy): domain Eukaryota; kingdom Metazoa; phylum Chordata; class Amphibia; order Anura; family Bufonidae; genus Bufotes; species Bufotes viridis. The sequence continues at coordinate 128,145,009 of CM065590.1, forward strand.
GGTTAACTTGATCTCCTCATCACTAGAGAAGGAGAATTACAAGTAGCTTGGTTCTTATCAGCTGTGTGTTTACTCACAGTGACAGATTAACAGCAGGACAAGGTTGTTCTCCTAGTGCGTGAAGTACCTGCAAGTTAGGACGAGGTATCTCGTCCAAGGTCCTGAAGCTGTTAATAAATTTTAAGTTAGGGGTAAGACAACCGTTTTAAGGGCTTTAACTTCAGCACTGAAATTGACGTTGTGGCAAAATATACTGTAGCTCTACAGTTGTGACCAAAAGTTTGAGAATTACACAAATGTTGGTTTTCACAAAGTTTGCTGCTTCAGTGTTTTTAGAACGTTTTTGTCAAATGTGTCTATGACATCCTGAAGTAAAATTAAAAGGATTTCCTAAGTTTTTAAATTTTATTGACAAAAATAAATCAAGTTTATGCAAAGACTCAATATTGTGTTAACCCTTGTATTTCAACATTTCTGCAATTCCTCTGACATGCTGGATATAGATAGCTTATGGGCACATTCCTGACTGATAGCAACCCATTCTTGCCTAATCAATCAGTGCTTCTAGTTTATCACAATCTCTTTGTTTATGCCCTCGCTTATTGACGATTGACCACAGGTCCTCAATGGGAATGAGATCTAGGGAGTTTCCTGGCTGTGGACCCAAAATTCCAATGTTTTGTTCATTTAGTTATAACTTTTTCCCTGTGGCAGGGTCCACCATCATGCTGGAAAAAGCATTGTTCATCACCAGATTGCTCCTGGATTGTTGGGACAGGTTGCTCTTGGAAGATGTTTTGATAATATTTTTTATTCATGGTAGTGTTCTTAAAGGGGTTGTCCAGACATATATATTGACTAGCAGAAGGACTCTGCTTTGCACGGGTATATTTCATCTATTTCATTTAATGTTTGTTTTTGTCGTTAGAAGATATTGGCAGTATCCCCTATACCAGGGACATCTATAGTACCCCTCTCCCTGAACATTGGCCTCCACTGTACAACTCTTGCTTAACAGTGACCTCACAGTACCCCGCTGCCCTTTTAATAGTGGCCTCCACAGTCCCCTCCTCTCTTAACAGTGACCTCCACAGTGTCCGCCCCTTTAACAGTGACCTCCACAGCGGCCTGCCCCCTTAACAATAATATACACAGTGCCCTCCCCTTTTCACAGTGACCTCCACAGTGGCCCCCCCTTTATTAGTGACCTCCACAGTAACCCCATCTCCTTAACAGTGATTTCCACAATAACCCGCCCCCTTAATAGTGACCCCCACAGCAGCTGCCCCTTTAATAGTGACCTCCACAGTCCCCGCCCCCTTAACAGTATCCTCCACAGCGCCCACCCCTTTAACAGTGACCTCTACAGCGGCCAGCCATTATGTGTGGCCTCCTTAGTACCCCGTCTCGTTAACAGTAATTTCCACAATAAAAATCCCCTCCACAGAGCTCCGTTCCCTTAAAATGCGACCTCCACAACACCCCGCCCCCTTAACAGTGACCTCTACAGCCCCCCTCCCCCTTAACACTGACCTCCATAGAGGACCATCCCCTAAACTGTGACCTACACCATTCCCTGCCCTTTAACAGAGACCTTCACAGCACCTGCCCCTTTAACGGCGACCTCCACAGCATCCCGACCCCTTAAAAGTGACCTCCACAGCGGTCTGCGTCTTTAACAGTGAACTCGACAGCGGCCGCCCCTTTATTAGTATAAAGATAGAGGATCCCAGCGAGTGCTGTTCAATTCATTTATTATATTTGACATGCAATAAAGCCTGAAGAATTGAACAGCACTCGCTGGGATCCTCTATCTTTATACCAGTATCTATTTATCCACGTGCGGGTGTGCTGTCGAGTGCCGGCTACTATTGACTTTGAGCCCCTTTATTAGTGACCTCCACAGTACACGCCATCTCCTAAACAATAATATCCACAAAACCACGCCCCCTTCTACAGCAATATGACACTTAACACTGACCTCCATAGCGAACCATCCTGTGACCTCCAAACTGTGACCTCCACAGCAGCCTGCCCCCTTAACTGTGTCATCCACAGCGCCCTGCCCCTTTAACCCCTTAAGGACACGGCCATATTTCACCTTATGGACAAGGCCATTTTTTGCAAGTCTGACCAGTGTCACTTTATGTGCAAATAACTTTAAAACGCTTTTACTTATTCAGGCCATTCTGAGATTGTTTTTCATCACATCTTGTACTTCATGAAACTGGTAAAATGGAGTAAAAAAATTTCATTTTTATTTATAAAAAAATACCAAATTTGCCAAAAATTTGGAAAAATTTGCAAATTTCCAAGTTTCAATTCTCTACTTCTATAATACATAGTAATACCCCCAAAAACAGTTATTACTTTACATTCCCCATATGTCTACTTCATGTTTGGATCATTTTGGGAATGCCATTTTATTTTTTGGGGACATTACAAGGCTTAGAAGTTTAGAAGCAAATCTTGAAATTTTTAGGACATTTTCCAAAACCCACTTTTTAAGGACTAGTTCAGGTCTGAAGTCACTTTGTGAGGCTTACATAATAAAATCACCCAAAATGACCACATTCTAGAAACTACACCCCTCAAGGTATTCAAAACTGATCTTACAAATATTGTTAAGCCTTTAGGTTTTACACAACAGTTAATGGCAAATGGAGATAAAATTTCAGAATTTCAATTTTTGGGCAAATTTTCCATATTATTCCATTTTCTGAAGTAACAAAGCAAGGGTAAACAGCCAAACAAAACTCAATATTTATTGCCCTGATTCTGTAGTTTGCAGAAACACCTCATACGTGGTCGTAAACTGCTGTATGCCCAAACGGCAGGGCATAGAAGGAAGGGAACGCCATATGGTTTTTAGAAGGCAGATTTTGCTGGACTGGTTTTTAAACACCATGTCCCATTTGAAGCCCATGATGCACCCCTAGAGTAGAAACTCCCCAAAAGTGACCCCTTTTTTTAAACTACCGAATAAGGTACTATTGGTACTATTTTAGGGTAAATATGATTTTTAGTTGCTCTATATTACACTTTTTTGAGGCAAGGTACCAAAAAATTTAAATTCTGAAATGTAATCTCCATTTGCCAATAACTCTTGTGGAACACCTAAAAGGTTAACAAAGTTTGCAAAATCAGTTTTGAATACCTTGAGGCCTCTTTAAAACAGTTTGCACTCACGCGGAAAAATTGCGCATTTTCCCGCAATGCATCCGCATCTTATCCGGGCGTCAAGTTGACACCCGGATAAGATGCGGGTGCGTTGGCGGAAAATGCACGATTTTTCCACGCGAGTGCAAACTGTTTTAATGCGTTTTGCACGCGCATGAGAAAAATCATCATGTTTGGTACCCAGACCCAAACCCGGACTTCATCACTGAAGTTCGGGATTGGATTAGGTGTTATGTCAATTTTATTATTTTCCCTTATAACATGGTTATAAGGGAAACTAATAGCATTCTTTAATACAGAATGCTTAGAAAAAGGACAATTGAGGGTTAAAAACAAAAAAACAAATTAACTCACCTCCTCCAATTAATCACGTAGGTGCCAGTCTCCTGTTCTCTTCAGCTGTGGGTAAAGGACCTGTGGTGACGTCAAATCACATGGTCCAATCACATGGTCCATCACCATGGTGATGGATTATGTGATGGACCATGTTATGAGTTCAGTGACATCACCACAGGTCCTTTACCCACAGCTGAAGAGAGAACAGGAGATTGGCACCTACGCGATCAATTGGAGGAGATGAGTAATTTTTTTTTTTTAACCCTCGATTGTCCTTTTACTAACCATTCTGTATTAAAGAATGCTATTATTTTCCCTTATAACCATGTTATAAGGAAAAATAATAAAGATTGGGTCCCTATCTCCTAGCAACCATGGGGGAAAATCGCACCGCATCCGCACTTGCTTGCGGATGCTTGCGATTTTCCCGCAGCTCAATTCACTTCTATGGGGCCTGATATGCATGAAAAACGCACAATATAGAGCTTGCTGTGATTTTCACGCAACGCAGAAGTGATGCGTGAAAATCACTGCTCATGAGCATGGCCCCATAGAAATGAATAGGTCCGGATTCAGTGCGGGTGCAATGCGTTCACGTCATGCATTGCATCCGCGCAGAAAATTTGTCGATGTGAAAGAGGCCTGAGGGGTGTAGTTTCTTAGATGGAGTCACTTTTTTGTAGTTTCTACTCTAGGGGTGCATCAGGGGGGCTTCAAATGGGACTTGGTGTGAAAAAACCAGTCCAGCAAAATCTGCCTTCCAAAAACCATACGGGGTTCCTTTCTTTCTGTGCCATGCCGTGTGGCCATACAGCAGTTTACGACCACATATATGTTTCTGCAAACTACAGAATCAGGGCAATAAATATTGAGTTTTGTTTGGCCTTGCTTTGTTACTGGAAAAATGGATTAAAATGGAAAATTTGCAAACAATAGTTGTTTTGGGACAGTTTTTATTTTTCGTTATTACATCCTGATTCTGACAGGTTAGATTGTGTGCTATTTCTGTAGAGCAGGTAGTTACGGACGTGACAATACCAAATATGACTACTTTTTGGGGGTTTTTGTTTCAGTTTTACATAATAAAGCATTTTTGAAAAAAAGAATTTTTAGTGTCTCCACATTCTGAAAGCTATAAATATTTTTTATTTTTGGGTGACTGTCTTATGTAGGGGCACATTTTTGTGGGATGAGATGTTGGTTTGATTGGCACTATCTTCGGGTGCATATGACATTTTGGTTGCTTTCTATTAAACTTTTTGTGATGTAAGGTGCCAAAAATGGCTTTTGACACTGTATTTATATTTTTCTTTTTTGCTGTGTTCACCTGAGGGGTTAGGTCATGTGTTATTTTTATAGAGCAGGTTGTTACTGACGCAGAGACATCTAATATGTATACTTTTTATTTATTTATTTAAGTTTTACACAAAAAAAAAACATGTTTTAATGTCTCCTTAGTCTGAGAGCCATATTTTTTTTATTTTTTTGGGCAATTGTCCTGTGTAGGGTATCATTTTTTGTGGAATGAGTTGACGGTTTGATTGGCACTATTTTAAGATGCATACAGCTTTATGATTGCTTGATATTACACTTTTTGTGATGTGAGGTGATAAAAATTTTTTTGTTTTTATTTAATTATTGTACGCTATTTACCTGAGAGGTTAGATCGTGTGATATTTTTATAGAGCAGGTTTTTATGGATGCAGCGATACCTAATATGTAAACTTTTTTTTATTTATTTTACTTTAACACAATAACAGTATTTGGCTACATTCACACGTCCAGCAGTGTTTTGCGGATCCACGGAGCCGCGGATCCAGAAAACACGGACACACCGGCAATGTGCATTCCGCATTTTTGCGGACCGCTACATGCCCGGACTCTATGAAAATGCCTCTTCTTGTCCGCAATTGCGGACAAGAATAGGACATGCTCTATTTTTTTTTGCGGAGCCGCGGACCGGAAAATCGGCGGCGCGCTCCGCAAGATCGGATGCGGAGAGCACAGTGTGCTCTCCGCATCTTTCCCGGCCCCATTCACAAGTCAATGGGTCCGCATGTATTCGCAAAATTGCGGAATACATGCGTGACTACATTATGGACGTGTGAATAAGGCCTTTTAGGGGAAAAAATCATGTTTTAGTGTCTCCATAGTCTGAGAGCCATATTTTTTTAATTTTTTTGGGCGATTGTGCTATGTAGGGGCTTACTTTTTTTTGCGACAGTTTTTATTTTTGTTATATACATCGTTGATCTGACAGGTTAGATTGTGTGCTATTTCAGTAGAGCAGGTAGTTACAGACGCGACAATACTGAAAACCATATTTCTTTATAATTTTTTGGGTGACTGTCTTATGTAGAGGCTCATTTTTTGCAGGATGAGATGACGGTTTGATTGTCACTATTTTGGGAGGCATATAACTTTTTGACCACTTGCTATTACACTTTTTGTGATGTGAGGTGACAAAAATGTTTTTTTTACACTGTTTATATTTAATTGTTTTTACGCTATTTACCTGAGGGGTTAAATCATGTGATATTTTCATAGAGCGGGTTTTATGCCCGCTGCACTGCCCACCTCCCGCACTGCCTGCACCACCCGGGGGTTAAAATCACAATTTTAGGCATTTTGAAGTTTCTGATTCCCGCGGTTGTGGACTGCGGGGATCAGAAACTGCAGAGCGCTGCAAACTGCAGGTCTAAATTGACCTGGCGGTTTGCATCGATCGCCGATATGGGAGGTCACAGGACTCCCTCAGCATTGTAACAAGGTACTTGCTGAATGATTTCAGCAGGTACCTTGTTCCGATCACTGCCGGCCGAGAAGCGGTGATCGGTAGTACACATGACGTATCGGTACATCATGTGTCCTAAGTACCAGGACACCATGACCTACAGGTACGCTCATGTGTCCTTAAGGGGTTAAAGCTGACCTACAGCAGTGAAGCAAAATGTCTGGGTTGTTATGGAAACCTGGAGTAAAACTGTGTGTATGTGGAGACTATGGGCCTGTGAGCTTCTATTGGCTGATAAGGGTCATGTGACCATGTGTATGGCAGTTGGGATATGAGGAGAAAGACCTGCAGGCATTTATTGGCTACTGTAGGTAATGTGATGGTGCTATATTTGCATTTATTGGGAATATCTCAGGAATGGTACATGCTCGAGAGCTGAGACCAGGTCTACAACCTTCCCGGATACTTGATATACCTGTGTGCCAAATTTTGTGATTGTAAATGCGACGATGCAGATTACTTTAGCGGACATACTTACGAACATACATACTTTCAGCTTTATATATTAGATGACGTATCGTCAGGATAGGTCATCAATATCTTAACAGTGGGGGTCTGACACCCGGCACCCTAGTTTATCAGCTGTTCTTTAGCTGCTTCCTCCTTATTACACTACATGTCCTGCCTGTGGAGCGGCGGCGTAATGTAATTACAAGCACTCACTACATTCACTTTAATGGAGAGAGTACTTGTATTACATTGCACTTCCAAAACAAAGTGCAGCACAATGAATACCATGTGCCGCCTCCTATTCAAACGGCTGATCGGCGCAGGGGGCGGCTTGGAGCCCTTGATCAGATATTGATAACCCATACTGACTATAGGTCATTGATATATCTGTCTGGACAATCACTTTAATCAAAACTCAGTGAGCCCACTCCCTTGGATTCAAAGCAACCCCACACATGAATGGTCTCAAGATGTTTTACAGCTGGTATGATACAGAACTCGTCCTCACTTTTTCTTTTCCTGACAATCATTTAATCATTTATCCAGATAGCCTATATGCAAAGAGGTATCTCCTTAGAAAGTGAACCATTTTGAATGAACCAGGGGCTTCATCAGAAAAAATAACTTTACCCCAGTCCAGTGCAGTCAATTCTCTCTACTTCCTACAGAATGTCAATTTATCCTTGAGTTTTTCTTAGAGAGAAGCAACTTCTTTGCTACCCAGCTATCCTAACATCTTCACTGCACTGTGCATGCATATGCATTCTCACCTGCCTGCTGCCATTCCTGAACAAGCTTTGCACTTGTTGTGAACCAATCACATAGCTGAATTCTCTATATTAAATGGTCCTAGCACTTGCTGGACTTTCTTGGACACTCTGAAGTCTTCTTCACAGCTATTGAACCTCCTATAACTCTTGCCTGTAAAGCCCTTTTGATCCAAAGAAATGATAACAGCATGTTTTTTCTCGGAGGAACTGTAAACATGGTTAACAAAAGAAACAAATTATTTAAAGCACCCCTTTCCTTTGAAGGCAACCAGAATGATCCTAACATGTCATTTTGTGGCACTATGAGAGGTAAAACCTGCCAAAGTGAAAATGAAAGATGAAAAAATTAAGACAGAAATCCCAATTTGACATTTAATTTCCAATCTATGTCTGCATAATTAATGCCAAAATGAAACATAAATGAAACACCTCAATTTGCATTTTCAACTTCAAGCATGGGTAATATGGGACAAAATATATTGAAAATTAAAGAAAATATACTTTTTCATTTTATTTTCACCCCATAGTGATATTTTCCACCAGTCAACGACTCTTCACATCTGATAAGTTTATTGCAACTCTCCCAAGTTACAAGTCACAAGGTTGGTTATTAGATACTTACCTACATGACCAACTCTCTTTAGATCCAATATATTCTATATCACATTTTCATGATGTTTTTCTAAATGTTAGATCAAAGAAGAATTATATCTTCCTATCTGAGCTTCTACGGTTCATCTTACAACATGCTAAATCCCACTCCAAAAAATAAACTCTTCAAATCTTCAGCTGAACACATTGATCTGTACTTGAATGCTCTGGTTGGCACAAGTTATTAGCCCTAGAGCAGTCATCCTGTTACTTTTAATTGAAAGACAACATTCCAATACAGATTCATCTTCCTCTTGGCAACATTTTCAGCTGGCCTTGGCTCTGCCTTCAGTTGTCAGTCCCTATGTGCACTGAAGTCTGCTGCAGAAAAGACACAACTAGTCGAGCTGAAAAATATTACAATTATTTTCTTAATTCAAATATATTTTTAGGAATCTTAATGCTTGGTCAGCTTGAGGTTCCAAGCATCACCAGCAACAACTACCCAGTAGCTGTGGAGATAAGATGGTCCATTATACCAAAGATATTATGGCCAAAGGTGTCGGAGCAAGAACTATGCTTAAAAGGCCCATTCACATAGATCTGGGAGAGGGTTTGGTCCTTTCAACCTTCAAAAAAGTCTTCTTTATTGGGTACAAAAGAATATTAAATGGTGCCATTAGGCTCATCCGCGTAGTTTTACAAGGAATATCCTTGTGTAGATTAGTTGTAAAAACAAACAATGCAACAGCACTCTACAAACACAAATACTAAAGTAAATACAATAGTGCCATACTCACTTAGAAAATTTACTAACACTACATTATAAATGTGAGATTCTTGGCAAATACTGTACACTTTGGACAAAATTATTTGTGCCTGTCCGCCACCGGCAAGACAATCTCTTTAGGTCAGGAACCTACACTAAATACTACCTCCGCTGGTTCCGTACTGGCCTTTATTAAATTCAGGGAATGCAGGTTCCACATGCATGCTGAGCCCGCACTATAAGATACCTCTTTTGGTGCCACAATGGCCCTCATTAAATTCAGGGAATTCAGGTTCCACATGCATTCCGAGCCCACACTACATGATACTTCTTTTAGTGCCACAATGGCCTCCATTAAATTCAGGGAATGCATGCTAGATTAATTGTGCCATCAGTTTACTTCTGTTAAAAGATAAAGTCAAGTCCTCTTTTTTTGTAAATTATATTTTATCTATATATATATAAAGAAGGACGTATATATGTGTGTCTGTGTGTACAGTATGTTCGCAAACACTCAAAAACGCACCCATCGATTTCAACGAAACTTTGTATACACATCCCTTGCTACCTGGAAAGAAATCTTTTGGGGGAGTCACAGCTCTCTAGGACATACTGTTTCTAAGATATTCCCAAAAAATGACCTGCATTAGCCAATACAAGCCTGCAAGTCTTTCTCTTCATATCCCAACTGCCATACACACGGTCACATGTCCCTTATCAGCCATTAGAAGCTCGCAGGCCCTTAGTATCCGCATACACACAGTTTTACTCCAGGTTTCCATAACAACCCTGCCATTTTTCTTTACTGCTGTAGGTTAGCTTTAGGCTAGGGCTGCACGACACATAGAGCCCAACTACACTGCCACATGCATCCATCTTGGATACATTTTTTGTCAACTGTTGTGTCGCAGTCGCGGTATGTCACAGTGTAACACCATAGCCTATTATTATAAAAATTGTTGCGCGACATTGGTATGACAACATGTCGCTCGACACATGTCATCATGTAGCCCTAGCCTTAAAAGGGTCACTGTTAAGGGGGCAGGGGCCACTATTAAAGGGGCAGGCCACTATGGAGGTCACTGTTAAGGGGGCGGGCACTGTGGGCGTCACTGTTAAAGGGGCAGACACTATGGAAGTCACTGTTAAAGGGGCGTTCACTGTGGAGGTCACTGTTAAGGGGGCAGGCCGCTGTGAAGGTCACTTTTAAAGGGATGGACACTGTAGAGGTCACTGTTAAGGGGACGGGTGCTGTGGAGGTCTCTGTTAAGGGGGCAGGGAACAGTGGAGGAGTGGAGGACACAGATAAGGGGGTGGTCCCCTATTGTGTTTAGTGTTAAGGGGCTGGGTGCTGTAGAAGTCACTGTTAAGGGGCGGACTGCTGTGAAGGTCAAAGTTAAGGGGATGGGCTACTGTGGAGGTCCCATTTTAAGAAGGCTGGGCACTGTGGGGGGGGGGTCAGTGTTAAGGGGTGGGGGGGCTGTGGAGTTCACTGTTATGGGGGATACTGTCGATATCTTTAAACGACACACACAAACATTAAGTGAAATAGATTAAATATACCCGTGCGAAGCCGGATCCTTCTACTAGTTGTTACATAATGATAATTACAAACAATCATTTAGTCAATTGTACAGGTAAGCAAAGTCGATACTAAAATGTCTTGTTTATGACATACATTTTAAAGATATGGAATTGAGGCTACTGTCTTCTGGAAAGGTTTCACTAGTAGTAGTTTTTTAACAGAGACAGTAAGATTGTATTCCCCAAGTAGATTCAATAAACAAATCTTAGGTAACACTGGTACCTTTATCCCAACAATTTGAGACCATATTGTACTGACCTGAGCCCAGAAACCTGTGACTTATTAACACTCCAACCATATATGTAAATATGTGCTTCTTTCCTCCCCACACCGCCAGCAGTTGGGGTTTGCGTCTGGGAAGATTTTTGTCAGCTTGACAAGTGTATAGTGCCATCTCGTGAGGATCTTATAATAGTTTTCCTGGAGTTTAACGCATCTAAATAGTTTGTGGGCGGCAGACATTAGGAACTTCGCTTTTTATCTGTGAACTTCCTTTGGAGGTCTCTTTCCCATTTTAAGAGAAATCATCAATCTGCATGGGATTGTTGAGGTATCATTTGCGAGTACAGGGATCTACCTTCTGAAGGGCCATTTTCTCAAAAGGAGGTTGAAAGAGGTGGGTTTAGAAGGGTTTTGTAGTAAGGTCTGATGTATGCTATAAGATTTTGCAAATGAAAAGAGGACAAATCTGTCTTAGCTGGTCTATTGTTGGAGGTGTGCCTGTATCACAAAGGACCAGTAGGGGCATACAGTAGTGTTTGTCCCTTTGGATAGGGTGTCTCTGCAAGAAGGTGGTGTGTCTAATAAAGTCCAGTTGCCTTGATTTATTCTTCACAGATATGTGTCTAGTAAAGCATCATTTACTTGTGTTAGTGTTAACTTATTACTCATTAGTGTTTGTCTGAGACCTCTTTTGTGCCAGAGTGTCGAAGTGTGTTTTGTCAGCTTATTGTCAGATGGCAGTTCTGTTCAGTATGTTTTGTAGCAAGTAGAAGAACCCTCAATGGGAGGTTGCACATTGCTTCTTCTGCCTGTACATCTAGTCTGTGTTCTGACATCCAGAGCCAGTCAAGACATAGAGTGCTTTGTATGGCCTTGTAATAGGCCTTAAAGTTTAGGAGTCCCAATCCTCCATTTTTGTGTGTTGTGTTAAGTGTTGGTGGGCCAGTCGGGGCCTCTGCTTACACCACAAAAAGGTGGAGAGTATGATGCATAACTTCATGAAAAACTGACTGGGAAGTTAAATTGGGATGGTCTGTAAGTAGTATAGTACTTTAGGCAGCCCAACCGCTGTAATTAAGGCAAACCATGAGACATAGGGTATATCCCAACTCTCAATTATTGCACTAATCTGTCTTGGTAGGTCCAGGAAGTTGGCTTTATATAGTGATCAAAAATAGAAATTACTGCAGGAGAGCTTCTACTTGGTTGGATATAAACATTAGTACATCGTCTGCAAATGCTGCTAGTTGGTAAGTGTAAGATCCCATTTGTATTCTAGGGTCTTGACGAAATGCTTGCAGCACAGTTTCTAATGTCAAGACAAAGAGAAGAGGGATAGAGGGCAACCTTGTTGTGTGCCATTTCCAATGTTAAACCATGGAGATAGAGTATTATTTATCCATATTTGTGCACTTGGGGAGCTGTACATAGACATGATAGCAGGGATGAAATGTGAGGAGTGCCAAATTTCAGGAGAATTCTGGTCATAAATAGCCAACTCACCCTATCAAATGTCTTCTCTGCATCTGTGCTGAGAAGGACTAATGGGATTGAGATTAATTTGGCATGTTGAATGATGTGTAATAAGCGCATTGTGCGCATTGTGCCTCTCTGCCTGGAGTAAACCCTACTTTTTCAGGGAGATAAGTTTTGGTAAGAGGGTTTAACCGTTCACTAATTTGCCAAAAACTTCAGGTCATTATTCAGTAGGGATATACGCCTATAGCCTAATTTGCACATTGTGTTTTTCTATTTGGGTATAATAGAGATATAGGCATTGAACTTTTTTTTTTTTTTTGAGGGGGGGGGGTGGATTCCCTGTCAGTGTGCTGTTGTAGACGTTCAATAGATGAGGGAGGAGGGACTTGCAGGTTTTGTAATATGGGACGGGCTCTCAAATTGTACAGCTCACTATAATATGAGCAAAATTGTTATGCTATAAATTCAGTGGTGCGTATGGGCTTGGCGTCAGGAGATTTAAAAAACGGGATGAACCATTTTGCTTTCCTTTTCTTTATTTGTGATAGTAAGAGCTTAGAGACTTTATCCCCATGTGCATAGTATTTAAATTGGGTTGATAGAAATAGCTTAGCAGTTGAGGCATTTAATAGGTTCTTGAGATTTGTTTGTGCTTTATTCAATAAGTCCAGACCTTCCGGGGAAGCAAGATGTTTGTGAGAACTCTCTAGGTCCCGTGTGCAGTGTTGTACAGTAGGTCCAGAACCTTTTGTTGCCTAAGTTTATTAGCTTGTAAACCTAGTGCTATAAGGTGCCCTCATTACTAATTTGTGAGTTTCCCAGAGTGTAACTTTAGATATATCAGATGTGTCATTTAAATGTCATTTAAATAAAAATGATCTTTGAGATGTTCCCCTATCTGTTTGACATAGGTCATGTTACCAAGCAGGGTAGTGTTTAAAGCCCAATTGCGCGTGGCTTTTGGTAGGCCCTGCAAACTATAGTGAACAAAAACTGGGGCATGATTAGACAATAAGATATTGTCGATATCAGAGGTTCTGCAGAGATAGAATTGGTGTTGTAGGACAAAGAGATAGTCTATGCGGTAAAATGAGTTGTGTAAGTTGGAGTAAGAGGTGTAATCTCTCCCTAGCGGGTGGAAGGATCTCCAGACATCTGCAAGAGAGGTCTCTGCCAAAGCTGTTATTTTATTAATAGCAGTTATTGGCAGCGAGGAGTTGGATGTGGAGGAGTCTATTTGTGGCTGGAGTGTAGCATTTAAATCCACCCCACTTGAATTATACATCCTTCTGCAAAATCTCTGAACAGCATTAGGGTTGTAAATATCCAATCAGCTTGGCGTATATTAGGGCGCATATGTTTCCAATGGTGTATGTTTGTAATCCAATAACACCATTAAGAAAAAGAGAAAAATTCCACAGCACTTCCCTGAGTAGTGAAAAAAGATTCTTCTTTATTTACCGGGTAAAGCAACATTTCAGTGCACCCAATGGCACCTTTCTCAAGCAGTGAAAAATGGTGTAACATTCAGCATTTTATACATGTGTAGTCAATTCATACAATTAAAACATTTGCATAATTAGTGACATGTAAACAATACAAGAAAAATCAAGTAAATCCAGTGATCAAAAATTACAATCATATTAAAAAAAAATTTATATAGAAAACTTAGTGTAAATAAATATATCCATGAGAGTAATAAGTAATCTAAAACGTAATTTTACAAAATTAAGCATAAAAACCCATGATTGTGAACATAAGTGACAGGTGTGAATCATAAAGTTAAAAACAATACCGGTGACACGGAGAGATCAATTGTGGCCAGCATGGTAATGGATTCTTGCGCGTCCTTGATTACAGACTGCGCATGTCCGAGAACATTCAAAGTGGAATGACGCCACAGCCCTATTCTATCATGTGACCCAGGTTTGTTGTGATTTGCCATGGCGCTGGAAAGTCATCTGATCTGCGTCAAGTGGATCACATGATGTTAGCGTAGCGAGTCTTGAGATATAAGTATATCAAATCCATAAAAGCAAAAGATCGCGATCAAGATGTCACTTCAAGGAGAATCATATTCGGACACCCTATATAGTAAAGATATTATATCATTATTTACTAGAGATAATTTTCGATGCACACACTCCCATTATGTATAATGTGTCATGGCCTCTGACCCACGGTCTAATTGTGACACTAAAGTGGCACATAATTGATGGCTCACGCAGCAATACCTGTATATTTAAAAGGAAACCTAGGACAATATGTCGATATATGTGTGCCGTCGCGATTTCTCACAAGGCCCACAGCCGACGTATTTATTAGGGTACACACCAAGTCACTAGTGTAAAAACCCCAATTTCAGTCCTCTCGGTTTAACAATATGTTTGTATGAAAACAAGACCGTCTCGGGTTGTGCCAATTATTAGGTAGTGGGTGCTACCGACTTGCGAATGCAAAATCGCAAATACTAAGTCAAGGGTGTCCAACCCAGATTACTCCTTGCACAGAAACAGGTTGTGAGTATAGAGGGAACTTCAATTTATGTAAAATGCTGGCCCAGTTAAGGTCTCCATTAGTCATCCGGTAATTAACTGCAAGAAATAAAAAAATAACCGCAGTTATTATGTAGCAAAAAAATATTATCACAAATTTCTTAAAAAGATCTGTTATTTTAACACCATTAGGCGGGGACAAAACCGGGCACCAACCAATTGGTGTAATGGATCCTGTTGAATCCAAGGTCTCTGATCTACCTTCATTCCCTTTATTATATCTCATTGTATATCATATTTTTAAACCATATTAATGGATGACAGACCAATGGAACCTGCAGAGACCACTGCTGGAAAGGCGGTGGGTCCTACAGGATCCATGGCCTGTAATCTACATTTAGGCCTCCTGGTTTGAGGCTACTCAACTTCACTATCCACTGCATCTCACGTTTAGAGTTGAGAAAACACCTGGATGTTCGGGTTCGAGAGGTTCGGCCGAACTTCCGGAAAATGTCCGGGTTCGTGATCCGAACTCAACCCGAACTTCATCCCAACCCGAACCCCATAGAAGTCAATGGGGACCCGAACTTTTGGGCACTAAAAAGGCTGTAAAGACTCCCGGAAAGGGCTAGAGGGCTGCAAAAGGCAGCAAAATGTAGGTAAATCCCTGCAAACAAATGTAGATAGGGAAATGATGACTTAACATAAAATAAATAAAAATTAACCAATATTAATTGGAGTTAGGTCCCATAGCACAGAATCAGGCTTTAAATCACCCACCAATGGAGAAGGTCGCTACTATTATTTCGACCCCAGCATCCAGACAAAGGAGAGAGGTCCCACAGCAGAGAATCTGGCATCATATCAACCACCACAGGAGAAGGCCACTTTCAGTGACTTAGGCCTTAGCACCCAGACAGAGGAGACATGTCAGATAGCACAAGCATTACATTTATACCATCCAGCACAGGAGAAGGCCACTTTTAGTTACTTTGACCCCTGCACCCAGAAAGAGGAGAGAGGCCCCACAGCACATATTCAGGCATCATATCACCCACCACAGGAGTAGGCCACCATTTAGTTAATTTGACCCTTGCACCCATGTCAGATGGTACAAGCATCAGTTTTACATCACCCAGCACAAGAGAAGGCCACTTTTAGAGACTTTGACCCCTGCACACAGACGGAGGAGAGAGGTTTCACAGCACCCAGACGGAGGAAAGAGGTTTTCACAGGAGACATGTCAAATAGCACAAGCATTACATTTATACCATCCAGCACAGGAGAAGGCCACTTTTAGAGACTTTGACCCCTGCACCCAGACGGAGGAGAGAGGTTTTCACAGCAGAGAATCAGGCATTTAGATCACCCACCACAGGAGTAGGCCATCATTTAATGGGACCCCGGCAACCATGTCAGATGGTACAAGCATCAGTTTTACATCACCCAGCACAAGAGAAGGCCACTTTTAGAGACTTTGACCCCTGCACCCAGACGGAGGAGAGAGGTTTTCACAGCAGAGAATCAGGCATCATATCACCCACCACAGGAGTAGGCCATCATTTAATCACCCCATGGCCATCAGCTGTTTGAAGCTGTCTGTGTCCACCAGCCGGAATGACAGCATTTCAAAGGCCAGTAGTTTAGAAATGCTGGCATTCAGGCCAAGGGGTCGAGGGTGACTAGGTGGGAATTTGCGCTTCCTCTCAAAGGTTTGAGAGATGGAGAGCTGAACGCTGCTGTGTGAAATAGTGGAGACGCTAGGTGACGGTGGCAGTGGTGGTGGTGGTGTCGGTGGCACATCCTCTGTTTGCTGCTCGGCAGGTGGCAACATTCCTCTCGAGGCGGAAGCCGAGGCAGCAGCGGTAGAGGGAGCAGGGGAGCCTGAGCGGGTTCCTTGTTTTTAAGTGTGTACTCCACTGCAGTTCATGCTTTGCATTTAGATGCCTGATCATGCAGGTGGTGCTCAGGTTAAGAACGCTAATGCCTCGCCTCAGGGTCTGATGGCACAGCGTGCAAACCACTCTGGTCTTGTCGTCAGCACATTGTTTGAAGAAGTGCCATGCCAGGGAACTCCTTGAAAATGCCTTTGGGGTGCTGGGTCCCTGTTGGCGCTGGCCAATAGCAGGCGAACTCTCTGTCTCGGTCTCACCACTGCCTCTTCCTCTGAACTATTTAAGTCAGCGGCACGACCTTCATTCCATGTGCGGTCTAAGACCTCATCGTCCTCTGCATCGTCTTCCACCCAGTCTTCCTCCCTGACCTCCTCCTGTTCAGTCTGCACACTGCAATAAGACGCGGCAGTGGGCACCAGTGTTTCGTCATCATCAGAGACTCGGTCACTCTGCTGTGGTGGTATTCCCATGTCCTCATCATCTGGATACATAAGTGGTTGTGCGTCAGTGCATGGAATGTCTTCCACCGCTGGGGAAGGGCTAGGTGGACGCCCTGGGAAACCGTGCGAGCAGAGTCTTCAAACAGAATAAGAGACTGCTGCATAACTTGAGGCTCACACAGTTTCCCTGATATGCATGGGGGTGATGTGAAAGACTGATGGGCTTGGTTTTCAGGTGCCACCTGTGCGCTTTCCGCAGAAGACTGGGCGGAAGACAATGTGGTGAACGTGCTGGAAGCACTGTCGGCCACCCAATCGTCTAATGCCTGTACCTGCTCAGGCCTTACCATCCTCATAACGGCATTGGGCCCCACCAAATATCGCTGTAAATTCTGCCGGCTACTTGAGGGAGTTGGTTCACTACTTTGTGCGCCTGAGGCCGAACGGCCACGTCCTCTGCCAGCAACAGAGGCTCCACGGACACCACCACGACCGCGTCCTCATATTTTCCGGTATTACTTACAAGAAAACTGCTGCAAATTGGACACCAGAATTTTTAAAATGCTAGTTTTGGTACATAGATTCCCACACGGGAGATATAATTCCTTTTACAGGAGTAAAACGTGAGGCCTACTGTTTCTGGTCTAACTAACACCAGATTGATTAAATTGGCCTTTTTTCACCAAAATTACAACACTGGACAATGTAATGCCTTTTTCAGGTATTAATTACAAGAAGACTGCTGCTAATTGGACACCAGAATTTTTAAAATGCTAGTTTGTGTACATAAATTCCCACACTGGAAGATATAATTCCTTTTCCGGTATTAATTACAAGAAAACTGCTGCAAATTGGACACCAGAATTTTTAATATGCTAGTTTTGGTACATAGATTCCCACACGGGAGATATAATTCCTTTTACAGGAGTAAAAACGTGCGGCCTACTGTTTCTGGTGTACCTAACACCAGATTAATTAAATTGGCCTTTTTTCACCAAAATTACAACACTGGACAATGTAATGCCTTTTTCCGGTATTAATTCCTTTTACAGAAGTAAAAACGTGAGGCCTACTGTTTCTGGTGTAACTAACACCAGATTGATTAAATTGGCCTTTTTCACCAAAATTACAACACTGGACAATGTAATGCCTTTTTCGGTATTAATTCCTTTTTACAGGAGTAAAAGCGTGAGGCCTACTGTTTCTGGTGTAACTAACACCAGATTGATTAAATTGGCCTTTTTCACCAAAATTACAACACTGGACAATGTAATGCCTTTTTCGGTATTAATTCCTTTTACAGGAGTAAAGCGTGCTGCCTACTGTTTCTGGTGTAACTAACACCAGATTGATTAAATGGCCTTTTTCACCAAAATTACAACACTGGACAATGTAATGCCTTTTTCGGTATTAATTCCTTTTACAGGAGTAAAACGTGAGGCCTACTGTTTCTGGTGTAACTAACACCAGATTGATTAAATTGGCCTTTTTTCACCAAAATTACAACACTGGACAATGTAATGCCTTTTTCCGGTATTAATTCCTTTTTACAGGAGTAAAAACGTGAGGCCTACTGTTTCTGGTGTAACTAACACCAGATTGATTAAATTGGCCTTTTTTCACCAAAATGACAACACTGGACAATGTAATGCCTTTTTCCGGTATTAATTCCTTTTACAGGAGTAAAACGTGAGGCCTACTGTTTCTGGTCTAACTAACACCAGATTGATTAAATTGGCCTTTTTCACCAAAATTACAACACTGGACAATGTAATGCCTTTTTCGGTATTAATTCCTTTTACAGGAGTAAAACGTGAGGCCTACTGTTTCTGGTCTAACTAACACCAGATTGATTAAATTGGCCTTTTTCACCAAAATTACAACACTGGACAATGTAATGCCTTTTTCCGGTATTAATTCCTTTTTACAGGAGTAAAAACGTGAGGCCTACTGTTTCTGGTGTACCTAACACCAGATTGATTAAATTGGCCTTTTTTTCACCAAAATTACAACACTGGACAATGTAATGCCTTTTTCCGGAATTAATTCCTTTTACAGGAGTAAAACGTGAGGTCTACTGTTTCTGGTGTAACTAACACCAGATTGATTAAATTGGCCTTTTTTCACCAAAATTACAACACTGGACAATGTAATGCCTTTTTCCGGTATTAATTCCTTTTACAGGAGTAAAAGCGTGAGGCCTACTGTTTGTGGTGTAACTAACACCAGATTGAATAAATTGGCCTTTTTTGCACCAAAATTACAACACTGTACAATGTAATGCCTTTTTCCGGTATTAATTCCTTTTTACAGGAGTAACAACGTGAGGCCTACTGTTTCTGGTGTAACTAACACCAGATTGATTAAATTGGCCTTTTTTTCACCAAAATTACAACACTGGACAATGTAATGGCTTTTTCCGGTATTAATTCCTTTTTACAGGAGTAACAACGTGAGGCCTACTGTTTCTGGTGTAACTAACACCAGATTGATTAAATTGGCCTTTTTTTCACCAAAATTACAGCACTGGACAATGTAATGCCTTTTTCCGGTATTAATTCCTTTTTACAGGAGTAAAAACGTGCTGCCTACTGTTTCTTGTGTAACTAACACCAGATTGATTAAATTGGCCTTTTTTCACCAAAATTACAACAGTGGACAATGTAATGCCTTTTTCCGGTATTAATTCCTTTTTACAGGAGTAAAAACGTGAGGCCTACTGTTTCTGGTGTACCTAACACCAGATTGATAAAATTGGCCTTTTTTCACCAAAAATACAACACTGGACAATGTAATGCCTTTTTCTCGGTATTAATTCCTTTTACAGGAGTAAAACGTGAGGCCTACTGTTTCTGGTCTAACTAACACCAGATTGATTAAATTGGCCTTTTTTCACCAAAATTACAACACTGGACAATGTAATGCCTTTTTCCGGTATTAATTCCTTTTACAGGAGTAAAACGTGAGGCCTACTGTTTCTGGTGTACCTAACACCAGATTGATTAAATTGGCCTTTTTTCACCAAAATTACAACACTGGACAATGTAATGCCTTTTCCGGTATTAATTCCTTTTACAGGAGTAAAAATGTGAGGCCTACAGTTTCTGGTGTAACTAACACCAGATTGATTAAATTGGCCTTTTTTTCACCAAAATTACAACACTGGACAATGTAATGCCTTTTTGCGGTATTAATTACAAGAGGACTGCTGGTATTTCAGAACACCGGAATTTTTAAAATGCTAGTTTTGCTAGATAAATTTCCCACACTGGGAGAAATATTGCCTAAGCCTTTTACAGTATTAATTACAACAGGAGTGCTTCTTCTGGTCTAACACCAGAATATATTTATTATTACGGTGAAAGCTTTTTTTATTTATATTTCTGGCACATAAAAAAAATATATTTCTGGCTGACAGTATTGGACTTGGCTGTAGTGGCACTGGCTAGCCTAGCTGGAACAGCACATTCATGGGATTTGCTATCCAAGTGGGTTACTTTCAGTTTCACCACTGATATATTAAATATCTTTGCAGTTATATGGGTGACACAAGCACAGCCAAACCCCTGATGTAGTATATCTATGAAAAAATCGACTATTACATGAGATTAATGGACGTTGTGGCAGCTTTTGCTGTAGCACCACAAGTCCCAAAATGGCCGCCGCCTATCAGCCCAGTAACATGTGCCAGAAAACGGTCTGCCCAGCCAGAAAGTAAATTGACTTTGACTGAGCAGCTGAATCGCTGTTGTTCTAATTCACAGGTGTAGATTTTTCACTTCTTTGGTTTAGACTCTGTGGCAGCTTGTGCTGGCGCACCACAAGTCCCAAAATGGCCACCGCCGGTCAGCCCAGTTACATGTGCCAGTAAAAATCGCTCTGGCCAGTCTAAACAAAATAGTGACTTTCAGTGAACAGCTCAGCTGAGTTGTTCTGATGCACAGGTGTAGAAATGTAGATCATTCACTTCTTTATCCCTGCCTATCTCGCCCTGACAGAAGCTGCATTCTCTCCCTACACTAATCAGAGCAGTGTGACGTGCGGCGCTACGTGACTCCAGCTTAAATAGAGGCTGGGTCACATGCTGCACTTGGCCAATCACAGCCATGCCATTAGTAGGCATGGCTGTGATGGGCTCTTAGGGCAAGAAGTAAAACACTAGCTGATTGGCTGCTGTGCAGCCCTTCAGAAAGCGGAAGTAATCAACGAACACCGGACCCGAACCCGAACTATTTTGAAAATGTCCGGGTTCGGGTCCGTGTCACGGACACCCCAAAATTCGGTACGAACCCGAACAATGCTCGAACTGTTCGCTCAACACTACTCACGTTTTTTTAGAATCTAAATCCTATAGCCACCTCTACGCGGTACAGGAACATGATCAACCAACATGCATTTTAAATCACTTTCTTTGTAGCCCATGTCCAGAAAATGTCTGGAAACAGGAAGGTCTGCTCTTTTCTTTCTGATTGTGTATCTATGTTGATAACACCGAGTCCTGAAATCTAAAGATGTTTCTCCTACGTATATTAGCCCACAGGAACACCATAGAAAATATATAACGTAGGATGATGTACACGTCAAGTAGTGTGTGATTGGATAAGTCTTATTAGTCAGGGGATGGATAAATCCACTTTCCTTGACAATTAATTCAATTTAAACATGGAAAACAACCCTTTTTCTGAATTGAATATGTAAGAATTGTTGTCCATGTTTTTTCTGAGGGCCTATATCAGTGTGTACCACTTGGTCCCTTAAATTTTTGGGACGTCTATAAGACATCAGCGGTAAGGATTTGAACTCATCTATTTTGTTGTGTCCACTCCTCAACATGGACCAATGTCTATGAACAATGTCTCTGATGTTATGACTATCCTCTGTATAGGTGGTCACTAGAGGAATACGGTTCATTCGTTTTTGGGACTCAACTGAAGAGTTTTTTTTCTCTAATAATTCTGCTCTTTTGAATAATTGTACTTTGTCAATATGGGAATTGAGTAAAGAAGTGGGATAACCTCTATCCTTAAAGTAAAGGCCCCACTCATCTTGTTAAAAGAGGTCTGTAATGTCATTTCACCATTCACAATGCGTTTCACACGCATGAAATGGCTCAAAGGCAATGATTTAATCATTGATCTTGGGTGGACACTGTTAAATTGTAATAAAGTGTTCCTATCAGTACTTTTTGTGTATACATTAGTTAGAACACATCCTTCCTTGACAGAGACTGTTGTGTCCAGGAAGTTAATCTTGTCAAACGAATAATCCAAAGTAAATTTGATATCCACATTAATAGTGTTCAAGTACTTAAAGAAATTAAGAAGTTCCCTTCGGTGCCCAACCAAATCCAAAAATATCATCTATGTATAGCCACCACCTCAGGACTTGCAGAAGTGGGGCGATACATAGATGTGTGCTTCCTCAAGGAAGGAGACCGCCATGCTGGCGTAAGTGGGCAACACATTCGACCCCATAGCGGTCCCCTTCAACTGTAAATAAAAATAATCCCCAAACAAAAATAATCTAAAGTTAGAACCAGATGCAATAATCTGTGGGTCAGAGGCCATGACGCGTTATACATAATGGGAGTGTGCACATCAAAAATTATCTCTAGTAAATAATGATATAATATCTTTAGTATATAGGGTGTCCGAATATGATTCTCCTTGAAGTGACATCTTGATCGCGATCTTCTGCTTTTATGGATTTGATATACTTATATCTCAAGACTCGCTACGCTAACATCATGTGATCCACTTGACGCAGATCAGATGACTTTCCAGCGCCATGGCAACTCACAACAAACCTGGGTCACATGACAGAATAGGGCTGTGACGTACTACGCCGACGGCGTCATTCCACTTTGAATGTTCTCGGACATGCGCAGTCTGTAATCAAGGACGCGCAAGAATCCATTACCATGCTGGCCACAATTGATCTCTCCGTGTCACCGGTATTGTTTTTAACTTTATGATTCACACCTGTCACTTATGTTCACAATCATGGGTTTTTATGCTTAATTTTGTAAAATCACGTTTTAGATTACTTATTCCTCTCATGGATATATTTATTTACACTAAGTTTTCTATATAAAAATTTTTTAATATGATTGTAATTTTTGATCACTGGATTTACTTGATTTTTCTTGTATTGTTTACATGTCACTAATTATGCAAATGTTTTAATTGTATGAATTGACTACACATGTATAAAATGCTGAATGTTACACCATTTTTCACTGCTTGAGAAAGGTGCCATTGGGTGCACCGAAACGTCGCTTTACCCGGTAAATAAAGAAGAACCTTTTTTCACTACTCAGGGAAGTGCTGTGGAATTTTTCTCTTAATATGTTTGCGGACATAGGGAATGTCCTCACAGCCACTAGCACTCCTGCATACTGTCTGCATGTGAGCCCGCTGTGCGATCTACTACATTTTTTTTTACCATTAAGAAAAAGATACCTCCTGTCTGTGTCAATATACTCTGAACGCACCTCCAAAGGAAGATTTTTATGGAGTGCTATGGTAACTTCATGTGATGCTGAGCTAGGTGAGGTACTATGGTACAATTTATCATATTGCAAGTGTGAGAGATGTGGAATATGTTTAGTTCAGAAGTGCGTTTCTTTTAATAGTGCTATTCTTACCTTATAATTGAGTAAGTACCTACAAATCTGGCTCCTTTTTGCTGGTGCATTCAGTCCCTTGACGTTGTATGAGCATATAATTGTTTCAGCCGTAATCTCTACAAAAAAAAAGGGGGGAGGAACTTTCCTTTAACTCGGCCAAAGGCCACAACCGAGGCCTTTTTAAAAAAAATGCCTTTGGAACCTAAAAAAGAATAAAGTAATACAAAGATGTTGCGCGTAAAGGTCAGGCCTCATCTGATCTGTCGACATTCTGCTGGTTCAATCTTTCGGGGTCATCTTCCTTGGGGTATTCTTTCATCATAGGTGTCTGGATGAGGTGACTGGGGTCCAAGGGACAATCTGAGACAAGGATGGCAGTGGAGCAATATCTTGTGCCACGTTCCAATCGGGGATGTCTAGTGCCTCTATGCCTAGTAAATCATAGATCTGTTGTAGATCAGCATTGGCTCTCATAACAATCTTTCTGTTAGGTGTGTTAATTAATAACCTAAATGGATGTAGCCATCTGTAGGTTATCAGTACATCTAGCAAGGGCGCAGGTGCTTTCTTTTGCACAGGGTCATAGGAGACAAATCCTGGTAGATGGAGATATATGGCCCTTCCAGTTATAGAGAAGGGGTCATTCATGCAGAAGCTACGATCTGTTCTTTAGTACAGTAGCTTGCCATCCTGCATATAACATCATGGGGTGCCTCATGAGCTTTAGGGGGTGTCAGGGCCCTGTGTGCCCGGTCCATGGTCAAGTCCCCTGCATCTTGCCCCAAAAAAGTGGTGAAAAGGGAGGTGAGCGTGGTGCCCCGATTGTCTTGATCCTCCATTAAAGAGTAAAGGTAATTTACATGGGCTTGACAGCTATCTAGGTTTCGGGTGACAGCAGTGTAAAATTCATCCCCTGCGGCCTGCAAGGTCTCAAGCGCCTCGACTCTGGCATTGATGTGGCACAGATCCTGTTTAATGTCTTTGAGCTCGTGTAGCACAGTTTCAAGAGAGCTAGTTAGCAGGGTTTTACGGTAGAATTTAGATATAACCTGGTTCTCGTCGCTGCGTAGATCATCTTGCTCACTGTCAGCTTCTGCCTCAGAGTCGTCATCAGCTAGTGCAGCCGGGGTATGATGTTTTGTCGGCACCATCTTGCTTGCTTGGTGTGGCGTAGTTGCAGAAGTCTATTGCATAAATTTCTCGATCTCTCCATGGGCCATTGTTGCTTTACCAGATCCTAGAGTATCTCTGGACCAAGCTTTTGTAGTTTTGCCCATGTTTGGTGGGTTCTTTTTGCTGATATTAGCCTAGATTGTTTTAGGCCAGTAGTAGAGCTCATCAAATTGCATGCATTCAGCTCGTCTGCGAAACTCCCCCAATCAAGTGATCTTTAGTATCGCGAAGGTAATTGCACAATTGTGCACTCACCTGTTTGCCTAAGTGTATATGCAATTTAAATCAACAAAGTCCAGTAAGATACAATTCTGGCACACCGATTACCAAATTATAAATCCTATACTCAAAAGGGCAAACATAAAATGTAACTTTTAATGATATACTAATAAAATAAAATGTGTCCCAATATAGTGCGAAACAACCAATTGGGGATCAGAGGTATCACTCCTCATACTTAGTTATTGACCCCCAAATAATATATGTGAGAAGATGAAAAGGGTGCACGGCAACACCGTAATACCAGCGTGTCCTACCAGTACCAGGAACAGGTCGATAGATGTCAGGTTACACTTTGATAGAAGAACGACACTCCATCCACAGAAAAGTGGTGGTGATAGCGTCCACAAGTAGGGTCCCTGAGAACTCCCTGCGTCTGACTAACCACTGTACCCTAAAACTAGGAGTAGGTAGCAGCCTGACCATAGGGCACTAGTCCTGATAAAGGCGACCCTGTCCGGAACCTGTCCCTATACAAGCTAGAACTATATGTCCCTATATTGTAGATACCCTACATACATCCACGTATTACCGCCAGGACATAGCGGATCATCAGGGGAAATACAGATAAATATCAAAGTTCAGTAAGGGTCTATAAGGGAGATATCTAGACGGATCCCAGTCATATAGATGGAACTAGGGGAACCTCCTAATGATCAGGAGGGTCCCACTGCCGGTAAATTCGTAGGTTCCAAGATAGTGGACAACCCACAGATGGCTAGCCTCATAGATAGGAGGCACACATACAGAGGCGAATGAGTTCTTTGCCCCTCAGTTAAGAAGCCACTGGATTGGAGTGTCGTTCTTCTATCAAAGTGTAGATATCTCCCTTATAGACCTTTTCTGACCTTTGATATGTATCTGTATTTCCCCTGATGATCCGCTATGTCCTGGCGGTGAAACGTGCATGTATGTAGGGTATCTACAATATAGGGACATATAGTTCTAGCTTGTATAGGGACAGGTTCCGGACAGGGTCGCCTTTATCAGGACTAGTGCCCTATGGTCAGGCTGCTACCTACTCTTAGTTTTAGGGTACAGTGGTTAGTCAGACGCAGGGAGTTCTCAGGGACCCTACTTGTGGACGCTATCACCACCACTTTTCTGTGGATGGAGTGTCGTTCTTCTATCAAAGTGTAACCTGACATCCATCGACCTGTTCCTGGTACTGGTAGGACACGCTGGTATTACGGTGCTGCCGTGCACCCTTTTTATCTTCTCACATATATTATTTGGGGGTCAATAACTAAGTATAACTGATCCCCAATTGGTTGTTTCGCACTATATTGGGACACATTAGTTTTATTAGTATATCATTAAAAGTTACATTTTATGATTGCCCTTTTGAGTATAGGATTAAATGTATATGCACTCTATAAGAACTAGGGAAAAAATACATGTCTGATAATTCACCCTGCAGAAGAACAGGAAAACAATATATAGATTGGAAGCGCATATCTTGTAGAGTTTAGTCTGGAAAAGTATTTATTTTCATAGTTTCTTCACACCATTCTGTTCTCTTAACATAAATCAGACAGAAGAATCTGCAGTCGCCCCACGTAAGACAGCATTGATTCAGTTGGTCAGTGACAGAATGGGAAATCTTACAGAAATATGCAAGACATTATTGAACTCTAATGTGCCATTGACTTTAGATATTATGTCCTGCAGTTCACAAATCCATTACATCCCAAATGGACCAAATAGTTGTGATCTAGACTTTTCTAAACTCTGCAATGCTTTTGTGTTGATAGAAAACTTTTTGTAATAGATTGTATTTATAGAAATTTTATTTTTTCACATTTGATAATGTAAGTTTACCCTTATTGAGCCTATGCAAGTGTTTTAGGATTTACAAAAGTAACAATGCCCTATCATGTATTTTTTGAAAAGTGTACTTGATGGAAGATTTATTTTTTCAATGACAATTGCAGGTGAGGAATTTTTTTTTTTTTATGCCACGGCTTCCTAAAATGTTTCTCTACTAGGGACTTACCAGTCAGTACAAGGTAAAGCCTTGGTCTCACCACTAGTCACTAACATTTTAAAAAATTTGCTAAATGTTCTTGAAACTGCTTTCTTGAATTCAGTAAAGTATTATGAGTGGTGTTATTACAGCATGTCCTGTGCAGTTCATTATCACTTCTGTCAAAACTTTGGGTCACTTGGTCAACAATTTTGCAACTTTTTACATTTTAATACCACTCACTACAGTTTTCAAAAGTGAGTGATAAAGTGGCAGTGGTTAGCTATGTTAATCACTAGAGATGAGCGAATCAAAGCTGACGAAGTGGAATTCAATCTGAATTTTATGAAAAATTGGATTTGCACCGAAGCCGAATTTCCTCATGCTTGGTGGTAACGTATCGTATTTTTTTCTAAAATGACTGCTGCACGTTTGAGGGCATAACACTGCAAACATTGGTGCACTACACTGCAATTTTAACTCTGATGTTAAAAATGAGACTTTCGCCAATATATTCTTATATCGAGAACATACCAAAACCCGCGCACCTCGTCAAGGTCTCTCATAGTGGCATCGGACCTAATGCTAACCTACCTGCGCCATATGGGCTATTACAGGAACCGTATGGGCTATTACAGGAGCATAAGGTCCGACACACAGCAAACAACTCCCAGTGCTTCCAGCGTTAAAATACACATATAATGGGAGGAGAGAGGAAGATATAGGTCCCATGAACCCCTTCCACCACAAAAACAGGTATATGGTTGAATCTTCTTTTTCTCATCCTCCTTCTCCTCTTACATCATATCAACATGCTTATTCGTCGCATATAATGGCCTCACATACATGCCCTCGCATATAATGTTTTACAGGGTCAGCTAACCTGCAGGCCCTCACATATAATTTTTTAGAGTGTCTTCTCACCTGCAGGCCCACGCATATAATTTTTTAGAGGGTCAGCTCACCAGAAGGCCCTCACCTACAATCTTTTACAGGGTCAGCTCACCTGCAGGCCCTTGCATTTAATGTTTTAAAGGGTAAGCTCACCAGCAGGCCCTCACCTACAACATTTTAGAGGGTCAGCTCACCAGCAGGCCCTCACGTACAATCTTTACGCCTTGGAGCTGCTGGCCTGCCCTGCAGCCAGTGTATTGTCTAAACATGTGTTTAGCATGGTTGGGGACGTTATCAAAGACAAGCGCAGCCACCTGTCCACAGCCAACGTGGACAATCTCATGTTCACTAAAAGGAACCAGACATGGATCCCACAGCACTTGTTTGTACCTTATGCATTGCTATACTAAAGCGCACTTACTCTTTGTTTTCTTTTTTTTATTTCCCAATGTTTTGGGGTCTATCCCAATTTATTTAAAAAAAAGGAAAGAAAACAAAACACATTGTTGTTGGCGACTAGCTTTGGCTTCACAGCCAAAAAAGCCTTTTTGTCAGGCAACAATGTAACTGCCAATTGTAATGAATTAAGTTCCTTGTCTGTTATGCAGTGCAGGGGCACTTTGAAAGAAATAAGGGGTACAGATCACCCAACAATCTGAATGCCACCTAATTTACAGAATATATTTCCCAGTCAGGTATGCAGTGCAGGGATACTTTGAAAGAAAGAAGGAGTACAGATCACCCAACAATCTGAAGGCCACCTAATTTACTGAACATATTTCCAACTCAGGTATGCAGTGCAGGGGTACTTTGAAAGAAAGAAGGGGTACAGATCACCCAACAATCTGAAGGCCACCTGATTTACTGACTATATTTCCAAGTCAGGTGTACTTTATGGCCAAAAAATATAGGAATACACTCACCGGTAATCACTTTTCCATGAGCACATGACAGCACCCTGAGAGAGCCCGCCTCCATCCAGGACAGGAAACAGGAACTTCCGCGTAGAGCTCCATAAGGAGGGACCCGGCCTCTAACTGGTGGATAAAACATATACAATCCAAACTTTTTTTTGTATTTTTTTTTTGTATATTGTATATATATATATATATATATATCCCTTTTTATGTGTGTTTGTGTGGGGGTATAATAGCGGGTGCTGTCATGGGCTCATGGAAAAGTGATTACCGGTGAGTGTAATCCTATATTTCCCTTATGCCCATGACAGCACCCTGAGAGAAGACTAGAATAGAAGCAGATTAGGGAGGTATAACCGCCTGCAAGACTTTCCTTCAAAGGATAGTTGGTCTTTGCAGTGTCTAAATCCAACTTGTAGTGGTGGAAAAAGTACAGGGGATTTCCAGGTAATAGCCCTACTGTTCTAGGAATGCTTCCACTCTTTTGCCCAGGAGGTTGAAACGGACCTGGTCGAATGCAACTATCCACCTGGAAAGAGTTCTAGATGTAATCCTATTGCCTTTATTCTGTCCGGCAAACAGCACAAAAAGTCTAGAGAACTTCCTCCAGGATTTAGTTGTCTCCAAATATCTCAGAAGACATCTCCTGACATCAAGACAGTGTAGTATTTTTTTTTCATTTTCATTATTTGGCTTTTGGCAAGAGAAGGCAGGACAATATCCTGTGACCCGTGAAAGAAGGAGGCGACTTTGGGGAGAAAAAGGGATCCGGCTTGAGGATTATTCTGTCCTCCAGGATCTTGTAGTGTAGGGAGGTGAGGCAGATATTTCACTTACACGCCTGGCAGAAGTGATGGCCACCAAAAAGCCACCTTGAAAGATAGAATCTTTATCAGGAGATCCAGCAGGGGTTCGAATGGCGGTTCCATCATATTGGACAATACCAGGTTGAGGTCCCATGGAGGAGCAGATACTCTGGGTAATTGACTAGTACGACTGACAGCTTTAAAAATCTTCTCACCCAAGGATGGTTGGCTAGGGAAAAGTCAAAATACGCACTAAGAGCTGAACCGTGGACTTTAAGTGTACTGACTCTAAGTTTTTATCTAGGCCATTCTGCAGAAACTCGAGGTTTATTGACATAGGAGGGAGCCCAAAGGTCTATTGGGATTCCAGAAAACTTTAAGAAGTTCTTCCATATTCTTAAGTATATGGAAGAAGTGATGTCTTTCTACATGACAGCAGGGTATTGATCACCTCTCTGGACAGACCCTTCTTCTCTAGTATGGACCTCTCAGATACCAGGCAGCTAGGTGTAGGTTGGTTGGTTGGTTACCTATCGATGGTGAACATTGAGGTCCCTTTTGAATTGAATAGTTATTTCTAGGGATGAGCGGACCCATGGATGTTCGGGTTCGGCGAATTTTGGGTCAAAGTTAGGGTTTGGGACCCGAACTTGACCAAAACTCCGAACTCGAACCTTATTAAAATCAATGGGGACACGAAATTTGGTGCACTAAAATGGGTGTAAAATAGTTATAGTAAGGGCTAGAGGGCTGCAAAAGGAAGCACAATGAGGTAAGAGCAGGACAATTGCCCTGCAAACAAATGTAGATAGAGAAATGACTTAAAATAACATAGAATAGAAAAAAATAATAATCTTGAACTAGGAGGTGGAGGTCAAAGTGGAGTAGGAGGTTGAGGAGGTGGGAGTTGTGGCGGTATAGGTGGAAGCGGCGGTGGGGAGGCAGAGATAGCCAAAACTTTTTGTTTGCCGTGCTAAACACATGTTTGGAAAATACACTGTCCGCAGGGCAGGCCAGCACCTCCAAGGCGTAAATGCAAGCTCAGGCCATGTGCCTAATTCGGAGACCCAGAAATTTAATGGGGCAGACCCATCAGTCAGTATGTGTAGGCATGTGAACACGCACTGTTCCACCATGTTGCAGAAATGCTGCCTCCTGCTAAGACGTTCCGTATCAGCTTGTGGTGCTGGTTGTTGTTTGTGCTGACAAAGCTTTTCCACATTTCGGCCATGCTAACCCTCCCTTCTGAGGTGCCGGCGGTGCACAAGCTGTGTTGGCAACTTCTTCCTTCTCCTCTGCCTTCGCCTTGTGCTTCCACTGAGCCCCTGCTTTCTGGTGGGAATGCCATGAGCAGCGCGTCTACCAGCGTGCTCTTGTACTCACGCATCTTCTGATCACGCTTCAGTGATGGAATTAAGGACGGCACATTGTCCTTGTAGCGGGGATCCAACAGGGTGGCCTCCCTGTAATCAGCACTAGTTAGAATGTTAGAATGTGGGCAACTCGGCGGTCATTGCGCAGGCACTGCAGCATGTAGTTGCTCATGTGTGCCAGGCTGCCCAGAGGCAACGACAATCTGTCCTCTGTCGGAGGTGTAACGTCTATGTCCTCTGTATCCCCCAGCCATGCTCCAGTGATGCTCAAGAGCTGCTTTTGGGGCCAACCTGCTGTGAACACGGTTCCTCCTCTTCATCATCCTACTCCTCCTCTTCCTCCAGAACTTGTTCCTGGCTGGATAGTTGTGTACCTGGCCTCTGTTGGTGCAGGAACCCACCCTCCGAGCCACTTGTGAATGACTGGCCTGATAACCGTGAAAAGATCCCACTTCCTTCTGTGCCACATCCTCT
The DNA here is from genome assembly GCA_033119425.1 of Bufotes viridis. Classification (NCBI taxonomy): domain Eukaryota; kingdom Metazoa; phylum Chordata; class Amphibia; order Anura; family Bufonidae; genus Bufotes; species Bufotes viridis. The sequence continues at coordinate 128,176,525 of CM065590.1, forward strand.
TCCATCATCTCCGAGCGTTTTTCAAGGAGTCATACAGGTAGAAGTTGGATAGTAACGCTGAGGACGGCATCATCGGCACTGGCTGTGTTGGTGGAGTATTCGAAACAGCACAACACAGCACACACGTCCCGCATGGAGGACTACTTGTTGGTGGTGAAGTAGTGCTGTTCCGCAGAGCAACTCACCTGTGCGTGCTGCAGCTGAAACTCCACTATCGCCTGCTGCTGCTCGCAGAGTCTCTTCAGCATTTGCAAAGTGGAGTTCCACCTTGTGGGCACATCGCATATGAGGTGGTGAGCGGGCAGGCCGAAGATTCACTGCAGCGCAGACAGGCGAGCAGCAGCAGGGTGAGAACGCCGTAAGCGCGCACAGATGGCCCACACTTTCTGCAGCAACTCTGACATTTCGGGATAATTTTTCAGGAATCTCTGCACCACCAAATTGAACACATGCACCAGGCAAGGGATGTTCATCAAACCAACTAGGCTCAGAGCTGCTATGAGATTTTGTCCGTTATCGCACACCACCAGGCAGGGCTTGAGGCTCAGTGGCACCAACCACTCATCGGTCTGTTGTTTCATGCCCATCCACAGCTCCTGCGCGGTGTGGGTTTTTCCCCAAACAGATGAGTTTCAAAACAGCCTGCTGTTGTTTCCTCTGCCTGTGCTGAAGTTGGTGGTGCAGGTGTTACGCTGACTGGATGAGGAGGTGGTAGAGGAGGAAGTGGAGTAGGAGGAAAAGGCAACAGGAGGCAACGAGAAATGTCCTGCAATCCTCGGAGGCGGAAGGACATGCGCCAAACTGCTATCCATCTCAGGCCCAGCCGCCACTGCATTTACCCAGTGTGCAGTTAGGGAAAAATAATGTCCCTGCCTGTGCTTACTGGTCCACGGTGGCTGTCCCACAGTACGTGGTTCCCAGCCGCCACTACTTTTCCAGACGAGCCATCCCTGCCCTACACAACCAAGGGGTGGACAAAATCAGGTGTGCACTGCACAATGCCATCTGTGGCAAGGTCCACATAACCACAGAGTTATGTGGACCGAGTTATGTGGACCTTGCCACAGATGGCGTTGTGCAGTGCACACCTGATTTTGTCCACCACTTGGTTGTGCAGAGCAAGGATGGCTCGCCTGGAAAAGTAGGGGCGGCTGGGAACCACGTACTGTGGGACAGCCACCGTCATAAGTTTTTAAAGTCTCTGTCTCCACCAGACAGAATGACAGCATTTCAAAGGCCAGGAATTTTGAAATACTGGCCAGGATCGCTGGTGGAGAAGACAGTCCACAGATACGTGGACCAGTAAGCACGGCCAGGGTCGCTATATCTCCCTAACTGCAAACTGGGTAAATGTAGTGGCGGCTGGGCCCCAGGCGGAGAGTTCTTTGGCGCACGTCCTTCTGCCGCCAAAAATCTCATGGCATCATTCTTTGCCTCCTCCTCCTACTCGGCTTCCTCCTCCTCTGCTTCCACCAGCTCATCCAGTCAAGCCACACACCTTCACCACCAACTTCAGCACAGCCCGGGGTAAACGTCAGCAGGCCATTCTGAAACTCATATGTTTGGAGGACAGGCCCCACACCGCCCAGGAGTTGTGGTGGGGTATTGAACAACAGACTGACCAGTGGTTGCTGCAGGTGGGCCTCAAGCCCGGCCTGGTGGTGTCCAATAATGGGCGAAATCTCGTCGCAGCTCTGAAACTAGCCGGTTTGACGCACATCCCTTGCCTGGCACATGTGCTGAATTTGGTGGTGCAGAAGTTCATTCACAACTACCCCGACATGTCAGAGCTGCTGCATAAAGTCCGGGCCGTTTGTGCGCTTCCGGCGTTCACATCCTGCCGCTGCTCGCCTGTCCGCGCCACAGCGTAACTCGTCCTTCCCACTCACCGCCTCATATGCGACGTGCCCACCAGGTGTAACTCCACCTTGTACATGTTGGAGAGACTGTAGCGAACAGCAGCAGGCCATAGTGAGTTGCATTGCTGAACAGCACCACTTCACCACCAATGACTGGGCGTCCATGCGAGACCTGTGTGTCCTGTTGCGCTGTTTTGAGTACTCCACCAACATAGCCAGTGGCGATGACGCCGTTATCAGCGTTACAATACCACTTCTATGTCTCCTTGAGAAAACGCTTAGGCGATAATGGAAGAGGAGGTGGCCCAGGAGCAGGATGAGGGGTCATTTTTAGCACTTTCAGGCCAGTCTGTTAGAAGTGGCTAAGAGGAGGTTTTTGCAACAGCAGAGGCCAGGTACAAATGTGGCCAGCCAGGGCCCACTACTGGAGGACGAGGAGGATGAGGAGGAGGAGGATGAGGATGAAGCAGGTTCACAGCGGGGTGGCACCCGACACAGCTCAGTCCCATCACTGGTGCGTGGCTGGGGGATACAGAGGACGATGACGATACGCCTCCCACAGAAGACAGCTTGTCCTTACCTCTGGGAAGCCTGGCACACATGAGCGACTACATGCTGCAGTGCCTACGCAACGACAGCAGAGTTGCCCACATTTTAACGTGTGTGGACTACTGGGTTGCCAACCTGCTGGATCCCCGGTACAAAGACAATGTGCCTACCTTAATTCCTGCACTGGAGCGTGATATGAAGATACATGAGTACAAGCGCACGCTGGTAGACCTGCAGTCACAGCTGGAACACCAGATTTACCTTATTTATATTTTTTAACTGAATTTCACAGCAGAAAATAATATATCCTATGACTGACACTATGAAACTTATCTATCCTTTGCCGGACACTATTAAACTTGGGCAGCCACTGCCAGGACACCAGATTTATGGTATTGCTATTTTGGCTATTGAATTTCACCCCAGAACAAAATATATCCTTTGCCGGACACTATTAAACTTTGCCAGCCACTGCTGGGACACCAGATTCAGGGATTGCTATTTTGGCAATTGAATTTCACCACAGAAAATATCTTTCCTTTGCCAGACAGCAGACAATATTACACTTGGCTAGCCACAGCTTGAACACCAGATTTAGGGATTGCTATTTTGGCAATTGAATTTAACCCCTTAATAAAATATAGAAATTTCTATCCTGAGTTTCTAGGGGTGACAATAAGCACAGCCAAGCCCCTGATGTAGGATATAGCAAAAAAAAACTAGTATTGATGGAATGATGGACTTGGTGGCAGCTTGTGCTGGTGCACGACAAGACACAACATGGCCGCTGATCAAAGTGACAGAAGAAAACTCTGTGCAGCCTAATAAGCAATTAACTAGCAGAAGTTGAATGATTCACAGCTGTAAATCGATCACTTCATTAGATGTTTTTGCTGACTTTTCCCTGCCTAATCTCGCCCTCACAGAAGCTGCTTCCTCTCCCTACACTAATCAGAGCAGAGTGACGTGCGGCGCTACGTGACTCCAGCTTAAATAGATGCTGGGTCACATGCTGCACTTGGCCAATCACAGCCATGCCATTAGTAGGTCTGTGTCCCGAAAACCCCAAAATTCGGTACGAACCCGAACTATCCAGTTCAGGTTCGCTCATCCCTAGTCTTGACATTGTAAACCTTCCAATTTTGCATTCAGCAACTGATTCCTAGCGGTTTAGCATGTTGAAAGTGAAGACAATACTCTTGTTCTTGTCAGGACAGAGGTCTCTCTCTGTATTGTTGGAGTGCATCCCTGTATTTCCATGATGGTCATCGGGTCGTTCTGAATGTGGATGATTTACAACACGATGTGGATGATTTACAACATGATGTCATCCTGTAGTTCAAGAAGTCAGACAAAAAGATATCTGAAAAATGTATGTCACCAATTGCTAACCTAACCACCAATGCAGGGGAACATGGGGGTCTTGTCCTTATTGTTTGGACAGAATTGTTGATAAGTTTGATGCATCTTAAAACTGTCTAGAAGTTCTACTCCACTATACCTATACCACCCCCCTCACCCCCAGCCGGTGAGGTAATAAGACTTTCTTTGAGTCACATTAATACTAACAACTTATGTAAATACTAAACTCCACCCACACGTATACGACTTTTCAAAAGTGGTGAGGCTGCAAATTCTGTCACAAAGGGCACATGCACCAAACTTTGTGACTTTTCTACATCAAACACCAGGGAAACCTTCCTTCCTATTGACCCCAATGTGTATAAGGATAGGTCTCATGTGTGTTGGTTGCACCATTTTATTATATGGCCCTATAGTTATATGTTCATGCAGTCATTACATATATACAATGACAAGGAGCAACATAACCATAGCCTCATTGTGAGATATGGACACCATGCGATGTACATTATTTTACAATGGGAGTGAAAAAGAGCAGTGTAAAAAGAGGTTAAAGGCTATGAACACCTTTGGGGGTAAATTTTTTTATTATTGCATTGTACTCATTTGGAGCTACAAATTATTTTTTCAATTGATCTTTGTTAAAAATATGGAACCCCTTTTTCTGTATGTAGCTGAGATGAGGTAGTAGCAGCCTGTGGATTTTCTCTATTTTCGGTCAGTTGGGGAGCGGACAGGCTCCTTATCTCTGCCGCAAGTGGCCGTGCAATGCTGTGCTGCCGCTCCGTCCCCATTGACTATAAGGGGCGGGGTCGGAGCTACTGACACTGCACGGCCGGAGATCGGATTATAGACAATGGGGACGGAGCGGCAGCACGGCAGTGACGGCCACTTGCAGCAGGATGGATGCGGCAGGCTTTTCAGCCTGCCGGATCTGTCCTGCCGCAAGTGTAAAAGTACCCTTAGTCATAAGGTTTATTAGATGACCAGCACAAAGTGAAAGTGAAAGTACCAGTCGCACAGTTAAAAAAAACAGTTAACACCTTTGTGACAGAATTGCTAAATCTTTTGAGGTGTACATAGCCTTTAAACTAATTTCAAAATGTGCCCCAGTAGATTCTGTAAAATGAAAAATCATCCAATACTTTAATTTTCTTCTCTGCAGTTCTCAGCACAGCAGCACCAGTTCTTCTCCTAGTAATAAAGGGCTCCAGCATTGATGTAGCGGTATATGGCATATGGTTACCTTCATCTTGGCTGCTACCAAGAGAGTGCTGCTAGAATTGTCCTAGAGGAGTGAGATGTCTTACCTTTCATTGATTTCTGGCAGTGGAGACCTTTTCTTAGAGTAGTGCTGTTGTGTCCCTGTTATGATATCCTGAATGTTGTATTAATAATTAGGGTTGAGTGAATCGAAGCATCCAATATGTACTTTGATCCGAATTTCAGGGAAAATTCGATTTACAGTGAAGCCAAATTTCCTCGAGCTTCGTGGCAACAAATCAATTTTGTCTGAAATGGCGATAAAAAATAATCATACTCACCTCATCTATTTGAGCACGAAGAAGCTGCTGCGCTATCTTGATTGAAGATCCTGGGTGAAATATCTTGTGTGGTGCGGTAATGACGTAATCTCGCACAGCACATGATTTTACACAGGATCATCTTTGCACTCAAATGGATAAGGTGAGTATTACTTTTTATTTTTATTACCAATTAACCCCTGAAAGCCCTAATTTTTATCTTAGATGCCACGATCAGCGATGAATGCGGTATCTGAGGGGCAGCAATAAATGTGGTTTAATGATGGGGGCAGCTATTTACAAAGAAAATCGCTTCATGACAAATTTCTTTGTGAAATTCGACAAAGCAGCCAAATCGAGGTTTTGTAAACTTCAATCATCTCCATTAATAATTATAGCTAATGTTCCAGCCTATTGACTAACACAGTCTGTCAGGCTTCCTGTGATAATGTCTTATTTTACAGCAGAATACAACAGAATGTCCTTAGAGGGCCAGAAATATATTCAATGCTTCAATGTGTCTCGATAAGATTACTCTACAAGGGAGGTAATTAATGCTTAGATCATATTAATAAAAGCATTTTCTGTATTTACTAAAGTGTTATCATAGTGCACACAGTGTGGAGCAGCCTATTTATTCATTGACCTAAAAGCAGACATTGAATTATGTTGATGAGAAGAAAAAGCAGTTAGAAGTAGTGAAAGTACAGTAGTCCAATTAACTTTTTGCTTTATGATCACCTTATGCACAAGGAAAAGCTTTATATATGCATGTAATATGCAATTAAGGGAGTCCGTCACCAGGAAATTGTCTGATAATTAATTTACAATGCCTTCGTGGTGATACGATACCTTTACTTATCCATCGTTGCTTCATTCTGGAGAAAAGGTGTCTTTAATCCATATGCAAATAATCAGTTAAGTGCACTGAGGGAGTCAAGTCCTAAGCCTCTCCTGTGCACCTTTACTCCTTCAGTTCCCTCTACAAGCCCCTCCTCTACTTGTCTGACAGGGTAACGTGGGAACATGTACAGTCGTGGCCAAAAGTTTTGAGAATTACATAAATATTGGATATTGGAAAAGTTGCTGCTTAAGTTTTTATGATAGCAATTTGCATATCCTCCAGAATGTTATAAAGAGTGATCAGATGAATTGCATAGTCCTTCTTTGCCATGAAAATTAACTTAATCCCAAAAATAATTTCCACTGCATTTCATTGCTGCATTAAAGGACCTGCTGAGATCATTTCAGTAATCGTCTTGTTAACTCAGGTGAGAATGTTGAGGAGCACAAGGCTGGAGATCATTATGTCAGGCAGATTGGGTTAAAATGGCAGACTTGAATATGTTAAAAGGAGGGTGATGCTTGAAATCATTGTTCTTCCATTGTTAACCATGGTGACCTGCAAAGAAAAGGGTGCAGCCATCATTGCATTGCATAAAAATGGCTTCACAGGCAAGGATATTGTGGCTACTAAGATTGAACCTCAATCAATAATTTATAGGATCATCAAGAACTTAAAGAAAAGAGGTTCAATTCTTGTTAAGAAGGCTTCAGGGCGTCCAAGAAAGTCCAGCTAGTGCCGGGATCATCTCCTAAAGAGGATTCAGCTGCGGGATCAGAGTGCCACCAGTGCAGAGCTTGCTCAGGAATGGCAGCAGGCAGGTGTGAGCGCATCTGCACGCACAGTGAGGCGAAGACTTTTGGAAGATTGCCTGGTGTCAAGAAGGGCAACAAAGAAGCCACTTCTCTCCAAAAAAAACATCAGGGACAGATTGATCTTCTGCAGAAAGTATGGTGAATGGACTGCTGAGGACTGGGGCAAAGTCATATTCTCCGATGAAGCCTCTTTCCGATTGTTTTGGGCATCAGGAAAAAGGCTTGTCCGGAGAAGAAAAGGTGAGCGCTACCATCAGTCCTGTGTCATGCCAACAGTAAAGCATCCTGAAACCATTCATGTGTGGGGTTGCTTCTCATCCAAGGGTGTGGGCTCACTCACAATTTTGCCCAAAAACACAGCCATGAATAAAGAATGGTACCAAAACACCCTCCAACAGCAACTATTTCCAACAATCCAACAACAGTTTGGTGAAGAACAATGCATTTTCCAGCACGATAGAACACCGTGCCATAAGGCAAAAGTAATAACTAAGTGGCTCGGGGACCAAAACGTTGACATTTTGGGTCCATGGCCTGGAAAACCCACTAATTCTGACATACTCCAAGAAGTGATTATGAAAGAATGGGTTGCTATCAGTCAGGAATTGGCCCAGAAGTTGATTGAGAGCATGCCCAGTCGAATTGCAGAGGTCCTGAAAAAGAAGGGCCAACACTACAAATACTTACTCTTTGCATAAATGTCATGTAATTGTCGATAAAAGCCTTTGAAACATTATGAAGTGCATGTAATTATATTTCACTACATCACAGAAACAACTGAAACAAAGATCTAAAAGCAGTTTAGCAGCAAACCTTGTGAAAACTAATATTTGTGTCATTCTCAAAACTTTTGGCCACGACTGTAGTTTCTGATAATTTGAATTCCATTCCCCCCATCTGTTCATTAAAATGTAATTTTCTTTATAACCTGAATGCATGTGTATGTATGGGAGTAAGGCTTTGTCTACATACTTTCTCAAAGTTATTTTGGGATTCTGACTCACTGCGGACCTGGTAACTGGGAATGCAATGGCTCTGTTCCCCTAGGGAAAAGATTTTTGTTTAATCTGTTAAAGCTTTAACCCTTTAGGTAAGAGGTGAAAAGCTCATCCTACAGGGGATGCCTCTGCAGGGAACCCATTCGAGTCTGACTGCTTACTCTGCATAGGGATTGCCCGCTGATGTGTGTTGATGTTAACTCAATTTGTGAAGTAAGTACCTTCGTTCTGGATGTAGTCAGGACTCCAGCTGAAGTATTGATGTAATTGTGTATTATGGGGATAATTTATTAAGACTGGCGCTTTAGAAGTCAGTCTTAATAAAGCCCCAGAGCTGGTGGTGGATCGCTGAAGTTATTTAGAGGCACTGGCCTCTACATAACTTTGACGCATCCAGCACGGCTTGTAAATATAAGACAGTTTCCTAACTGTCTTGCATTTAGACCACTCTGAACCACGCATAGAAAATGATGGATGAGATGGGCCTGCTGGCCTTTGCCCTTCCCCAAGCACGTCACACCCACTTTTTTATACCTGGCGTGAGCGGGGAAACTCGCAGATTGCGGCAAAACTAACCATTTCAGGTCAATAAATGACCCCCTATGTTCTTTATCCTTTGTGTTTATAAGTGCAAAAGAATGACATTATATCGATATATATTGTAACGGGATTAGCTCACGGGATCACCGTCTCCTGGGATAGATGGGCGCTGTTGGCACACAAAACACAGTCCAGTCCAAGCAAATATGGTGCAATTGGCTTCAGACAGTTTTATTGGCTTTTGCAAACAAAAGTATTAAACAAAACAATGCAAAATAAAAGAAAACCCTGGCCATCTGGTGGCTACCTCTAGACATCAAACAGTTCTTAACTAAGGGAAACTGAACCTTGTACCCAGCACCATAAACAAAACACAGTTGCTTTTTTACTCACATCAGAGCTTTCCCAGGAGCAGAGGCCTTAAGCTAGTGAGCTATCTGCCCTTTTATAGCACACCCAGGTTCTTAGTTGATTAGCCACAGTTACTACGAATATCTGGAGGGGCTAATTGGAGCAAGGACCCGCCCAATTCTCCCTGCTTGAAGCAGCCAGGCCCTTCTAACCAGGTTTTTTATAAAACCCTTACAAACAGAAAACATAGTTTTCCTTGCTGCATCAACTCCCTGGCTGCTATTTAGAATGTATAAGACAGAATCCTAGGTGAAATGTAGACTCCTTCTACCACTTTCCCCCTGGTCCTGTCACAATGTACTAATTATTATATTTAAAAAAATCATATTAAAAACCTTCCTTTGAAGTGTAGCTGTACTTTTACATAAGAGTCTCTCTTTAAAGAGTATCCAAACACATGGCCATTCCCACATAGCTATTTTGTCTGGCCTTGGGTTGTCTGAAGTCAGTGAGAAAATGGTAAAGAAGTGAGCTGTACCTACATACCTGACAGATACGTCACCTCCGCTCTAGTTTTCCTGGCTGGGTTCTGTTTACTCAGCTGCAGCAATAGACAAAACTTGACCACAGCAGCCAATCACTGGTTTTGCTGCCACCACTAGATGTAATCAACCTTTACTGCAGCCTATTCCCCATGGTTGTCCATTTTTTTTAACTAAAACTGGACAAACCTTTTCACCACTACACGTAAGGGCTCATGCACACAAGCGGTGTTGTTTTACAGTCCGCATATTGTGGATCCGCAACACATGGATAATGGCTGTGTGCGTTCTGTATTTTGCAGAACAGAACATCTGGCCCTAATAGATCAGTCCTATTCTTGTCCGTAATGTGGACAATAATAGGACATGTTCTATTTTTTAACAGAATGAACATATGGAAATATAATGCACAAGGAGTCATTTCCGTTTTGTGGCCAAATTGAAGTGAATGATTCCACATACAAAAAATGGAACAGACATGGAAATAAAATACATTTGTGTGCATGAGCCCTTATAGAAGTGAATTATCGAACCTACAGTTCTAAAGTAAAAAAAAAAGCGCACATGGAATTGCTCAAATGTGAACAAGCCCTCCAACAGTTATTTCTCCCAAATTTCCTTGGCCAACTGCATAGATTTTTATGTGTGAGGGAATAAGAGGGTCATGTATAAGCAATTTGAGCCCCACCAATGGGACCTCTATGATAAACAGGGTCCTGAGCGCCAAATGTGTCTGTCACATCCTTGCCTTTGTTAGTCCACATGCTACACAGCAGGCACGGTATTGACCTTGGCTTGTACGGTTTTGCCTCTCCTTGGTGTTGGTTCAGTTCTGGTTCTTCTGTAAGATCCAACTTGTCAGTTATCCACTCTGTATATCGGTAATTATGTTTATTATTGTGGTCCTTTGTACTGTCCCTCATAGGCCCCTGCATCTAGTGAGGAAGAGACTGCCGTCGAGTTGTGGGCAGTCACTTAGGACAAATCATGCAAATACAAGAGATAGAGACGGTGATGCAGAATAAGTTCAGGGCTTCACTGATTTCTATCTCGACAGTGCCCTGCTATTCCAATCACTCCAGCAACTATGAATGCCTTACAACTGTAATGGCCCTTTCCAAGTTGCAACACAACCCCAATCACTTTAATTATGTTGTTATATACAGTTCAGTAGCATCAGGATGCTTCTGTCTTTTCCCAAGCAGCATGTGTCATAGCTAAATTTGCCAAGTAGCCCCAACATTAGTTCTTAGGTCAGGAAGGATGATTTCTACAATACTGTACAGAGTTATGTTTGGTCAATATTCTGTATCAGTATTGGTCATCCAAAACTAGGAGTGAACCATAAACTGAAAAACATAATGGAAATTTTTGTATCTCTTCTGAGGTTTGGACCCATTTCTAGTTTTGGGTTACAAAAACCGCTGACCAAAATACTACTGACATGTGAAAATGACCTAAGAAACTTCAGAAAAGTTCTGAAATAGTTTGTCTTCAAAAACAAAGGAAACTCTTACTAAGTTTGATGTGAAGTTCCACTGACACTGATTTAATACTTGCCTGTGAGCATATTTTTATAGGATGCAATATCTTTGCCTTAATGTGATTAACACAATGGGATCTGAAGCTCATCCAAATTCTGCACAGTTTATAACCCCCGTTAAAGCCTTGGATTTCCACAGCAGTTGAAGCTACATTTCAATGCATTTTGAAGCAGAACAGACATATAACTAGAAAATTGAGGAGTTTATTGAGAATGCGAGACCTTGGTTGTAAATTTTTGTTCACACCTCTCCTGGGCTATATATTTTCTTTTACTATGCAAATTAGAAAGTCTCCATCAGTCAAGCATCAATCAGCTAATTTGCCAATAATCTACAATGCAATTATAATTGAGTTTTGCTAAACGAGAAAACATTAGATATTGCAGGCTCTTATTTCATGGGTAATAGAGAGCCATAAGTCATACCATTTTATCATTTTAGAATATATAGCTCTATCCTTTTATTAGGTACTGGGTAGCATGAAGGAAGGCATATTTTTCAGAAATATAAAAACTCATTATTTTACTTATTTTCATCTGCATAGAGTCTTAAAGGACCCTTACAACATATTTTTTCTCAGTGTTAGTAAGGGAGTAAATGTAGAATAACATTTCATGCAGAAGAGTATGTCATAGAGTTAGGTCCCCCGACCACATAAAAGCAAGATGTCTTACTAATTTAATGAACACTAGGAATCAGAATATAGATAAGTACATAAATATTTTCTTATAAATATATATTTTAGTAATTAAAGCAGTTTCTGTACTTATATATTGATGGTCTATTCTCGAGATAGTTCATCAGTATCTGATCAGTGCGGTTGTGAAATCCTGCACCAGCATCAATCAGCTGTTGGGCAAAAGCAATGTTAGACCCTTTGCACATGACAGTATTTTGAGGACCATATACTGGCAGTTTTTCAGTTCAGTATCATGACAGTATACTGAACCATTCACTTCAATGGGTCTGCAAAAATACTGAAGTGTCTCCGTATGCCTTCCTTTTCCATTTTTCCATTTTTCTGTTCCGTTTAAATATAGACCATGTCCTATTCTTGTCCGCAAATCACGTTCAGTGGCTCCATTCAAGTCAATGGGTCCATAAAAAAACGGAAAGCATACGGAAAGGCATCCGTATGTCTTCCGTATCCGTTCCGTTTTTGCTGAACAATCTATTGAAAATTTTCAGCCCAGCTCAATTTTTATTATCGAATTACTGTATACTGTATATGCCATACGGAAAAACGGAACGGAAAAATGCAGCGAAGCGGAAGAAAAAAACAGGAAAAGCGGATCCGATAAAAGCGGACCGCAAAATACTGAAAAAGCCATACGGTCGTGTGCATGAGGCTTTACCAGAATTACACAAAGAGTCTAATGGTGTACTAGATGTATCATTCAGCATAAGTCCCTGTGATGAATTTGGAGCATCTTTAGACTGTCTAACTATTAGAAAGCATTAGTAAATCTACCCCAATATCTTTATTCACAGATAAAGGACCAGGTGTGGTGATAATAACCTATCCTTGGACTGTAAAAAGTACTGTAAACAGGTATAACCACTTTAAAGCCTATGCTTTGTGAATGTCCATGAGTGAAACAGATTAGTTATTTACTATTAATTGTCATTTGTGTATGTCATAAATGTATGGAGATTAATGAATTTAAAATGTTACATTTATTTTTAGTTTGCTTCTGTTTTTTTCATATCTGCCAAGACAATTGACTTCAAAATCTTTTCATAAGTCTTGCTACTTGTAAAGTGACTAAGCCAGGGGGTCGTAGTTACATAAAAGTTCTCACTATGCACTAAGAACTGCTACGAAGGCATTATCCACTGTAATGGAATAATCCAACGTCATACTGTGTGCACTTACAGTCTGTAATTACTACATTTTATACAACATGTCAACTGTCTAGATCACATGTGGCTTATGTCAGTACATTAATCCGAAAAACTACGAACATGTGAAGGATAAAATGTAACATATCAAACAGTCAAACTACTGCTATTCTGAAAATGAAAAGATAAATGAGATTACTGGTGTGTAGTTTTGTTACAGTGGGATATTTCTACTATTTTTCAAGTTTGATAATTAAGTAATGAAATAGGTTTTCTTATCATAAAAATGATTGCATAGGTCATAAATGTCTGATCGGGGGTCTGACTGCTAGGACACCCACAGTTTCTGAAAAGGTGACACATTCAGAACCATTTTGAATCCAGTCAACAAAAGGTACTGAAAAGAGGAAAATGAAAACTGACAGAATACTTAACAATAATTGTATTACATTTTACCTAGCCTTTAAGTGTAAGGATCATATTTGCTATGAATGTACAGTATGATCAGCAGATTGACCACTGGGCTAGAGAAAAGGGTGGCCAGTCTGTCGTTTTCAGCAAGCTAGCCTGTATCATATGCACTATCATTCTCCATAAAAGTGAAAGATTCACATGGGATCAGGCAATTTATAACACATGTGAAAGATTGTAGAGCACAGAATGCTACCCACTAGAGATGAGCGAACACCTGGAAGTTCGGGTTCGGGAAGTTCAGCCGAACTTCCCGAAAATGTTCGGGTTCGGGATCCGAACTCAACCCGAACTTTATCCTGAACCCGAACCCCATTGAAGTCAATGGGAACCCGAACTTTTAGGCACTAAAAAGGCTGTAAAATAGTCCAGGAACGGGCTAGAGGCTGCAAAGGCAGCAAAATGTAAGTAAATCCTCTGCAAACAAATGTGGATAGGGAAATGAATTAAAATAAAATAAAATAAATAAAATTTAACCAATATTAATTGGAGAGAGGTCCCACTGCAAGGAATCATGCGTCATATCACCCAACACTGGAGAAGGCCACTTTCAGTTATTTCGGCCCAGCACCCAGACAGAGGAGAGGTCCCACAGCAAGGAATCATGCGTCATATCACCCACCACTGGAGAAGGCCACTTTCAGTTATTTCGGCCTCAGCACCCAGACAGAGGAGAGAGGTCCCACAGCAAGGAATCATGCGTCATATCACCCACCACTGGAGAAGGCCACTTTCAGTTATTTCGGCCCCACCACCCAGACAGAGGAGAGGTTCATTCAACTTTAGGTTGCACCGCAAGATCATAGTAAAGTTAAAAAAATGAGGATTCAATAAAGAAGTGCCCGGAGTACAAGAATACATGGTTGAGGGGAGGCAGTTATAAATGTCTATTCTGCACAAGGGAGGCACAGGTCCTGTGGGATCCATGCCTGGTTCATTTTTATGAGCGTCAGCTTGTCCACGTTGGCTGTGGACAGGCGGCTGCGTTTGTCAGTAATGACGCCCCCTGCCGTGCTGAATACACGTTCAGACAAAGCGCTGGCCGCCGGGCAGGTCAGCACCTCAAGGCATAAAATGCTAACTCTGGCCACGTGGACAATTTGGAGACCCAGAAGTTGAATGGGGCGAACCATCAGTCAGTACGTGGAGGGTGTGCAGGCGTACTGTTCAACCATGTTAGTGAAATGCTGCCTCCTGCTAACACGTTCCGTATCAGGTGGTGGTGCAGTTAGCTGTGGCGTGGAGACAAAACTTTTCCACATTTCTGCCATGCTAACCCTGCCCTCAGAGGAGCTGGCCGTGACACAGCTGCGTTGGCGAACTCTTGCTCCTCCTCTGCCTTCGCCTTGGGCTTCCACCTGTTCCCCTGTGACATTTGGGAATGCTCTCAGGAGCGCCTCTACCAGCGTGCGCTTGTACTCGCGCATCTTCCTATCACGCTCCAGTGCAGGAAGTAAGGTGGGCACATTGTCTTTGTACCGGGGATCCAGCAGGGTGGCAACCCAGTAGTCCTCACACGTTAAAATGTGGGCAACTCTGCTGTCGTTGCGCAGGCACTGCAGCATGTAGTCGCTCATGTGTGCCAGGCTCCCCAGAGGTAAGGACAAGCTGTCCTCTGTGGGAGACGATATCGTCATCGTCCTCCGTATCCCCCAGCAACGCACCAGTGATGGGCCTGAGCTGTGTCGGGTGCCACCCCGCTGTGAACCTGCTTCATCCTGTCCTCCTCCACCTCCTCCTCCTTCTCCCTCATCCTCCAGTAGTGGGCCCTGGCTGGCCACATTGTACCTGGCCTCTGCTGTTGCAAACCTCCCCTCTGAGCCACTTCTAACAGACTGTCCTGAAAGTGGTAAAAATGACCCTCATCCTCCTCCTCCTCCTCCCCTCCTGGAGCCACCTCCTCTTCCATCCTTCGCCCCTAAGCGTTTCTCAGGAGACATAGAGTGGAGAAATGTTAGCTGATAGGTGTCATCACCACTGGCCATGTTGGTGGGTACTCGAAACAGCGCAACAGGGCACAGGTCGTAGGCCCAATCATTGGTGGTGAAGTGGTGCGTTTGTTCGGCAGTGTGACTGGCGGCGTGCGTGCTGCAGCTGAAACTCCACTATGGCCTGCTGCTCGCACAGTCTCTCAGCATGTGCAGGTGAAGTTCCACCTGGTGGGCACGTTGCATATGAAGGCGGTGAAGCGGGGCAGTTCCTCTGTAGCGCAGACAGGCGACCAGCGGCAGGATGAGCGCCGGAAGTGCTGGGCGGCCACTTTATGCAGCTTAGCTCTGACATGTCGGGGTAGTTGTGAATGAACTACTGCACCACCAAATTCAGCACATGCGCCAGGCGGATGTGCGTCAAACCGGCTAGTCCCAGGCTCAAGTGAGGTTAGCCAGTATAGCTACCTGCAGTGGACTGTGAGTACTGGCAGAAACCACTCCTCGGTCTGTTGTTCAATACCCCGCCACAACTCCTGCACGGTGTGGGGCCTATCCCCCAAACATATCAGTTTCAGAATGGCCTGCTGACGTTTACCCCAGGCTGTGCTGAAGTTGGTGGTGAAGGTGTGTGGCTGACTGGATGAGTTGGTAGAAGAAGAGGAGGAGGAAGCCGAGTAGGAGGAGGAGGCTACAGGAGGCAAAGAATGATGCCCTGCGATCCTTGGCGGCGGAAGGACGTGCGCCAAGAAACTCTCCGCCTGGGGCCCAGCCGCCACTACATTTACCCAGTGTGCAGTTAGGGAGATATAGCGTCCATGGCTGTGCTTACTTGTCCACGTATCTGTGATTAGGTGGACCTTGCCACAGATGGCGTTGCGCAATGCACACTTAAATTTATCGGATACTTGGTTGTGCAGGGAAGGCACGGCTGTCTTGGAGAAGTAGTGGCGGCTGGGAACAACATGCTGTGGGACAACCATGGACATCAGCTGTTTGAAGCTGTCTGTGTCCACCAGCCTGAATGACAGCATTTCAAAGTCCAGTAGTTTAGAAATGCTGGCATTCACGCCCAGGGCTCGAGGGTGGCTAGGTGGGAATTTACGCTTTCTCTCCAAGGTTTGTGAGATGGAGAGCTGAACGCTGCCATGTGACATGGTGGAGATTCTTGGTGACGCAGGTGGTGTTTTTGGTGGCACATCCTCTGTTTGGTGGGCGGCAGGTGCCAACATTCCTCCCGAGGCGGAGGAAGAGGCCGAGGCAGCAGCAGAAGAGGGAGCAGGGGAAGCCAGAGTGAGTTCCTTACTTTTAAGGTGTTTACTCCACTGCAGTTCATGTCTTGCATGTAGATGCCTGGTCATGCAGGTTGTGCTAAGGTTCAGAACGTTAATGCCTCGCTTCAGGCTCTGATGGCACAGCGTGCAAACCACTCGGGTCTTGTCGTCAGCACATTGTTTAAAGAAGTGCCATGCCAGGGAACTCCTTGAAGCTGCCTTTGGGGTGCTCGGTCCCTGGTGGCGGTGGCCAGTAGCAGGCGAACTCTCTTGGAGGCGGCTGTTCTGCTTTTGCCCCTGCTCTCTCTTTTGCTACGCTGTTGGCTCGGTCTCACCACTGCCTCTTCCTCTGAACTATGAAAGTCAGTGGCACGACCTTCATTCCATGTAGGGTCTAGGACCTCATCGTCCCCTGCATCATCTTCCACACAGTCTTCCTCCCTGACCTCCTGTTCGGTCTGCACACTGCAGAAAGACGCAGCAGTTGGCACCTGTGTTTCGTCATCATCAGAGACGTGCGGACTCCGATGAGGTGGTATTCTCATGTCCTCATCATCAGGAAACATCAGTGGTTGTGCATCAGTGCATTCCAAGTCTTCCACCACTGGGAAAGGGCTAGGTGGATTCCCTTGGGAAACCCTGCCAGCAGAGTCTTCAAACAGCATAAGAGACTGCTGCATAACTTGAGGCTCAGACAGTTTCCCTGATATGCATGGGGTGATGTAACAGACTGATGGGCTTTGTTTTCAGGTGCCATCTGTGCACATTCTGCAGAAGACTGAGTGGGAGATAATGTTGTGAACATGCTGGATCCACTGTCGGCCACCCAATTGACTAGCACCTGTACCTGCTCAGGCCTTACCATCCTTAGAACGGCATTGGGCCCCACCAAATATCGCTGTAAATTCTGGCGGGTACTGGAACCTGAGGTAGTTGGTTCACTAGGACGTGTGGCTGTGGCAGAATGGCCACGTCCTCTCCCAGCACAAGAGGGTACACTAACACCACCACGACCGCGTCCGCGTCCCTTACTAGATGTTTTCCTCATTGTTACCGTTCACCAAGCACCACAACAAGAAAAAAAAAAATTGGGCCAATGTATTGATTTCAAATTCAGGCCTTTTTTTACAGGCACCTAACACTATCTGCCTATTTATTTATGTAGAGTATTACACTAATCCAGGCACAGCAGTAACCACTGATTTAGGGGAATATCTCTTTTAGGGCTAGTATTTAGGCCCTGGATGAAAGGTATCCTTTTATAGACAGATTTACAATTGGCCTGCAACAGCTCGAACACCAGATTCAGGGTATTGCTATTTTGGCAATTGAATTTCACTCCAGAACAAAATATACCCTGTTACAGACAGATTTAAACTAGGCCTGCAACAGCTGGAACACCAGATTCAGGGTATTGCTATTTTGGCAATTGAATTTCACTCCAGAACAAAATATATCCTGTTACAGACACTATGAAACTAGGCCTGCAACAGCTGGAACACCAGATTCAGTGGTATTGCTATTTTGGCAATTGAATTTCACCCCAGAACAAAATATATGTTTTGGCAGACACTATTATACTTTGCCATCCACAGCTGTGACACCAGATTTATGGTATTGCTATTTTGGCAATTGAATTTCACCCCAGAACAAAATATATGTTTTTGCGGACACTATGAAACTTGGCCAGCCACAGCTGAAACCACTGATTTATGGTATTGCTATTTTGGCAATTGAATTTCACCCCAGAACAAAATATATAATTTGCAGGACACTATGAAACTTGACCAGCCACAGCTGAAACCACTGATTTATGGTATTGCTATTTTGGTAATTGAATTTCACCCCAGAACAAAATATATGTTTTTGCGGACACTATGAATCTTGGCCAGCCACAGCTGAAACCACTGATTTATGGTATTGCTATTTTGGCAATTGAATTTCACCCTAGAACAAAATATATGTTTTTATGGACACTATGAAACTTGGCCTGCAACAGCTGGGACACCAGATTCAGAGTATTGCTATTTTGGCAATTGAATTTCACCCCACAACAAAATATATGTTTTTGCGGACACTATGATATCTTGGCCAGCCACAGCTGAAACCACTGATTTATGGTATTGCTATTTTGGCAATTGAATTTCACCCCAGAACAAAATATATCGTTTTCAGCGGACACTATGATTCTAAAGCTGGAACACCAGATTTAGGGATTATTTGGGCAATTGTATTTAACCCTTTAATAAAATATAGAAATTGCTATCCTGAGTTTCTAGGGGTGACAATTAGCACAGCCAAGCCCCTCATGTAGGATATAGCAAAAAAAAACTAGTATTGATGGATTGATGGACTTGGTGGCAGCTTGTTCTGGTGCACCACAAGTCACAAATGGCCACCGATCACCCCAGAAAATAAGTGACAGAAAACGCTCTGTGCAGCCTAAAAACCAGTGAGCAAGTAACTAGCAGAAGTTCAATCATTCACAGCTGTAGATCGATCCGTTCATTAGGTGCTGTTGCTGACTTTTCCTGCCTAATCTCGCCCTCACAGAAGCTGCGTCCTCTCCCTACACTAATCAGAGCAGTGTGACGTGCAGCGCTACGTGACTTCAGCTTAAATAGAGGCTGGGTCACAAGCTGCACTTGGCCAATCACAGCCATGCCATTAGTAGGCATGGCTGTGATGGGCTCTTAGGGCAAGAAGTAAAACGCTAGCTGATTGGCTGCTATGCAGCACTTCAGAAAGCGGGAAGTAATCGCCGAACAACGAACCCGAACCCGGACGTTTTTTAAAAATGTTTGGGTTCGGGTCCGAACTATGCTCGAACTGTTCGCTCAACACTACTACCCACCACTATATCCTAGTAACAGAGAATATGGTCAGACAGACCTGAAAACCGTCAGTAGTATTGGCACTGTTTATCTTTCACTCCGCATGGACACATTAGCAATGTCCCCACAAACAGTATGTTATGTTAAATGCAGCCTGGTTTGGATTGCTGTCTCTATGGACCTCTGTGATTTCTAGATATAACACACAGTGAGCTGGGCATCTTATAAAGGAATCAGTACAAAAGATGATTTTTTTTTTTTTTTCAGAAACAGCCCAACTACTGTCAATGAGTTGTGTATGGTATTACAGTCCTTTCTTATTCAAGTGAATGAGCTGAGCTATAATACCTGACATAGTCTATAGACAAGAGTGGCTCTGTTATGAACAAAAAATATATTCATTTTCATATTCTTGTCCAACTTCATTAAAGAGTTTGATTGACCTCTAAATCAAAAATAATTAAGGACCGGGGTGGGTTTATAATAAAAAAAAAAGGATACTCGCCTCTTTCAAGCAGTTTCATTGCAGCAACAATAGTGCCATCTCCACTGTGAAAACCCACTCATCATCATGTGCACCACTGTGGCCATGCACTGGCCTCATTGGTCAGTGTATAGCAGGAGTAGTGCACGGGACAATAAACAGGACCACAGGACTGGAAACAGTTGGTACGGAACCATTGGTGCTGAAACCTAACTACTTATGAAATAGTATAGTTTTCTTTATTGCAAACAAATTCAAGCCATTAACCCCTTAAGGACCCTGACATTTTTCACCTTAAGGACCTGGCCATTTTTTGCAAATCTGACATGTGTCACTTTACATGGTAATAACTTTGGAACATTTTTACTTATCCAAGCCATTTTGAGATTATTTTCTCGTCACATATTGTACTATTAATGACAGTGGTAAATTGGAGTCAAAATATTTAATTTTTATTTATAAAAAAATAGCAAATTAAATTTTTTCAAAATTTCTATTTCTCTGCTGTTAAAACAGATAGTAATACCTCCTAAAATAGTTTACTTTACATTTACCATATGTCTACTTCATGTTTGGATCATTTTGTAAATGACATTCACTGGTCACACAGCTCCCCAAACATAGCACTAAGGAAGGAATATGGATGTGTGAGGAGTTCTGAAGGGGTTAACTTGATCTCCTCATCACTAGAGAAGGAGAATTACAAGTAGCTTGGTTCTTATCAGCTGTGTGTTTACTCACAGTGACAGATTAACAGCAGGACAAGGTTGTTCTCCTAGTGCGTGAAGTACCTGCAAGTTAGGACGAGGTATCTCGTCCAAGGTCCTGAAGCTGTTAATAAATTTTAAGTTAGGGGTAAGACAACCGTTTTAAGGGCTTTAACTTCAGCACTGAAATTGACGTCGTGGCAAAATATACTGTAGCTCTACAGTTGTGACCAAAAGTTTGAGAATTACACAAATGTTGGTTTTCACAAAGTTTGCTGCTTCAGTGTTTTTAGAACGTTTTTGTCAAATGTGTCTATGACATCCTGAAGTAAAATTAAAAGGATCTCCTAAGTTTTTAAGTTTTATTGACAAAAATAAATCAAGTTTATGCAAAGACTCAATATTGTGTTAACCCTTGTATTTCAACATTTCTGCATTTCTGACATGCTGGATATAGATAGCTTATGGGCACATTCCTGACTGATAGCAACCCATTCTTGCCTAATCAATCAGTGCTTCTAGTTTATCACAATCTCTTTGTTTATGCCCTCGCTTATTGACGATTGACCACAGGTCCTCAATGGGAATGAGATCTAGGGAGTTTCCTGGCTGTGGACCCAAAATTCCAATGTTTTGTTCATTTAGTTATAACTTTTTCCCTGTGGCAGGGTCCACCATCATGCTGGAAAAGCATTGTTCATCACCAGATTGCTCCTGGATTGTTGGGACAGGTTGCTCTTGGAAGATGTTTTGATAATATTTTTTATTCATGGTAGTGTTCTTAAAGGGGTTGTCCAGACATATATATTGACTAGCAGAAGGACTCTGCTTTGCACGGGTATATTTCATCTATTTCATTTAATGTTTGTTTTTGTCGTTAGAAGATATTGGCAGTATCCCTATACCAGGGACATCTATAGTACCCCTCTCCCTGAACATTGGCCTCCACTGTACCCCTCTTGCTTAACAGTGACCTCACAGTACCCCGCTGCCCTTTTAATAGTGGCCTCCACAGTCCCCTTCTCTCTTAACAGTGACCTCCACAGTGTCCGCCCCTTTAACAGTGACCTCCACAGCGGCCTGCCCCTTAACAATAATATACACAGTGCCCTCCCCTTTTCACAGTGACCTCCACAGTGGCCCCCACTTTATTAGTGACCTCCACAGTAACCCCATCTCCTTAACAGTGATTTCCACAATAACCCTCCCCTTAATAGTGACCCCCACAGCAGCTGCCCTTTAATAGTGACCTCCACAGTCCCCGCCCCTTAACAGTATCCTCCACAGCGCCCACCCCTTTAACAGTGACCTCTACAGCGGCCAGCCATTATGTGGCCTCCTTAGTACCCCGTCTCGTTAACAGTAATTTCCACAATAAAATCCCTCCACAGAGCTCCGTTCCTTAAAATGCGACCTCCACAACACCCCGCCCCTTAACAGTGACCTCTACAGCCCTCCCCTTAACACTGACCTCCATAGAGGACCATCCCCTAAACTGTGACCTACACCATTCCCTGCCCTTTAACAGAGACCTTCACAGCACCTGCCCCTTTAACGGCGACCTCCACAGCATCCCGACCCTTAAAGTGACCTCCACAGCGGTCTGCGTCTTTAACAGTGAACTCGACAGCGGTCGCCTCTTTATTAGTATGAGATAGAGGATGCCAGCAGCTGATCCAGCCTTATCTGCTGATGAATGCTGGACGGTTCGAACGTCCAATTTATTATATTTGACATGCAATAAAGCCTGAAGAATTGAACAGCACTCGCTGGGATCCTCTATCTTTATACCAGTATCTATTTATCCACGTGCGGGTGTGCTGTCGAGTGCCGGCTACTATTGACTTTGAGCCCCTTTATTAGTGACCTCCACAGTACACGCCATCTCCTAAACAATAATATCCACAAAACCATGCCCCCTTCTACAGCAATATGACACTTAACACTGACCTCCATAGCAAACCATCCTGTGACCTCCAAACTGTGACCTCCACAGCAGCCTGCCCCCTTAACTGTGTCATCCACAGCGCCCTGCCCCTTTAACCCCTTAAGGACACGGCCATATTTCACCTTATGGACAAGGCCATTTTTTGCAAATCTGACCAGTGTCACTTTATGTGCAAATAACTTTAAAACGCTTTTACTCATTCAGGCCATTCTGAGATTGTTTTTCATCACATCTTGTACTTCATGACACTGGTAAAATGGAGTAAAAAAATTTCATTTTTATTTATAAAAAAATACCAAATTTGCCAAAAATTTGGAAAAATTTGCAAATTTCCAAGTTTCAATTCTCTACTTCTATAATACATAGTAATACCCCCAAAAACAGTTATTACTTTACATTCCCCATATGTCAACTTCATGTTTGGATCATTTTGGGAATGCCATTTTATTTTTTGGGGACATTACAAGGCTTAGAAGTTTAGAAGCAAATCTTGAAATTTTTAGGACATTTTCCAAAACCCACTTTTTAAGGACTAGTTCAGGTCTGAAGTCATTTTGTGAGGCTTACATAATAAAATCACCCAAAATGACCACATTCTAGAAACTACACCCCTCAAGGTATTCAAAACTGATCTTACAAATGTTGTTAAGCCTTTAGGTTTTCCACAAGAGTTAATGGCAAATGGAGATAAAATTTCAGAATTTCAATTTTTGGGCAAATTTTCCATATTATTCCATTTTCTGAAGTAACAAAGCAAGGGTAAACAGCCAACAAAACTCAATATTTATTGCCCTGATTCTGTAGTTTGCAGAAACACCTCATACGTGGTCGTAAACTGCTGTATGCCCAAACGGCAGGGCATAGAAGGAAGGGAACGCCATATGGTTTTTAGAAGGCAGATTTTGCTGGACTGGTTTTTAAACACCATGTCCCATTTGAAGCCCCCATGATGCACCCCTAGAGTAGAAACTCCCCAAAAGTGATCCCATTTTGGAAACTACCGAATAAGGTACTATTGGTACTATTTTAGGGTAAATATGATTTTTAGTTGCTCTATATTACACTTTTTTGAGGCAAGGTACCAAAAAATTTAAATTCTGAAATGTAATCTCCATTTGCCAATAACTCTTGTGGAACACCTAAAAGGTTAACAAAGTTTGTAAAATCAGTTTTGAATACCTTGAGGCCTCTTTAAAACAGTTTGCACTCACGCTGAAAAATTGCGCATTTTCCCGCTAAGCACCGCATCTTATCCGGGCGCAAGTTGACGCCCGGATAAGATGCGGGTGCGTCAGCGGAAATGCATGATTTTTCCACGCGAGTGCAAACTGTTTTAATGCGCTTTGCACGCGCATGAGAAAAATCATCATGTTTGGTACCCAGACTCAAACCCGGACTTCATCACTGAAGTTCGGGATTGGATTAGGTGTTATGTCAATTTTATTATTTTCCTTATAACATGGTTATAAGGAAACTAATAGCATTTCTAATCACAGAATGCTTAGTAAAAGGACAATTGAGGGTTAAAAACAAAAACAAATTACTCACCTCTCCACTAATCACGAGGTGCCAGTCTCAGTCTCTTCAGCTGTGGGTAAAGGACCTGTGGTGACGTCAAATCACATGGTCCAATCACATGGTCCATCACCATGGTGATGGATTATGTGATGGACCATGTTATGAGTTCAGTGACATCACCACAGGTCCTTTACCCACAGCTGAAGAGAGAACAGGAGACTGGCACCTACGCGATCAATTGGAGGAGATGAGTAATTTTTTTTTTTTTAACCCTCGATTGTCCTTTTACTAACCATTCTGTATTAAAGAATGCTATTATTTTCCCTTATAACCATGTTATAAGGAAAAATAATAAAGATTGGGTCCCTATCTCCTAGCAACCATGGGGAAAATCGCACCGCATCCGCACTCTGCTTGCGGATGCTTGCGATTTTCCCGCAGCTCAATTCACTTCTATGGGGCCTGATATGCATGAAAAACGCACAATATAGAGCTTGCTGTGATTTTCACGCAACGCAGAAGTGATGCGTGAAATTCGCTGCTCATGAGCATGGCCCCATAGAAATGAATAGGTCCAGATTCAGTGCGGGTGCAATGCGTTCACGTCATGCATTGCATCCGCGCAGAAAATTTGTCGATGTGAAAGAGGCCTGAGGGGTGTAGTTTCTTAGATGGAGTCACTTTTTTGTAGTTTCTACTCTAGGGGTGCACCAGGGAGGCTTCAAATGGGACATGGTGTGAAAAAACCAGTCCAGCAAAATCTGCCTTCCAAAAACCATACGGGGTTCCTTTCTTTCTGTGCCATGCCGTGTGGCCATACAGCAGTTTACGACCACATATATGTTTCTGCAAACTACAGAATCAGGGCAATAAATATTGAGTTTTGTTTGGCCTTGCTTTGTTACTGGAAAAATGGATTAAAATGGAAAATTTGCAAACAATAGTTGTTTTGGGACAGTTTTTATTTTTCGTTATTACATCCTGATTCTGACAGGTTAGATTGTGTGCTATTTCTGTAGAGCAGGTAGTTACGGACGTGACAATACCAAATATGACTACTTTTTGGGGGGTTTTGTTTCAGTTTTACATAATAAAGCATTTTTAAAAAAAAAGAATTTTTAGTGTCTCCACATTCTGAAAGCTATAATTATTTTTTATTTTTTGGGTGAGTTTCTTATGTAGGGGCACATTTTTTGTGGGATGAGATGTTGGTTTGATTGGCACTATCTTCGGGTGCATATGACATTTTGGTTGCTTTCTATTAAACTTTTTGTGATGTAAGGTGCCAAAAATGGCTTTTGACACTGTATTTATATTTTTCTTTTTTGCTGTGTTCACCTGAGGGGTTAGGTCATGTGTTATTTTTATAGAGCAGGTTGTTACGGACGCAGAGACATCTAATATGTATACTTTTTATTTATTTATTTAAGTTTTACACAAAAAAAAACATGTTTTAATGTCTCCTTAGTCTGAGAGCCATATTTTTTTATTTTTTTTGGGCAATTGTCCTGTGTAGGGTATCATTTTTTGTGGAATGAGTTTTATTTGTGGAATCAGCTTTATGATTGCTTGATATTACACTTTTTGTGATGTGAGGTGATAAAAATGTTTACACTGTTTTTATTTAATTATTGTACGCTATTTACCTGAGAGGTTAGATCGTGTGATATTTTTATAGAGCAGGTTTTTATGGATGCAGCGATACCTAATATGTAAACTTTTTTTTATTTATTTTACTTTAACACAATAACAGTATTTGGCTACATTCACACGTCCGCAAGTGTTTTGCGGATCCACGGAGCCGCGGATCCGCAAAACACGGACACACCGGCAATGTGCATTCCGCATTTTTGCGGACCGCACACTGCCCGGACTCCATAGAAAATGCCTCTTCTTGTCCGCAATTGCGGACAAGAATAGGACATGCTCTATTTTTTTTTGCGGAGCCGCGGACCGGAAAATCGGCGGCGCGCTCCGCAAGATCGGATGCGGAGAGCACAGTGTGCTCTCCGCATCTTTCCCGGCCCCATTCACAAGTCAATGGGTCCGCATGTATTCGCAAAATTGCGGAATACATGCGTGACTACATTATGGACGTGTGAATAAGGCCTTTTAGGGGAAAAAATCATGTTTTAGTGTCTCCATAGTCTGAGAGCCATATTTTTTTAATTTTTTGGGCGATTGTGCTATGTAGGGGCTTACTTTTTTTTGGGACAGTTTTTATTTTTGTTATATACATCGTTGATCTGACAGGTTAGATTGTGTGCTATTTCAGTAGAGCAGGTAGTTACAGACGCGACAATACTGAAAACCATATTTCTTTATAATTTTTTGGGTGACTGTCTTATGTAGAGGCTCATTTTTTGCAGGATGAGATGACGGTTTGATTGTCACTATTTTGGGAGGCATATAACTTTTTGACCACTTGCTATTACACTTTTTGTGATGTGAGGTGACAAAAATGTTTTTTTTACACTGTTTATATTTAATTGTTTTTACGCTATTTACCTGAGGGGTTAAATCATGTGATATTTTCATAGAGCGGGTTTTATGCCCGCTGCACTGCCCACCTCCCGCACTGCCTGCACCACCCGGGGGTTAAAATCACAATTTTAGGCATTTTGAAGTTTCTGATTCCCGCGGTTGTGGACTGCGGGGATCAGAAACTGCAGAGCGCTGCAAACTGCAGGTCTAAATTGACCTGGCGGTTTGCATCGATCGCCGATATGGGAGGTCACAGGACTCCCTCAGCATTGTAACAAGGTACTTGCTGAATGATTTCAGCAGGTACCTTGTTCCGATCACTGCCGGCCGAGAAGCGGTGATCGGTAGTACACATGACGTATCGGTACATCATGTGTCCTAAGTACCAGGACACCATGACCTACAGGTACGCTCATGTGTCCTTAAGGGGTTAAAGCTGACCTACAGCAGTGAAGCAAAATGTCTGGGTTGTTATGGAAACCTGGAGTAAAACTGTGTGTATGTGGAGACTATGGGCCTGTGAGCTTCTATTGGCTGATAAGGGTCATGTGACCATGTGTATGGCAGTTGGGATATGAGGAGAAAGACCTGCAGGCATTTATTGGCTACTGTAGGTAATGTGATGGTGCTATATTTGCATTTATTGGGAATATCTCAGGAATGGTACATGCTCGAGAGCTGAGACCAGGTCTACAACCTTCCCGGATACTTGATATACCTGTGTGCCAAATTTTGTGATTGTAAATGCGACAATGCAGATTACTTTAGCGGACATACTTACGAACATACATACTTTCAGCTTTATATATTAGATGACGTATCGTCAGGATAGGTCATCAATATCTTAACAGTGGGGGTCTGACACCCGGCACCCTAGTTTATCAGCTGTTCTTCAGCTGCTTCCTCCATATTACACTACATGTCCTGCCTGTGGAGCGGCGGCGTAATGTAATTACAAGCACTCACTACATTCACTTTAATGGAGAGAGTACTTGTATTACATTGCACTTCCAAAACAAAGTGCAGCACAATGAACACCATGTGCCGCCTCCTATTCAAACGGCTGATCGGCGCAGGGGGGGGGGGGGCTTGGAGCCCTTTGATCAGATATTGATAACCCATACTGACTATAGGTCATTGATATATCTGTCTGGACAATCACTTTAATCAAAACTCAGTGAGCCCACTCCCTTGGATTCAAAGCAACCCCACACATGAATGGTCTCAAGATGTTTTACAGCTGGTATGATACAGAACTCGTCCTCACTTTTTCTTTTCCTGACAATCATTTAATCATTTATCCAGATAGCCTATATGCAAAGAGGTATCTCCTTAGAAAGTGAACCATTTTGAATGAACCAGGGGCTTCATCAGAAGAAATAACTTTACCCCAGTCCAGTGCAGTCAATTATCTCTACTTCCTACAGAATGTCAATTTATCCTTGAGTTTTTCTTAGAGAGAAGCAACTTCTTTGCTACCCAGCTATCCTAACATCTTCACTGCACTGTGCATGCATATGCATTCTCACCTGCCTGCTGCCATTCCTGAACAAGCTTTGCACTTGTTGTGAACCAATCACATAGCTGAATTCTCTATATTAAATAGTCCTAGCACTTACTGGACTTTCTTGGACACTCTGAAGTCTTCTTCACAGCTATTGAACCTCTTATAACTCTTGCCTGTAAAGCCCTTTTGATCCAAAGAAATGATAACAGCATGTTTTTTCTCGGAGGAACTGTAAACATGGTTAACAAAAGAAACAAATTATTTAAAGCACCCCTTTCCTTTGAAGGCAACCAGAATGATCCTAACATGTCATTTTGTGGCACTATGAGAGGTAAAACCTGCCAAAGTGAAAATGAAAGATGAAAAAATTAAGACAGAAATCCCAATTTGACATTTAATTTCCAATCTATGTCTGCATAATTAATGCCAAAATGAAACATAAATGAAACACCTCAATTTGCATTTTCAACTTCAAGCATGGGTAATATGGGACAAAATATATTGAAAATTAAAGAAAATATACTTTTTCATTTTATTTTCACCCCATAGTGATATTTTCCACCAGTCAACGACTCTTCACATCTGATAAGTTTATTGCAACTCTCCCAAGTTACAAGTCACAAGGTTGGTTATTAGATACTTACCTACATGACCAACTCTCTTTAGATCCAATATATTCTATATCACATTTTCATGATGTTTTTCTAAATGTTAGATCAAAGAAGAATTATATCTTCCTATCTGAGCTTCTACGGTTCATCTTACAACATGCTAAATCCCACTCCAAAAAATAAACTCTTCAAATCTTCAGCTGAACACATTGATCTGTACTTGAATGCTCTGGTTGGCACAAGTTATTAGCCCTAGAGCAGTCATCCTGTTACTTTTAATTGAAAGACAACATTCCAATACAGATTCATCTTCCTCTTGGCAACATTTTCAGCTGGCCTTGGCTCTGCCTTCAGTTGTCAGTCCCTATGTGCACTGAAGTCTGCTGCAGAAAAGACACAACTAGTCGAGCTGAAAAATATTACAATTATTTTCTTAATTCAAATATATTTTTAGGAATCTTAATGCTTGGTCAGCTTGAGGTTCCAAGCATCACCAGCAACAACTACCCAGTAGCTGTGGAGATAAGATGGTCCATTATACCAAAGATATTATGGCCAAAGGTGTCGGAGCAAGAACTATGCTTAAAAGGCCCATTCACATAGATCTGGGAGAGGGTTTGGTCCTTTCAACCTTCAAAAAAGTCTTCTTTATTGGGTACAAAAGAATATTAAATGGTGCCATTAGGCTCATCCGCGTAGTTTTACAAGGAATATCCTTGTGTAGATTAGTTGTAAAAACAAACAATGCAACAGCACTCTACAAACACAAATACTAAAGTAAATACAATAGTGCCATACTCACTATAGAAAATTTACTAACACTACATTATAAATGTGAGATTCTTGGCAAATACTGTACACTTTGGACAAAATTATTTGTGCCTGTCCGCCACCGGCAAGACAATCTCTTTAGGTCAGGAACCTACACTAAATACTACCTCCGCTGGTTCCGTACTGGCCTTTATTAAATTCAGGGAATGCAGGTTCCACATGCATGCTGAGCCCGCACTATAAGATACCTCTTTTGGTGCCACAATGGCCCTCATTAAATTCAGGAATTCAGGTTCCACATGCATTCCGAGCCCACACTATATGATACTTCTTTTAGTGCCACAATGGCCTCCATTAAATTCAGGGAATGCATGCTAGATTAATTGTGCCATCAGTTTACTTCGTTAAAAGATAAAGTCAAGTCCTCTTTTTTTGTAAATTATATTTTATCTATATATATATAAAGAAGGACGTATATATGTGTGTCTGTGTGTACAGTATGTTCGCAAACACTCAAAACGCACCCATCGATTTCAACGAAACTTTGTATACACATCCCTTGCTACCTGGAAAGAAATCTTTGGGGGAGTCACAGCTCTCTAGGACATACTGTTTCTAAGATATTCCCAAAAATGACCTGCATTAGCCAATACAAGCCTGCAAGTCTTTCTCTTCATATCCCAACTGCCATACACACGGTCACATGTCCCTTATCAGCCATTAGAAGCTCGCAGGCCCTTAGTATCCGCATACACACAGTTTTACTCCAGGTTTCCATAACAACCCTGCCATTTTTCTTTACTGCTGTAGGTTAGCTTTAGGCTAGGGCTGCACGACACATAGAGCCCAACTACACTGCCACATGCATCCATCTTGGATACATTTTTGTCAACTGTTGTGTCGCAGTCGCGGTATGTCACAGTGTAACACCATAGCCTATTATTATAAAAATTGTTGCGCGACATTGGTATGACAACATGTCGCTCGACACATGTCATCATGTAGCCCTAGCCTTAAAAGGGTCACTGTTAGGGGGCAGGGGCCACTATTAAAGGGGCAGGCCACTATGGAGGTCACTGTTAGGGGGCGGGCACTGTGGGCGTCACTGTTAAAGGGCAGACACTATGGAAGTCACTGTTAAAGGGGCGTTCACTGTGGAGGTCACTGTTAAGGGGCAGGCCGCCATGAAGGTCACTTTTAAAGGGATGGACACTGTAGAGGTCACTGTTATGGGACGGGTGCTGTGGAGGTCTCTGTTAAGGGGGCAGGGAACAGTGGAGGAGTGGAGGACACAGATAAGGGGTGGTCCCCTATTGTGTTTAGTGTTAAGGGCTGGGTGCTGTAGAAGTCACTGTTAAGGGGCGGACTGCTGTGAAGGTCAAAGTTAAGGGGATGGGCTACTGTGGAGGTCCCATTTTAAGAAGGCTGGGCACTGTGGGGGTCAGTGTTAAGGGGTGGGGGCTGTGGAGTTCACTGTTATGGGGGATACTGTCGATATCTTTAAACGACACACACAAACATTAAGTGAAATAGATTAAATATACCCGCATGAAGCCGGATCCTTCTACTAGTTGTTACATAATGATAATTACAAACAATCATTTAGTCAATTGTACAGGTAAGCAAAGTCGATACTAAAATGTCTTGTTTATGACATACATTTTAAAGATATGGAATTGAGGCTACTGTCTTCTGGAAAGGTTTCACTAGTAGTAGTTTTTAACAGAGACAGTAAGATTGTATTCCCCAAGTAGATTCAATAAACAAATCTTAGGTAATACTGGTACCTTTATCCCAACAATTTGAGACCATATTGTACTGACCTGAGCCCAGAAACCTGTGACTTATTAACACTCCAACCATATATGTAAATATGTGCTTCTTTCCTTCCCACACCGCCAGCAGTTGGGGTTTGCGTCTGGGAAGGTTTTTGTCAGCTTGACAAGTGTATAGTGCCATCTCGTGAGGATCTTATAATAGTTTTCCTGGAGTTTAACGCATCTAAATAGTTTGTGGGCGGCAGACATTAGGAACTTCGCTTTTTATCTGTGAACTTCCTTTGGAGGTCTCTTTCCCATTTTAAGAGAAATCATCAATCTGCATGGGATTGTTGAGGTATCATTTGCGAGTACAGGGATCTACCTTCTGAAGGGCCATTTTCTCAAAAGGAGGTTGAAAGAGGTGGGTTTAGAAGGGTTTTGTAGTAAGGTCTGATGTATGCTATAAGATTTTGCAAATGAAAAGAGGACAAATCTGTCTTAGCTGGTCTATTGTTGGAGGTGTGCCTGTATCACAAAGGACCAGTAGGGGCATACAGTAGTGTTTGTCCCTTTGGATAGGGTGTCTCTGCAAGAAGGTGGTGTGTCTAATAAAGTCCAGTTGCCTTGATTTATTCTTCACAGATATGTGTCTAGTAAAGCATCATTTACTTGTGTTAGTGTTAACTTATTACTCATTAGTGTTTGTCTGAGACCTCTTTTGTGCCAGAGTGTCGAAGTGTGTTTTGTCAGCTTATTGTCAGATGGCAGTTCTGTTCAGTATGTTTTGTAGCAAGTAGAAGAACCCTCAATGGGAGGTTGCACATTGCTTCTTCTGCCTGTACATCTAGTCTGTGTTCTGACATCCAGAGCCAGTCAAGACATAGAGTGCTTTGTATGGCCTTGTAATAGGCCTTAAAGTTTAGGAGTCCCAATCCTCCATTTTTGTGTGTTGTGTTAAGTGTTGGTGGGCCAGTCGGGGCCTCTGCTTACACCACAAAAAGGTGGAGAGTATGATGCATAACTTCATGAAAAACTGACTGGGAAGTTAAATTGGGATGGTCTGTAAGTAGTATAGTACTTTAGGCAGCCCAACCGCTGTAATTAAGGCAAACCATGAGACATAGGGTATATCCCAACTCTCAATTATTGCACTAATCTGTCTTGGTAGGTCCAGGAAGTTGGCTTTATATAGTGATCAAAAATAGAAATTACTGCAGGAGAGCTTCTACTTGGTTGGATATAAACATTAGTACATCGTCTGCAAATGCTGCTAGTTGGTAAGTGTAAGATCCCATTTGTATTCTAGGGTCTTGACGAAATGCTTGCAGCACAGTTTCTAATGTCAAGACAAAGAGAAGAGGGATAGAGGGCAACCTTGTCGTGTGCCATTTCCAATGTTAAACCATGAAGATAGAGTATTATTTATCCATATTTGTGCACTTGGGGAGCTGTACATAGACATGATAGCAGGGATGAAATGTGAGGGAGTGCCAAATTTCAGGAGAATTCTGGTCATAAATAGCCAACTCACCCTATCAAATGTCTTCTCTGCATCTGTGCTGAGAAGGACTAATGGGATTGAGATTAATTTGGCATGTTGAATGATGTGTAATAAGCGCATTGTGCGCATTGTGCCTCTCTGCCTGGAGTAAACCCTACTTTTTCAGGGGAGATAAGTTTTGGTAAGAGGGGTTTTAATTCAGGTCATTATTCAGTAGGGATATACGCCTATAATTTGCACATTGTGTTTTTTCTATTTGGGTATAATAGAGATATAGGCATTGAACTTTTTTTTTTTTTTGAGGGGAGGGGGGGGGGTGGATTCCCTGTCAGTGTGCTGTTGTAGACGTTCAATAGATGAGGGAGGAGGGACTTGCAGGTTTTGTAATATGGGACGGGCTCTCAAATTGTACAGCTCACTATAATATGAGCAAAATTGTTATGCTATAAATTCAGTGGTGCGTATGGGCTTGGCGTCAGGAGAATTAAAAAAACGGGATGAACCATTTTGCTTTCCTTTTCTTTATTTGTGATAGTAAGAGCTTAGAGACTTTATCCCCATGTGCATAGTATTTAAATTGGGTTGATAGAAATAGCTTAGCAGTTGAGGCATTTAATAGGTTCTTGAGATTTGTTTGTGCTTTATTCAATAAGTCCAGACCTTCCGGGAAGCAAGATGTTTGTGAGAACTCTCTAGGTCCCGTGTGCAGTGTTGTACAGTAGGTCCAGAACCTTTTGTTGCCTAAGTTTATTAGCTTGTAAACCTAGTGCTATAAGGTGCCCTCATTACAAATTTGTGAGTTTCCCAGAGTGTAACTTTAGATATATCAGATGTGTCATTTAAATGTCATTTAAATAAAAATGATCTTTGAGATGTTCCCTATCTGTTTGACATAGGTCATGTTACCAAGCAGGGTAGTGTTTAAAGCCCAATTGCGCGTGGCTTTTGGTAGGCCCTGCAAACTATAGTGAACAAAAACTGGGGCATGATTAGACAATAAGATATTGTCGATATCAGAGGTTCTGCAGAGATAGAATTGGTGTTGTAGGACAAAGAGATAGTCTATGCGGTAAAATGAGTTGTGTAAGTTGGAGTAAGAGGTGTAATCTCTCCCTAGCGGGTGGAAGGATCTCCAGACATCTGCAAGAGAGGTCTCTGCCAAAGCTGTTATTTTATTAATAGCAGTTATTGGCAGCGAGGAGTTGGATGTGGAGGAGTCTATTTGTGGCTGGAGTGTAGCATTTAAATCCACCCCCCTTGAATTATACATCCTTCTGCAAAATCTCTGAACAGCATTAGGGTTGTAAATATCCAATCAGCTTGGCGTATATTAGGGGCGCATATGTTTCCAATGGTGTATGTTTGTAATCCAATAACACCATTAAGAAAAAGAGAAAAATTCCACAGCACTTCCCTGAGTAGTGAAAAAAAGATTCTTCTTTATTTACCGGGTAAAAGCAACATTTCAGTGCACCCAATGGCACCTTTCTCAAGCAGTGAAAAAATGGTGTAACATTCAGCATTTTATACATGTGTAGTCAATTCATACAATTAAAACATTTGCATAATTAGTGACATGTAAACAATACAAGAAAAATCAAGTAAATCCAGTGATCAAAAATTACAATCATATTAAAAAAAATTTATATAGAAAACTTAGTGTAAATAAATATATCCATGAGAGGAATAAGTAATCTAAAACGTGATTTTACAAAATTAAGCATAAAAACCCATGATTGTGAACATAAGTGACAGGTGTGAATCATAAAGTTAAAAACAATACCGGTGACACGGAGAGATCAATTGTGGCCAGCATGGTAATGGATTCTTGCGCGTCCTTGATTACAGACTGCGCATGTCCGAGAACATTCAAAGTGGAATGACGCCACAGCCCTATTCTATCATGTGACCCAGGTTTGTTGTGATTTGCCATGGCGCTGGAAAGTCATCTGATCTGCGTCAAGTGGATCACATGATGTTAGCGTAGCGAGTGTTGAGATATAAGTATATCAAATCCATAAAAGCAGAAGATCGCGATCAAGATGTCACTTCAAGGAGAATCATATTCGGACACCCTATATACTAAAGATATTATATCATTATTTACTAGAGATAATTTTCGATGCACACACTCCCATTATGTATAATGTGTCATGGCCTCTGACCCACGGTCTAATTGTGACACTAAAGTGGCACATAATTGATGGCTCACGCAGCAATACCTGTATATTTAAAAGGAAACCTAGGACAATATGTCGATATATGTGTGCCGTCGCGATTTCTCACAAGGCCCACAGCCGACGTATTTATTAGGGTACACACCAAGTCACTAGTGTAAAAACCCCAATTTCAGTCCTCTCGGTTTAACAATATGTTTGTATGAAAACAAGACCGTCTCGGGTTGTGCCAATTATTAGGTAGTGGGTGCTACCGACTTGCGAATGCAAAATTGCAAATACTAAGTCAAGGGTGTCCAACCCAGATTACTCCTTGCACAGAAACAGGTTGTGAGTATAGAGGGAACTTCAATTTATCTAAAATGCTGGCCCAGTTAAGGTCTCCATTAGTCATCCGGTAATTAACTGCAAGAAATAAAAAAATAACCGCATTTATTATGTAGCAAAAAAATATTATCACAAATTTCTTAAAAAGATCTGTTATTTTAACACCATTAGGCGGGGACAAAACCGGGCACCAACCAATTGGTGTAATGGATCCTGTTGAATCCAAGGTCTCTGATCTACCTTAATTCCCTTTATTATATCTCATTGTATATCATATTTTTAAACCATATTAATGGATGACAGACCAATGGAACCTGCAGAGACCACTGCTGGAAAGGCGGTGGGTCCTACAGGATCCATGGCCTGTAATCTACATTTAGGCCTCCTGGTTTGAGGCTACTCAACTTCACTATCCACTGCATCTCACGTTTAGAGTTGAGCAAACACCTG
This sequence comes from Bufotes viridis, assembly GCA_033119425.1. Classification (NCBI taxonomy): domain Eukaryota; kingdom Metazoa; phylum Chordata; class Amphibia; order Anura; family Bufonidae; genus Bufotes; species Bufotes viridis. The sequence continues at coordinate 128,212,046 of CM065590.1, forward strand.
GATGTTCGGGTTCGAGAGGTTCGGCCGAACTTCCGGAAAATGTCCGGGTTCGTGATCCGAACTCAACCCGAACTTCATCCGAACCCGAACCCCATAGAAGTCAATGGGGACCCGAACTTTGGGCACTAAAAAGGCTGTAAAGACTCCCGGAAAGGGCTAGAGGGCTGCAAAAGGCAGCAAAATGTAGGTAAATCCCCTGCAAACAAATGTAGATAGGGAAATGATGACTTAACATAAAATAAATAAAAATTAACCAATATTAATTGGAGTTAGGTCCCATAGCACAGAATCATGCTTTAAATCACCCACCAATGGAGAAGGTCGCTACTATTATTTCGACCCCAGCATCCAGACAAAGAGAGAGGTCCCACAGCAGAGAATCTGGCATCATATCAACCACCACAGGAGAAGGCCACTTTCAGTGACTTAGGCCTTAGCACCCAGACAGAGGAGACATGTCAGATAGCACAAGCATTACATTTATACCATCCAGCACAGGAGAAGGCCACTTTTAGTTACTTTGACCCCTGCACCCAGAAAGAGGAGAGAGGCCCCACAGCACATATTCAGGCATCATATCACCCACCACAGGAGTAGGCCACCATTTAGTTAATTTGACCCTTGCACCCATGTCAGATGGTACAAGCATCAGTTTTACATCACCCAGCACAAGAGAAGGCCACTTTTAGAGACTTTGACCCCTGCACACAGACGGAGGAGAGAGGTTTCACAGCAGCACCAGACAGGTAGCGCACAAGTAGGTCATTTCACAGGACCCGGCAACCATGTCAGATGGCACAAGCATTACATTTATACCATCCAGCACAGGAGAAGGCCACTTTTAGAGACTTTGACCCCTGCACCCAGACGGAGGAGAGAGGTTTTCACAGCAGAGAATCAGGCATTTAGATCACCCACCACAGGAGTAGGCCATCATTTAATGGGACCCCGGCAACCATGTCAGATGGTACAAGCATCAGTTTTACATCACCCAGCACAAGAGAAGGCCACTTTTAGAGACTTTGACCCCTGCACCCAGACGGAGGAGAGAGTTTTCACAGCAGAGAATCAGGCATCATATCACCCACCACAGGAGTAGGCCATCATTTAATCACCCCATGGCCATCAGCTGTTTGAAGCTGTCTGTGTCCACCAGCCGGAATGACAGCATTTCAAAGGCCAGTAGTTTAGAAATGCTGGCATTCAGGCCAAGGGGTCGAGGGTGACTAGGTGGGAATTTGCGCTTCCTCTCAAAGGTTTGAGAGATGGAGAGCTGAACGCTGCTGTGTGAAATAGTGGAGACGCTAGGTGACGGTGGCAGTGGTGGTGGTGGTGTCGGTGGCACATCCTCTGTTTGCTGCTCGGCAGGTGGCAACATTCCTCTCGAGGCGGAAGCCGAGGCAGCAGCGGTAGAGGGAGCAGGGGAGCCTGAGCGGGTTCCTTGTTTTTAAGTGTGTACTCCACTGCAGTTCATGCTTTGCATTTAGATGCCTGATCATGCAGGTGGTGCTCAGGTTAAGAACGCTAATGCCTCGCCTCAGGGTCTGATGGCACAGCGTGCAAACCACTCTGGTCTTGTCGTCAGCACATTGTTTGAAGAAGTGCCATGCCAGGGAACTCCTTGAAAATGCCTTTGGGGTGCTGGGTCCCTGTTGGCGCTGGCCAATAGCAGGCGAACTCTCTGTCTCGGTCTCACCACTGCCTCTTCCTCTGAACTATTTAAGTCAGCGGCACGACCTTCATTCCATGTGCGGTCTAAGACCTCATCGTCCTCTGCATCGTCTTCCACCCAGTCTTCCTCCCTGACCTCCTCCTGTTCAGTCTGCACACTGCAATAAGACGCGGCAGTGGGCACCAGTGTCTCGTCATCATCAGAGACTCGGTCACTCTGCTGTGGTGGTATTCCCATGTCCTCATCATCTGGATACATAAGTGGTTGTGCGTCAGTGCATGGAATGTCTTCCACCGCTGGGGAAGGGCTAGGTGGACGCCCTGGGAAACCGTGCGAGCAGAGTCTTCAAACAGAATAAGAGACTGCTGCATAACTTGAGGCTCACACAGTTTCCCTGATATGCATGGGGGTGATGTGAAAGACTGATGGGCTTGGTTTTCAGGTGCCACCTGTGCGCTTTCCGCAGAAGACTGGGCGGAAGACAATGTGGTGAACGTGCTGGAAGCACTGTCGGCCACCCAATCGTCTAATGCCTGTACCTGCTCAGGCCTTACCATCCTCATAACGGCATTGGGCCCCACCAAATATCGCTGTAAATTCTGCCGGCTACTTGAGGGAGTTGGTTCACTACTTTAGTGCGCCTGAGGCCGAACGGCCACGTCCTCTGCCAGCAACAGAGGCTCCACGGACACCACCACGACCGCGTCCTCATATTTTCCGGTATTAATTACAAGAAAACTGCTGCAAATTGGACACCAGAATTTTTAAAATGCTAGTTTTGGTACATAGATTCCCACACGGGAGATATAATTCCTTTTACAGGAGTAAAACGTGAGGCCTACTGTTTCTGGTCTAACTAACACCAGATTGATTAAATTGGCCTTTTTTCACCAAAATTACAACACTGGACAATGTAATGCCTTTTTCAGGTATTAATTACAAGAAGACTGCTGCTAATTGGACACCAGAATTTTTAAAATGCTAGTTTGTGTACATAAATTCCCACACTGGAAGATATAATTCCTTTTCCGGTATTAATTACAAGAAAACTGCTGCAAATTGGACACCAGAATTTTTAATATGCTAGTTTTGGTACATAGATTCCCACACGGGAGATATAATTCCTTTTTACAGGAGTAAAAACGTGCGGCCTACTGTTTCTGGTGTACCTAACACCAGATTAATTAAATTGGCCTTTTTTTCACCAAAATTACAACACTGGACAATGTAATGCCTTTTTCCGGTATTAATTCCTTTTACAGAAGTAAAAACGTGAGGCCTACTGTTTCTGGTGTAACTAACACCAGATTGATTAAATTGGCCTTTTTTTCACCAAAATTACAACACTGGACAATGTAATGGCTTTTTCCGGTATTAATTCCTTTTTACAGGAGTAAAAACGTGAGGCCTACAGTTTCTGGTGTAACTAACACCAGATTGATTAAATTGGCCTTTTTTCACCAAAATTACAACACTGGACAATGTAATGCCTTTTTCCGGTATTAATTCCTTTTACAGGAGTAAAACGTGCTGCCTACTGTTTCTGGTGTAACTAACACCAGATTGATTAAATTGGCCTTTTTTTCACCAAAATGACAACACTGGACAATGTAATGCCTTTTTCGGTATTAATTCCTTTTACAGGAGTAAAACGTGAGGCCTACTGTTTCTGGTCTAACTAACACCAGATTGATTAAATTGGCCTTTTTTCACCAAAATTACAACACTGGACAATGTAATGCCTTTTTCCGGTATTAATTCCTTTTTACAGGAGTAAAAACGTGAGGCCTACTGTTTCTGGTCTAACTAACACCAGATTGATTAAATTGGCCTTTTTCACCAAAATTACAACACTGGACAATGTAATGCCTTTTTCCGGTATTAATTCCTTTTTACAGGAGTAAAAACGTGAGGCCTACTGTTTCTGGTGTACCTAACACCAGATTGATTAAATTGGCCTTTTTTTCACCAAAATTACAACACTGGACAATGTAATGCCTTTTTCCGGAATTAATTCCTTTTTACAGGAGTAAAAACGTGAGGTCTACTGTTTCTGGTGTAACTAACACCAGATTGATTAAATTGGCCTTTTTTTCACCAAAATTACAACACTGGACAATGTAATGCCTTTTTCCGGTATTAATTCCTTTTTACAGGAGTAAAAACGTGAGGCCTACTGTTTGTGGTGTAACTAACACCAGATTGAATAAATTGGCCTTTTTTGCACCAAAATTACAACACTGTACAATGTAATGCCTTTTTCCGGTATTAATTCCTTTTTACAGGAGTAACAACGTGAGGCCTACTGTTTCTGGTGTAACTAACACCAGATTGATTAAATTGGCCTTTTTTTCACCAAAATTACAACACTGGACAATGTAATGGCTTTTCCGGTATTAATTCCTTTTACAGGAGTAACAACGTGAGGCCTACTGTTTCTGGTGTAACTAACACCAGATTGATTAAATTGGCCTTTTTTTCACCAAAATTACAGCACTGGACAATGTAATGCCTTTTTCCGGTATTAATTCCTTTTTACAGGAGTAAAAACGTGCTGCCTACTGTTTCTTGTGTAACTAACACCAGATTGATTAAATTGGCCTTTTTTCACCAAAATTACAACAGTGGACAATGTAATGCCTTTTTCCGGTATTAATTCCTTTTTACAGGAGTAAAAACGTGAGGCCTACTGTTTCTGGTGTACCTAACACCAGATTGATAAAATTGGCCTTTTTTTCACCAAAAATACAACACTGGACAATGTAATGCCTTTTTCTCGGTATTAATTCCTTTTTACAGGAGTAAAAACGTGAGGCCTACTGTTTCTGGTCTAACTAACACCAGATTGATTAAATTGGCCTTTTTTCACCAAAATTACAACACTGGACAATGTAATGCCTTTTTCCGGTATTAATTCCTTTTTACAGGAGTAAAAACGTGAGGCCTACTGTTTCTGGTGTACCTAACACCAGATTGATTAAATTGGCCTTTTTTTCACCAAAATTACAACACTGGACAATGTAATGCCTTTTTCCGGTATTAATTCCTTTTTACAGGAGTAAAAATGTGAGGCCTACAGTTTCTGGTGTAACTAACACCAGATTGATTAAATTGGCCTTTTTTCACCAAAATTACAACACTGGACAATGTAATGCCTTTTTGCGGTATTAATTACAAGAGGACTGCTGGTATTTCAGAACACCGGAATTTTTAAAATGCTAGTTTTGCTAGATAAATTTCCCACACTGGGAGAAATATTGCCTAAGCCTTTTACAGTATTAATTACAACAGGAGTGCTTCTTCTGGTCTAACACCAGAATATATTTATTATTACGGTGAAAGCTTTTTTTATTTATATTTCTGGCACATAAAAAAAAATATATTTCTGGCTGACAGTATTGGACTTGGCTGTAGTGGCACTGGCTAGCCTAGCTGGAACAGCACATTCATGGGATTTGCTATCCAAGTGGGTTACTTTCAGTTTCACCACTGATATATTAAATATCTTTGCAGTTATATGGGTGACACAAGCACAGCCAAACCCCTGATGTAGTATATCTATGAAAAAATCGACTATTACATGAGATTAATGGACGTTGTGGCAGCTTTTGCTGTAGCACCACAAGTCCCAAAATGGCCGCCGCCTATCAGCCCAGTAACATGTGCCAGAAAACGGTCTGCCCAGCCAGAAAGTAAATTGACTTTGACTGAGCAGCTGAATCGCTGTTGTTCTAATTCACAGGTGTAGATTTTTCACTTCTTTGGTTTAGACTCTGTGGCAGCTTGTGCTGGCGCACCACAAGTCCCAAAATGGCCACCGCCGGTCAGCCCAGTTACATGTGCCAGTAAAAATCGCTCTGGCCAGTCTAAACAAAATAGTGACTTTCAGTGAACAGCTCAGCTGAGTTGTTCTGATGCACAGGTGTAGAAATGTAGATCATTCACTTCTTTATCCCTGCCTATCTCGCCCTGACAGAAGCTGCATTCTCTCCCTACACTAATCAGAGCAGTGTGACGTGCGGCGCTACGTGACTCCAGCTTAAATAGAGGCTGGGTCACATGCTGCACTTGGCCAATCACAGCCATGCCATTAGTAGGCATGGCTGTGATGGGCTCTTAGGGCAGAAGTAAAACACTAGCTGATTGGCTGCTGTGCAGCCCTTCAGAAAGCGGAAGTAATCAACGAACACCGGACCCGAACCCGAACTATTTTGAAAATGCCCGGGTTCGGGTCCGTGTCATGAACACCCCAAAATTCGGTACGAACCCGAACAATGCTCGAACTGTTCGCTCAACACTACTCACGTTTTTTAGAATCTAAATCCTATAGCCACTTCTACGCGGTACAGGAACATGATCAACCAACATGCATTTTAAATCACTTTCTTTGTAGCCCATGTCCAGAAAATGTCTGGAAACAGGAAGGTCTGCTCTTTTCTTTCTGATTGTGTATCTATGTTGATAACACCGAGTCCTGAAATCTAAAGATGTTTCTCCTACGTATATTAGCCCACAGGAACACCATAGAAAATATATAACGTAGGATGATGTACACGTCAAGTAGTGTGTGATTGGATAAGTCTTATTAGTCAGGGGATGGATAAATCCACTTTCCTTGACAATTAATTCAATTTAAACATGGAAAACAACCCTTTTTCTGAATTGAATATGTAAGAATTGTTGTCCATGTTTTTTCTGAGGGCCTATATCAGTGTGTACCACTTGGTCCCTTAAATTTTTGGGACGTCTATAAGACATCAGCGGTAAGGATTTGAACTCATCTATTTTGTTGTGTCCACTCCTCAACATGGACCAATGTCTATGAACAATGTCTCTGATGTTATGACTATCCTCTGTATAGGTGGTCACTAGAGGAATACGGTTCATTCGTTTTGGGACTCAACTGAAGAGTTTTTTCTCTAATAATTCTGCTCTTTTGAATAATTGTACTTTGTCAATATGGGAATTGAGTAAAGAAGTGGGATAACCTCTATCCTTAAAGTAAAGGCCCCACTCATCTTGTTAAAAGAGGTCTGTAATGTCATTTCACCATTCACAATGCGTTTCACACGCATGAAATGGCTCAAAGGCAATGATTTAATCATTGATCTTGGGTGGACACTGTTAAATTGTAATAAAGTGTTCCTATCAGTACTTTTTGTGTATACATTAGTTAGAACACATCCTTCCTTGACAGAGACTGTTGTGTCCAGGAAGTTAATCTTGTCAAACGAATAATCCAAAGTAAATTTGATATCCACATTAATAGTGTTCAAGTACTTAAAGAAATTAAGAAGTTCCCCTTCGGTGCCCAACCAAATCCAAAAAATATCATCTATGTATAGCCACCACCTCAGGACTTGCGAGAAGTGGGGCGATACATAGATGTGTGCTTCCTCAAGGAAGGAGACCGCCATGCTGGCGTAAGTGGGCAACACATTCGACCCCATAGCGGTCCCCTTCAACTGTAAATAAAAATAATCCCCAAACAAAAAATAATCTAAAGTTAGAACCAGATGCAATAATCTGTGGGTCAGAGGCCATGACGCGTTATACATAATGGGAGTGTGCACATCAAAAATTATCTCTAGTAAATAATGATATAATATCTTTAGTATATAGGGTGTCCGAATATGATTCTCCTTGAAGTGACATCTTGATCGCGATCTTCTGCTTTTATGGATTTGATATACTTATATCTCAAGACTCGCTACGCTAACATCATGTGATCCACTTGACGCAGATCAGATGACTTTCCAGCGCCATGGCAACTCACAACAAACCTGGGTCACATGACAGAATAGGGCTGTGACGTACTACGCCGACGGCGTCATTCCACTTTGAATGTTCTCGGACATGCGCAGTCTGTAATCAAGGACGCGCAAGAATCCATTACCATGCTGGCCACAATTGATCTCTCCGTGTCACCGGTATTGTTTTTAACTTTATGATTCACACCTGTCACTTATGTTCACAATCATGGGTTTTTATGCTTAATTTTGTAAAATCACGTTTTAGATTACTTATTCCTCTCATGGATATATTTATTTACACTAAGTTTTCTATATAAAAATTTTTTAATATGATTGTAATTTTTGATCACTGGATTTACTTGATTTTTCTTGTATTGTTTACATGTCACTAATTATGCAAATGTTTTAATTGTATGAATTGACTACACATGTATAAAATGCTGAATGTTACACCATTTTTCACTGCTTGAGAAAGGTGCCATTGGGTGCACCGAAACGTCGCTTTACCCGGTAAATAAAGAAGAACCTTTTTTCACTACTCAGGGAAGTGCTGTGGAATTTTTCTCTTAATATGTTTGCGGACATAGGGAATGTCCTCACAGCCACTAGCACTCCTGCATACTGTCTGCATGTGAGCCCGCTGTGCGATCTACTACATTTTTTTACCATTAAGAAAAAGATACCTCCTGTCTGTGTCAATATACTCTGAACGCACCTCCAAAGGAAGATTTTTATGGAGTGCTATGGTAACTTCATGTGATGCTGAGCTAGGTGAGGTACTATGGTACAATTTATCATATTGCAAGTGTGAGAGATGTGGAATATGTTTAGTTCAGAAGTGCGTTTCTTTTAATAGTGCTATTCTTACCTTATAATTGAGTAAGTACCTACAAATCTGGCTCCTTTTGCTGGTGCATTCAGTCCCTTGACGTTGTATGAGCATATAATTGTTTCAGCCGTAATCTCCAAAAAAAAAAGGGGAGGAACTTTCCTTTAACTCGGCCAAAGGCCACAACCGAGGCCTTTTTAAAAAAAATGCCTTTGGAACCTAAAAAAGAATAAAGTAATACAAAGATGTTGCGCGTAAAGGTCAGGCCTCATCTGATCTGTCGACATTCTGCTGGTTCAATCTTTTCGGGGTCATCTTCCTTGGGGTATTCTTTCATCATAGGTGTCTGGATGAGGTGACTGGGGTCCAAGGGACAATCTGAGACAAGGATGGCAGTGGAGCAATATCTTGTGCCACGCTCCAATCGGGGATGTCTAGTGCCTCTATGCCTAGTAAATCATAGATCTGTTGTAGATCAGCATTGGCTCTCATAACAATCTTTCTGTTAGGTGTGTTAATTAATAACCTAAATGGATGTAGCCATCTGTAGGTTATCAGTACATCTAGCAAGGGGCGCAGGTGCTTTCTTTTGCACAGGGTCATAGGAGACAAATCCTGGTAGATGGAGATATATGGCCCTTCCAGTTATAGAGAAGGGGTCATTCATGCAGAAGCTACGATCTGTTCTTTAGTACAGTAGCTTGCCATCCTGCATATAACATCATGGGGTGCCTCATGAGCTTTAGGGGGTGTCAGGGCCCTGTGTGCCCGGTCCATGGTCAAGTCCCCTGCATCTTGCCCCAAAAAAGTGGTGAAAAGGGAGGTGAGCGTGGTGCCCCGATTGTCTTGATCCTCCATTAAAGAGTAAAGGTAATTTACATGGGCTTGACAGCTATCTAGGTTTCGGGTGACAGCAGTGTAAAATTCATCCCCTGCGGCCTGCAAGGTCTCAAGCGCCTCGACTCTGGCATTGATGTGGCACAGATCCTGTTTAATGTCTTTGAGCTCGTGTAGCACAGTTTCAAGAGAGCTAGTTAGCAGGGTTTTACGGTAGAATTTAGATATAACCTGGTTCTCGTCGCTGCGTAGATCATCTTGCTCACTGTCAGCTTCTGCCTCAGAGTCGTCATCAGCTAGTGCAGCCGGGGTATGATGTTTTGTCGGCACCATCTTGCTTGCTTGGTGTGGCGTAGTTGCAGAAGTCTATTGCATAAATTTCTCGATCTCTCCATGGGCCATTGTTGCTTTACCAGATCCTAGAGTATCTCTGGACCAAGCTTTTGTAGTTTTGCCCATGTTTGGTGGGTTCTTTTTGCTGATATTAGCCTAGATTGTTTTAGGCCAGTAGTAGAGCTCATCAAATTGCATGCATTCAGCTCGTCTGCGAAACTCCCCCCAATCAAGTGATCTTTAGTATCGCGAAGGTAATTGCACAATTGTGCACTCACCTGTTTGCCTAAGTGTATATGCAATTTAAATCAACAAAGTCCAGTAAGATACAATTCTGGCACACCGATTACCAAATTATAAATCCTATACTCAAAAGGGCAAACATAAAATGTAACTTTTAATGATATACTAATAAAATAAAATGTGTCCCAATATAGTGCTGAAACAACCAATTGGGGATCAGAGGTATCACTCCTCATACTTAGTTATTGACCCCAAATAATATATGTGAGAAGATGAAAAGGGTGCACGGCAACACCGTAATACCAGCGTGTCCTACCAGTACCAGGAACAGGTCGATGGATGTCAGGTTACACTTTGATAGAAGAACGACACTCCATCCACAGAAAAGTGGTGGTGATAGCGTCCACAAGTAGGGTCCCTGAGAACTCCCTGCGTCTGACTAACCACTGTACCCTAAAACTAGGAGTAGGTAGCAGCCTGACCATAGGGCACTAGTCCTGATAAAGGCGACCCTGTCCGGAACCTGTCCCTATACAAGCTAGAACTATATGTCCCTATATTGTAGATACCCTACATACATCCACGTATTACCGCCAGGACATAGCGGATCATCAGGGGAAATACAGATAAATATCAAAGTTCAGTAAGGGTCTATAAGGGAGATATCTAGACGGATCCCAGTCATATAGATGGAACTAGGGGAACCTCCTAATGATCAGGAGGGTCCCACTGCCGGTAAATTCGTAGGTTCCAAGATAGTGGACAACCCACAGATGGCTAGCCTCATAGATAGGAGGCACACATACAGAGGCGAATGAGTTCTTTGCCCCTCAGTTAAGAAGCCACTGGCTTGGAGTGTCGTTCTTCTATCAAAGTGTAGATATCTCCCTTATAGACCTTTTCTGACCTTTGATATGTATCTGTATTTCCCCTGATGATCCGCTATGTCCTGGCGGTGAAACGTGCATGTATGTAGGGTATCTACAATATAGGGACATATAGTTCTAGCTTGTATAGGGACAGGTTCCGGACAGGGTCGCCTTTATCAGGACTAGTGCCCTATGGTCAGGCTGCTACCTACTCTTAGTTTTAGGGTACAGTGGTTAGTCAGACGCAGGGAGTTCTCAGGGACCCTACTTGTGGACGCTATCACCACCACTTTTCTGTGGATGGAGTGTCGTTCTTCTATCAAAGTGTAACCTGACATCCATCGACCTGTTCCTGGTACTGGTAGGACACGCTGGTATTACGGTGCTGCCGTGCACCCTTTTTATCTTCTCACATATATTATTTGGGGGTCAATAACTAAGTATGAGGAGTGATACCTCTGATCCCCAATTGGTTGTTTCGCACTATATTGGGACACATTAGTTTTATTAGTATATCATTAAAAGTTACATTTTATGATTGCCCTTTGAGTATAGGATTAAATGTATATGCACTCTATAAGAACTAGGGAAAAATACATGTCTGATAATTCACCCTGCAGAAGAACAGGAAAACAATATATAGATTGGAAGCGCATATCTTGTAGAGTTTAGTCTGGAAAAGTATTTATTTTCATAGTTTCTTCACACCATTCTGTTCTCTTAACATAAATCAGACAGAAGAATCTGCAGTCGCCCACGTAAGACAGCATTGATTCAGTTGGTCAGTGACAGAATGGGAAATCTTACAGAAATATGCAAGACATTATTGAACTCTAATGTGCCATTGACTTTAGATATTATGTCCTGCAGTTCACAAATCCATTACATCCCAAATGGACCAAATAGTTGTGATCTAGACTTTTCTAAACACTGCAATGCTTTTGTGTTGATAGAAAACTTTTTGTAATAGATTGTATTTATAGAAATTTTATTTTTTCACATTTGATAATGTAAGTTTACCCTTATTGAGCCTATGCAAGTGTTTTAGGATTTACAAAAGTAACAATGCCCTATCATGTATTTTTTGTAAAGTGTACTTGATGGAAGATTTATTTTTTCAATGACAATTGCAGGTGAGGAATTTTTTTTTTTTATGCCACGGCTTCCTAAAATGTTTCTCTACTAGGGACTTACCAGTCAGTACAAGGTAAAGCCTTGGTCTCACCACTAATCACTAACATTTTAAAAATTTTGCTAAATGTTCTTGAAACTGCTTTCTTGAATTCAGTAAAGTATTATGAGTGGTGTTATTACAGCAGGTCCTGTGCAGTTCATTATCACTTCTGTCAAAACTTTGGGTCACTTGGTCAACAATTTTGCAACTTTTTACATTTTAATACCACTCACTACAGTTTTCAAAAGTGAGTGATAAAGTGGCAGTGGTTAGCTATGTTAATCACTAGAGATGAGCGAATCAAAGCTGACGAGGTGGAATTCAATCTGAATTTTAGGAAAAATTGGATTTGCACCGAAGCCGAATTTCCTCATGCTTGGTGGTAATGAATCGTATTTTTTTCTAAAATGACTGCTGCACGTTTGAGGGCATAACACTGCAAACATTGGTGCACTACACTGCAATTTTAACTCTGATGTTAAAAATGAGACTTTCGCCAATATATTCTTATATCGAGAACATACCAAAACCCGCGCACCTCGTCAAGGTCTCTCATAGTGGCATCGGACCTAATGCTAACCTACCTGCGCCATATGGGCTATTACAGGAACCGTATGGGCTATTACAGGAGCATAAGGTCCGACACACAGCAAACAACTCCCAGTGCTTCCAGCGTTAAAATACACATATAATGGGAGGAGAGAGGAAGATAAAGGTCCCATGAACCCCTTCCACCACAAAAACAGGTATATGGTTGAATCTTCTTTTTCTCATCCTCCTTCTCCTCTTACATCATATCAACATGCTTATTCGTCGCATATAATGGCCTCACATACATGCCCTCGGATATAATGTTTTACAGGGTCAGCTAACCTGCAGGCCCTCGTATATAATTTTTTAGAGTGTCTTCTCACCTGCAGGCCCACGCATATAATTTTTTAGAGGGTCAGCTCACCAGAAGGCCCTCACCTACAATCTTTTACAGGGTCAGCTCACCTGCAGGCCCTTGCATTTAATGTTTTAAAGGGTAAGCTCACCAGCAGGCCCTCACCTACAACATTTTAGAGGGTCAGCTCACCAGCAGGCCCTCACGTACAATCTTTTACGCCTTGGAGCTGCTGGCCTGCCCTGCAGCCAGTGTATTGTCTAAACATGTGTTTAGCATGGTTGGGGACGTTATCAAAGACAAGCGCAGCCACCTGTCCACAGCCAACGTGGACAATCTCATGTTCACTAAAAGCAACCAGACATGGATCCCACAGCACTTGTTTGTACCTTATGCATTGCTATACTAAAGCGCACTTACTCTTTGTTTTCTTTTTTTTATTTCCCAATGTTTTGGGGTCTATCCCAATTTATTAAAAAAAAAGGAAAGAAAACAAAACACATTGTTGTTGGCGACTAGCTTTGGCTTCACAGCCAAAGAAGGCTTTATGTCAGGCAACAATGTAACTGCCAATTGTAATGAATTAAGTTCCCTGTCTGTTATGCAGTGCAGGGGCACTTTGAAAGAAATAAGGGGTACAGATCACCCAACAATCTGAATGCCACCTAATTAACAGAATATATTTCCCAGTCAGGTATGCAGTGCAGGGATACTTTGAAAGAAAGAAGGAGCACAGATCACCCAACAATCTGAAGACCACCTAATTTATTGAACATATTTCCAACTCAGGTATGCAGTGCAGGGGTACTTTGAAAGAAAGAAGGGGTACAGATCACCCAACAATCTGAAGGCCACCTGATTTACTGACTATATTTCCAAGTCAGGTGTACTTTATGGCCAAAAAATATAGGAATACACTCACCGGTAATCACTTTTCCATGAGCACATGACAGCACCCTGAGAGAGCCCGCCTCCATCCAGGACAGAAAACAGGAACTTCCGCGTAGAGCTTCATAAGGAGGGACCCGGCCTCTAACTGATGGATAAAACATATACAATCCAAACTTTTTTTTGTATTTTTTTTTGTATATTATGTATATATATATATATATATATATCCTTTATATGTGTTTATGTGTGGGGGTATAATAGCGGGTGCTGTCATGGGCTCATGGAAAAGTGATTACCGGTGAGTGTAATCCTATATTTCCCTTATGCCCATGACAGCACCCTGAGAGAAGACTAGAATAGAAGCAGATTAGGGAGGTATAACCGCCTGCAAGACTTTCCTTCCAAAGGATAGTTGGTCTTTGCAGTGTCTAAATCCAACTTGTAGTGGTGGAAAAAAGTACAGGGGGATTTCCAGGTAATGGCCCTACTGTTCTAGGAATGCTTCCACTCTTTTTGCCCAGGAGGTTGAAACGGACCTGGTCGAATGCAACTATCCACCTGGAAAGAGTTCTAGATGTAATCCTATTGCCTTTATTCTGTCCGGCAAACAGCACAAAAAGTCTAGAGAACTTCCTCCAGGATTTAGTTGTCTCCAAATATCTCAGAAGACATCTCCTGACATCAAGACAGTGTAGTATTTTTTTTTTTCATTTTCATTATTTGGCTTTTGGCAAAGAGAAGGCAGGACAATATCCTGTGACCCGTGAAAGAAGGAGACGACTTTGGGGAGAAAAAAGGGATCCGGCTTGAGGATTATTCTGTCCTCCAGGATCTTGTAGTGTAGGGAGGTGAGGCAGATATTTCACTTACACGCCTGGCAGAAGTGATGGCCACCAAAAAAGCCACCTTGAAAGATAGAATCTTTATCAGGAGATCCAGCAGGGGTTCAAATGGCGGTTCCATCATATTGGACAATACCAGGTTGAGGTCCCATGGAGGAGCAGATACTCTGGGTAATTGACTAGTACGACTGACAGCTTTAAAAAATCTTCTCACCCAAGGATGGTTGGCTAGGGAAAAGTCAAAATACGCACTAAGAGCTGAACCGTGGACTTTAAGTGTACTGACTCTAAGTTTTTTATCTAGGCCATTCTGCAGAAACTCGAGGTTTATTGACATAGGAGGGGAGCCCAAAAGGTCTATTGGGATTCCAGAAAACTTTAAGAAGTTCTTCCATATTCTTAAGTATATGGAAGAAGTGATGTCTTTCCTACATGACAGCAGGGTATTGATCACCTCTCTGGACAGACCCTTCTTCTCTAGTATGGACCTCTCAGATACCAGGCAGCTAGGTGTAGGTTGGTTAGTTGGTTACCTATCGATGGTGAACAGCAAGTCCTGTCTGTCTGGCAGGATCCATGGTTCTGTTATTGAAAGTTTGCGATCAGGATCAATCTTGCCTTGTGCAGTCTCAGTTTCTGAAGAACTCTTGGAATTAACCTTATGGATGGAAAGGAGTATAGTAATTTGTTCGGCCACGGTCGGGAAAAAGCGTCTATGCCTATAGGAGAATCTTCTGGGTTTAGAGAAAAGAATAGATGACACTTACAGTTCTTTCTGTTTGCGAACAAGTCTATCAAAGGTTTGCCCCAGAGGTGCACTATCTGATTGAAGACTGTCTGATTTAGACACCATTCCTCTTGGTTTAGACGATTTCTGCTTAGAAAATCCGCTTTTGTGTTTTCTGTACCTTTTAAGTGAACCGCCTTTATGTAGGAAACTAAGGGAACCACTATAGAATTTTTTTTTTCTGCCAGAGACATAAGGTCCTCTGATCTTGTCTCTCCCTGTCTGTTCAGATAGGATACTACCGTGTTGTTATCTTAAAACACATTGACTATCTTCCCCTTTAGTTTCGGCAGAAAAACTCTTAGAGCCTGGAGCACTGCTCTTAATTCTCTTTCATTCTGCGACTCTCTATTTTCTCAAGGAGTCCATTCTCTCTGCGCAACTTCTTCCTGGCAGTAAGCTCACCAACCTCTCAGGACTTGCGTCTGTTGTAATGGAAATCTGTTCCTGCATATCCCAGGGGAGCCCTTGAGATAGATTTGCTGGATCTAGCCACCACTGCATAGACTGAATGACCCGGGATGGGAGATGAAGTTGGGTTTTTAAAGGGGATAGGGACCCCTGCCATTCTTTCAGAATTTGCCATTGGAGTTTCCGAGAGTGTAGTAACACCCATTTGACTGTCGGAATTGTGGACGTCATCCTGCCTAATACCGCCATCCCTTGCCTGATAGTCCTGTGCTTTGAAGAAATCAAAGATTGTACTCCTTCCTGAATCTTGGAGATTTTTGTCTGGGGGAGTAAGCAGTTCTGACTCACGGAATCTAGAATTTGGCCTAAAAATGTACAAGTCTTTGATGGGATTAAGTTAGATTTTTTTTCCAATTTACCCACCACCCCAACCTTCCCATTATCTTGATTATTTCCGAGAGGTGGGAGGACAGAATGGTCTCTGATTTTGCTACGACGAGTATGTCGTCTAGATATGGTATTGTTAGTATATCTCTTTCTCTTACATGCGCTATCACCTCTGCCATAAGCTTGGTGAATAGTCTGGGAGTTTGAGCTACTCCAAAGGGGAGCGCTCTGTACTGAAAGTGATAGATCGGTCTCTCTATGGATATTGCTACCCTCAGGAACTTCTGGAAGTCTGCATGTATCGGGATGTGATAGTATGCATCTTTTTTATCCAGGAATTATTCATTATTTATCCAGGTTTTATTGCGGACTGTACCGATTCCATTTAGAATTTTTTGTATTTCAAGAATTGATTTAGGTATCTCAGGTATATAATCATTCTGTAGGATCCATCTGGTTTGGGAACCAGAAAAAGGGAGGAATAAAACACCTTCCGCTTTTCTGATTCCAGAACCTCTATTAGGACTTTTTCCTCAGAAGCGAAATCACTTTTAAAGTCTGATTCTTTATAGAGTTTTGATCGAGATTCATAATTTTCATCCTTTCTGCGGGGGAGAGGCAAATTCTAGACGGAACCCGTCTCTTATGATGCTTAGAATCCAGGGACTTGTGGATATATACTCCCAAGCCTGAAGAAAGTGAGATAGCTTCCTCACACCGGAATGAAACCGTCATTGTTGGGTATTCTTGGACCGGTTACTGGACTGGGAACTGAACAAGAAACCCTTCTCTTTCCTAGTCTTGATATCTCTCCAATATCTTTTATCTCGGATATTTTCTTATTTGTTTTTACGAAAAAACTGACGGTTCTTTGTGATGGATGGAAAACTTTTTTATCATCTGCCGCTTTTTCTAATAGATCGTCCAGGACTGATCCAAATACGAAATCGCCTTGACAAGGTTTAGCACACAATTTATTTTTGAACCCTGTGTTACCTGACCAACCTTTCAACCAAACTACTCAACTTGCAGAATTAGCTAAAGCCGCAGATCTAGCACTTAGTTTTAAGGCATCTGGAAAGGCATCTGAGATGAAGTCAACCGCTTTTAAGATAGTGGGAAAAACTTCTAGCGGTTGCTCTCTTGGGGATTTGTTCTCTATGTGGGATTCCAGGTCCTGTAACCACATCTTAAGGGACCTAGCAGTAGAGGTAGCGGCAATGTTAGGTTTGAAAGCCTGAGTAGAGGCTTCCCAGGCGCTCTTAAGGTACATTTCAGCTCTTCTGTCCATTGGATCTTTTAAGGCCCCCTAGGTCCTCAAATGGTAAGGCTGATCTTTTGGACATTTTGGCAACAGGCGCATCTATTTTAGGAGGTCTATCCCAGCTGGAGAATTCCCCATCATCAAACGGATATTTTTTCTTGACATTTTTGGGGACAAAGAACTTTTTATCCGGCTTTTTCCACTCTTTTTGCATCAACAATGTTATGTTCTCATTTATTGGAAAAACTTTAGATTTCTTGTGACCCAGGTCACCAAACATGATTTGCCGGACTGTCTTTTGCTCCTTAGTCTCATCTACCTTCATTGTGGCGCTAATGGCCTTAAGTAAGGAGTCTGTGTCCTTTATGTGAGAAAAGTGGTTTACTCACTGAGTCCGCTTCTGATGAGGAATCCAAAATATCTCGGATCTCTCCCCTGCTTCATCCTCAGAAAAGTCCAAATCTGAAAAATGACTAGTGTGCCCCTGCCTGCCGGGGGGTGAGGATAGAAGGAATTTTCAAAATTCTCTCATAGAATCGCAATTTCAAATCTCACCATACTTTTGATACTTTGCATAAAGGCTGATGACTCTTTTTCTAGCATTTTATCAATACAGTGCTGGCAGAGCAACTTTGGCCAAGAAGGGGTTAACTTTTTCCTACATGTTGCACATTCTTTCCCACGAGTTTTAGCAGTTGCCTTCCTAGGACTCTTTTTGACATTCTGGGGACAAATAATAAAAGAAAAGGCCTTCTTAGTATGAACTTAAGGCAAGAAAAAAAGTTGGGGATTAACCCCCTTACCCCACCAGGAGTACCAATCTTGCGTCATGGTTGTCCTGGTCATCAGTGCGCTGACCACCCTCTTCTTCCATGGGTAGGTACAGGGATGGAGGGTCTTTCACATACAGGATCCCAGACATCCTCTCTTGTCTCTGACTGGCACCCTTCCACCTGCGCACTGACGGGGTTAAATACCCCAGGTATGGTCCTCGTTGCAATCCAGTGTGCGGCCTGTAGCTCATCACTCCCAGAATGCCATGCGTTACAAATACCGGAAGTGGCTTGCGCGACAATTCTTGTTCGCGCTGCACGCAAGGACATCCGCTCTGCTCCGCCCCCTGCCTCTGTAATGCTGCCGCAAATATGGCCGGCGTGAGGAGGATCCGGCGTGACAGCGGCACCTTGCTGTACCGCCGGTAATGCCACCGAATAGCAACCCGGCCTCAGCCAAGACCAGGAAGGGATGAAATCCAGTCTCCAGGCGGCTCCTAGAGGAGACTTACGCCATGGTAACCAGGTAACCCCTATGGTTAGCAACATATCGACGGGGCCCTGCATCCTCTGAAGCTCTCCAAAGAATGCGTCCTATCCCTAGGACAGGAAACAGGAACTGGTGGATAGAGGCCGGGTCCCTCCTTAAGAAGCTCTCCGTGGAAGTTCCTGTTTCCTGTCCTGGATGGAGGTGGGCTCTCTCAGGGTGCTGTAATGGGCATAAGGAAAAAATTGTTTTTCCACCAACAATGTCACAGTTGTATTGATTGAAAATATTTCACTATCAGAGTTGCAGTGCAGGCCCCAAAGGTACTTTATAGGGAAAAAAAGATGATTTTTTAACCCACAGTAAAACAGATGGATTTACTGATTATTTTTCACTATCAGAGTTGCAGTGCAGGCAGAAAAGGGAGTTTATTGAAAAAATATATATGTTTTTTTCACCCACAAATGAAATTTATTAAATTAATTTATTTCACTATCACTAGTGCAGTGCAGGGCGCAAATGTACTTTGTGCCCAAAATTAAGTGTTTTTTTCAACAACAATGTCACAGTTGCATTTACTGATTTTACAGATTTGCAGTACAGGCCCCAGAGGTACTTTATAGGAAAAAAATATGATTTTTTTCACTTACAGTGAAACAGATGGATTTAACTAATTTTCTTTCACTATCACAAATGCAGTGCACATAGCAAATGTACTTTTTGGCCAAAAAAAATAAATAAAAATTTGTCAGCCCAGAATCTAACAGATGGATTTACTGAATGAATGATACTGACATATGCAGCACAGAGGAACTTTACAGAAAAAAAAAAGTAAAATGTCACCCCCTGGGTCCCTAAAATCAGGACGGATTAACTATATTATTTTTCCCTTCCCCTGGCACATATACAGTGCAGGTGCACTTAAAAATGGGTATTTGTTGCCCACTGAAGTAAAAGAACTGGATTAAATTATTGTCCCTGGAACATATGCAGGTGCAAATGCACTACACTTGCACAAAATGTCCGCCGACACCAACCTAACTCACAGACGGATTAAAGTCTTTGTCACTGGCCTCAGAGTCAGGACAGGGTAAAATACAGTTGCATTGCACCCACAAAAAAAAAAAGGATGTAAATCGTTGAGTGAACAAGTTCTGATATCAGATATTATTCAGCTTCTTTCCTATTCTCTCCCTTACAGCAGCAGCAGCATCCTATCCCCACACTAATAAGAGCAGAATGACGTGCGGGGCTCTGTGACTCTAGCTTATATAGAGGCTGGGTCACATGCTGCACTTAGCCAATCACAGCCATGCCATTAGTAGGCATGGCTGTGATGGCTTCTAAGGGCAGACAAGTGAAACGCTTGTTGATTGGCTGCCCTGCAGCCTTTCAAAAAGCGCCAAGAAATCACCGAATACCGAACTCGAACCCGAACTTTTACGGAAATGTTCAGGTCCGGGTCCCAAAAACCCTAAACCTTTACAGTTCAGGTTCGCTCAACCCTAAGGAAGTACACTGTATGTCACAGATAAAAATTTTAAACACCCACATTACACTTTAGATGTTGCACTGGTAATGTCACTGTCAGAAGCGGACACCGTCTATTGAAAAAGTATAGAGTTGAGCCAACACCTGGAAGTTCGGGTTCGCCAGGTTATTTGGGATGAGGAAACGTTATACAGGAGAGGTACCTCAGGTAATGCCACTGTCCGCAGCATCTATGCAAAAAGTACATTGTATGTCACAGATAAAAATGTTATGCGCACACGTTACACTGCAGATTTGACACTGGTAATATCACTGTCAGAAGCGGACACCGTATATTGAAAAAGTACACTGTATGCCACAGATAAACAAATTTAACGCACACGTTACACTTTATATGTTGCATTGGTAATGTCACTGTCAGAAACAGACACCGTCTATTGAAAAACTACACTGTATGTCACAGATACATTTTTTCAGCGCCCACGGTACACTGGAGATGTTGCACTGGTAATGTCACTGTCAGAAGTGGACACCGTCTATTGAAAAAGTATAGAGTTGAGCGAACAGCTGGAAGTTCGGGTTCGCCAGGTTATTTGGGATTAGGAAACGTTATACAGGAGAGGTACCACAGGTAATATCACTGTCCGCAGCATATACACAAAAAGTACATTGTATGTCACAGATAAAAAATTTATGCGCACACATTACACTGCAGATTGACACTGGTAATGTCACTGTCAGAAGCGGACACCGTCTATTAAAAAAGTACATTGTATGTCACAGATAAAAAAATGTAACGCACAGTTACACTTTAGATGTGGCATTGATAATGTCACTGTCAGAAGCGGACACCGTCTATTGAAAAAGTGCACTCTATGTCACAGATACATTTTTTAACCGCACACGGTACACTGGAGATGTAGCACTGGTAATGTCATTGTTAGAAGCGGACACCGTCTATTGAAAAAGTACACTGTATGGTTGCACAATACATCATAAACTGATAGCAAAAAAATAGGAAAAGGGGCTCATTCCAAAAAATGAAAGGAGACTAGTAAGTCCATGAGAAGTAGTATCTGTAATGTTAGGGACCCTTGTGCGGAAGCCGCCGTGACGTGGTACTTGGGCCCGACATACTTTTGATCAAAAATGTGCGCTTCATTCAATTTTTTTGGAATGAGCCCTTTTTCCTATTTTTTGCTATCAGTTTATGATGTATTGTGCAGCCATCTTTTAACCAACCATTAAACCATTATACTCCAGCGCACTTTCTCTTTGTTTTCTTTTCTACATTTCCCAATGTTTTTGGGGTCTACCCAAATTAAAAAAAAAACTGTGTTGTTGGTGACTACCTCCTCTACCACAGCTTCCACCTACACCGCCACGTCCACCGCTTCCTCAAACTCCTACTCTATATAGACCTCCTCCTACTAGTTCAAGATTATTATTTTAATTTTTTTTGTATTTTATGTTATTTTAAGTCATTTCCCTATCCACATTTGTTTTCAGGGCAATTGTCCAGCTCTTACCCCCATTTTGCTTCCTTTTGAAGCCTTCTAGCCATTTCCATGACTTTTTCAGATCCATTTTAGTGCACCAAAGTTCGGGTCCCCATTGACTTCAATAGGGTTTGGGGTCAAGTTCGGGTCAAGTTCGAGTTCCGAACTCAAACTTTGCAATGAAGTTCGGCCGAACCCAGCGAACCCGAACTTCCTGGTGTTCGCTCAACTCTAGTCGTGACACCCTTATGACAGTTGTGTGTGTTTTTTTTAAATAAACTTTATACAGTTCATTTTGCTCCCCCGAATTTGGGAATATAGTACATACTGGTATATCATTATGTCGCTATTAGTAAATGTGCCTGATTATGATATCTGTATCAGTTGTGCCACCTGAGGAATTGTGCTCCGCTGAAAAACTCACCTCTGCTTCATTCTCTATGTTTATTTGTGTAGAGATGTTACTTTGCAAGTACGTGTACATGTGCTTCTCAGGATATTTTTTCTTGTACATATATATGTATGGCCCTGAGCTGGAATACCAAGCACAGCCACCATACAATGTTCTTGGTTATCTGTGAGGAAAGTGCAGCACTCACCGGAGAACTGTGGCATCTTCATTCAGTACATGGGTGGGTGGGGGGGGAGGCGGGGTTGGGAAAGAAGTCGAACCTCCACCAATCAGATATTTATGACCTATTCTGAGGATAGACCATTAATATGAAAATCTCAGACAACCCCTTTAAAGTAAAAAAGAGGCAATTTATTGACCCAAGCCAAGTATGCCATTGTTATAGTGGTTGTCAAGGAGCTTTTGAAGACTATGAACCCAGATTTCTAGGGGGAACATGCTTTAATCTAAACATTCTTTCAAAAGTGGTTGTAAAACTATTTTTTTATTCACTTAGTGTACAGGAAGATTTCCTCTGCCAGCTGCAGTTTTGATACCGCTGCGTGATATTTTAAAATTAAATGGGTAATTTTTGTTTATGCCAAAGTTAAATTGTTGTGCCATTATGGGGAACATATCAATTTAGTCCATAATAATCATCAGCTAGATGGTCTCATATTTTAGAGACCTTTGAGGACCATTGAGAGAAGCATAATGTAAGACAATGATAGATCATCACCTGTGGACTTATACATTTGTCTCCATTTCTATTACAGCAGATGGATTACCGCTGCTGTGCCATGTTACATATAGCAGTCATCATAATCAAATAATACCTCTTCCCAGTTCAGATTACCACTGCGTGCTGCCACTAAACACTACTCCTGCTATCCTATGGCTTCCATTCTGCCAAAATGTGTCCCATTGGTCATTTCTACCTTAAAATACTTCCATTCACTGAATGATTGAACTGATTAAAATTTCAGAACAACATACTCAGTAGAAATTCATTATACTTTATAAGACCATTTAACTTGATGTTTGTAACAAATGTTTTGCAGCGGAAAAAAAATGATTTTATTTTCCAGGACAAAACATTTTGGCACATTAAAGTAAGTGTTTTCTTCCTTTGATACAGGTCTAGCTTTAAATTGTTACCTAATGTCAGGACACATTTACAAAAATGCCGTATTTTATGGCTTTTCTGAAGAATCCAGCTATCATTTCTGAGAGGAGCCTAAAAGCCTAATAGCATTGACATATAATGGATAGAAAAGTAACCAGATGTCCAGCTATCCTGCTGATAACTGGAAAATGACTGCTATTCTATTACCAAACTGGGTGCCTGCAGAAAATGGACAGTTGATTTTCACAAAATGTCACATTTGTCACATTATGTAATGCGACAAAATGTGATCAAGCGTGACAGCAGAACTTTTATATATAGTACATATAGATAGAATAAAACTAAATTTTATTAGAAAATATTATAGAAACAGAGAAAACATTCACCCTCAGATTTTATTTCGTAGAAATGACATAATCATATGCACATTAGCTATTTCACATGAGCTCTATAGTAGAATCAATAAAGCAGTTTTCTGTAATATAAATTATAGAAATATAAACATATAACAATAATAGATACATAAAGTTATATGAACAGAAGAAATCTGAAAATATGGGCTAACGTAATATCTGCATCACGTATTTGTGTATAAATATAGTTTGGGTAAGACTGAGTTCACATCACCGTTTAGCTTTCCATTCTTCTGATCTATCAGAAGAAGAGAAAAGAAAAAAAGGATCCTGTACAAAAAACGATCTCATTGCTTCAGTTATGCATAGACTTGCATGGGATCCATTCTTTTACAGGATCCTTTAAAAAAACTGATCCTCTTGCATCAGTTGTCATCCGTTTGAGCCATTTTTTTAAAAGACGGGAATAAAAAAGTACTGCATGCAGGACTTTTTTTCCATCTAAAAAAAAAAGATCTCAGATGGAAATGGCTCAAACAGATGACAACTGGTGCAACAGTTGTTTTTCTCTCTCTCTTCTTCTGACGGATCAGAAGAACGGAAAGATAAAAGGTGATGTCAACTCAGCCTAATTGTATAGGGTCTCTCACATGTGGTAAATTTGTAGAAATGCAAATTAAGTTTCCATTTTATATATGTGAATGTTTTTAGTTTGTTTTTCTGCAGCATGTGCAGCATTTCAACATGCCCTATTCAGACATATGAGACATATTTCTGCCACATGTGAACATACCTTAAGTAAGGCTTTATTCAATGTTTATGTTAGGCAGGACCATTCGAAACATGTTGCACACATTTACTATTGACTGTAATATAGAAAACAATACTTTTTTGATGCACTGTAATAAATAACTTTGACCGCACATTTTAACTCAGTTTGGACTGCAGGATTCTAAAAGACACTATTTGGCATGTATGTTCACCCAATAAAGTCTATGGGCATATTCGAGTATATGTTGGGAGATTTTCACAGTACACCTGAAAAGTGGTGGCCGTCCAGGCCAGGTGGTGCAGTACTGTGCTGCATTGTTATTTGACATTACAGCAAGGTTCCTTTCACATTACATTTTGTCCATTAAATACCATTCTGTATTAAATACCATTACAGCCTATACACAACACGAAAACATATCTAAATGTTTACCTGTCACATATATGGCATCAAGGTACTCTTCTAGCATACAGAATGGCATGGTGGTCCTGGGGTGAAATCCTACCAAGGACAACAGCTACTTATATTTTTATATGGATTTTCCTTGTATCCATAAACTAGATAGATAGATAGATAGATAGATAGATAGATAGATAGATAGATAGATAGTGGGTGGAGGCCCCCTACTGTGGAAATAAGCAGGCCACACACATGATCATTGATAAATTTAAGTCCCTACGGTGACTTGGTACTTTTTTGGTACTATCACTTTAAAATAACCTCTACATCCATAATTACACTACCTATCTATTAGCTTATATCATTATCTGGACTTCTTGTGGTTGCCATCACTCATTTGTAGATGTACTGTATATGTGTTGTATCATCTCTTTCTTTTCTTCTTTAGCAAGTAGGCGACTTGGCACTGGCATGCGCACAGATCCACAAGCACCCCGCTGAGCTCAGGCAGTGCTCGGTGCATATGCGCTGATTGATGTCACAACGCCTGCATAGTATACCGACTCCAAGATCTGTCAGTGTACGGAAGCAAATGCCCATATTTAGATGAGCTTTGTAAGAGATAGACTAAAGGGTATATTAGACAGCCATATTTTATGCCCATAGTAACGCTCGTTAGTGATCATCTGGTAGTCTAATACTGCTGGCGACTGCACGATGAACAAGCAAACTCGATGCTGAAAGATCAGGATTTGCCTGCGGCAGATCGTTATGTCTAATTTCAATCTGGCACTGGCAAACCACTGTAGAGCATGGAGACAAGTGATGTCATATTGATCGCTCCTTCCCAAGCTGCATGTAATAGCAGCAGTCTCCTCAGCAAGCAAGCAGGTGATTGCTGGGAGGGAAGGCGTGATCGGGGTGACTAATACACCCTTACGTGTACAGTATTAGTCACCCCGATTATGCAGGCAGCTGAAGCGAGGGAAAGTGTTAGGAATCTCATGTGGCTATTTATTCTGTGGGTGACCTATAGAGATTTTTTTTGTGGGTGCAATAAGCTAGCTCTGCTCCCCTGACACAGAAATATAATAATTAATATGGCTGTTAATTCTGTGCGTGACCTAATGCGATCTTTTGGGGGTGCAATGCACCATCTTTGCACCCCTGACACAGTAAAATAATCATTAATCTGGCTGTTAATTCTGTGGGTGACCTATAGCGATTTTTTTTGTGGGTGCAATGCACCATATTTTTACCCCTGGCTAACATATACTCATTTTTGGTGTGAGATACACCTGCACTGCATACGTGACAGAGAAATTAGTATAGTTAATCTGTCTGTCAGTTCGGTGGATGACATATACCCATTTTTTGTGTGAGGTACACCTGCACTGCATCCATCACAGGGAAATTAATATAGTTAATCCGTCTGTTAGTTCAGTGGGTGACATATGCCTATTTTTTGTGTGAGGTACACCTGCACTGCATCCGTGACAGAGAAATCAATATAGTTAATCCATCTGTTAGGTTAGTAGGTGACATACACCCATTTTTTTGTGTGAGGTATACCTGCACGGCATCCATGACAGGCCCGAATATCAGTGTAAGAATGGTGAGGCCAGAACAAGTAGAGGCGGTAGTAGATTGGATGGCTGACAGTGCCTCCAGTTCCTTCACATTGTCTACCACCCGATCCCCTGCTGGAAGCGCAGAGTTGGCACCTGCAGCCCATTGGCATGTCTTTCACCTCACCTCCCTTGCAAATCAGCTAAGCAGTCTGAGCCCTAAGTCATCCAGCAGTCTCTTATGCTTTTTGATGACTCTGCTGGCAGGATTTCCATGGGCCATCCATGGCTTGCCCTGCCTCAGAAGTGGAAGAGATTGACTGCACTGATGCCCAACCACTTATGTTTCAGGAAGTGGACATGGGAGGACCACTGCAACACATCGCTGATGATGACAAAACACAGTCGTGGCCAAAAGTTTTGAGAATTACATAAATATTGGAATTTGGAAAAGTTGCTGCTTAAGTTTTTATAATAGCAATTTACATATACTCCAGAATGTTATGAAGAGTGATCAGATGAATTGCATAGTCCTTCTTTGCCATGAAAATAAACTTAGTCCCAAAAAAACCTTTCCACTGCATTTCATTGCTGCCATTAAAGGACCTGCTGAGATCATTTCAGTAATCGTCTTGTTAACTCAGGTGAGAATGTTGACGAGCACAAGGCTGGAGATCATTATGTCAGGCTGATTGGGTTAAAATGGCAGACTTCACATGTTCAAAGGAGGGTGATGCTTGAAATCATTGTTCTTCCATTGTTAACCATGGTAACCTGCAAAGAAACATGTGCAGCCATCATTGCGTTGCATAAAAATGGCTTCACAGGCAAGGATATTGTGGCTACTAAGATTGCACCTCAATCAAAAATTTATAGGATCATCAAGAACTTCAAGGAAAGAGGTTCAATTCTTGTTAAGAAGGCTTCAGGGCGTCCAAGAAAGTCCAGCAAGTGCCAGGATCGTCTCCTAAAGAGGATTCAGCTGTGGGATCGAAGTGCCACCAGTGCAGAGCTTGCTCAGGAATTGCAGCAGGCAGCTGTGAGTGCATCTGCACGCACAGTGAGGCGAAGACTTTTGGAAGATGGTGTCAAGAAGGGCAACAAAGAAGCCACTTCTCTCCAAAAAAAACATCAGGGACAGATTGATCTTCTGCCAAAAATATGGTGAATGGACTGCTGAGGACTGGGGCAAAGTCATATTCTCCGATGAAGCCTCTTTCCGATTGTTTGGGGCATCTGGAAAAAGGCTTGTCCGGAGAAGAAAAGGTGAGCGCTACCACCAGTCCTGTGTCATGCCAACAGTAAAGCATCCTGAGACCATTCATGTGTGGGGTTGCTTCTCATCCAAGGGAATGGGCTCACTCACAATTTTGCACAAAAACACAGCCATGAATAAAGAATGGTACCAAAACACCCTCCAACAGCAACTTCTTCCAACAATCCAACAACAGTTTGGTGAAGAATAATGCGTATGAAGTGTGTGTAATTATATTTCAGTACCTCACAGAAACAACTGAAACAAAGATCTAAAAGCAGTTTTGCAGCAAACTTTGTGAAAACTAATATTTGTGTCATTCTCAAAACTTTTGGCCATGACTGTACATTGCAAGGAGGGCAGGGTCGAAGAGTGGGTAGAAGATGATGTGGAGGATGATGGGGTCCTAGACCCCACATAGATTCAAGGTCATGCGAGTGATGTGTGCTGTTCGGAGAAAAAGGTGGTGTTCACACAACGCCAGCCACACAGCAAAGGATGGAGCAGGGTGCAAAAGCAGAGTGGCTGTCCCCTTGCCTGCTACTTCCCACTGCACCCAGGTTATAAGAGAAAATAAATAAAATGTCAGTCCTGTGTCCCAGAACACGGACGGTTACTTGCGCTGCTGGTTCCGATGTAGTGTGGTGAGTGGACACACTGGAAAGTCGTATAATAAAAGTTTGAAACCGCGCTGCTCCAGATTTCAACACACGTGAATGAATCGGGGTATTCGCCTCCGTCCTCCTCAGTCAAAGGATTCGATCCTCATCAGACCGCCTCCTCTGTGGGGTTAAATTATCGGCAAATAGTGAAGTACCCTCTAGATGGTAATAAAAAACGGTTTTATTCTACTCACAGACAAAGGTAGATAAAAGGCATATAACAAATAGTAAAATCGATCCAAATTTCTGCCCGACCCGGGTTTCGCACTCTGGCTTCCTCAGGGGCGACTACTGCGCATGTCCATCATGTGGCCCTTTAAATAGCCTGATTCCTCATTCTCAATCAATGGGAACCTCATTCAGTCAAAAGCTTTCTAAAACTTGTTAATAAATTTCATTATTCTCCGAAACCATTTAGTTAAAAATTACCACATAACATAAATTATTACATATATCCATTATTCAATTTCTATACTCATTTTATACTCCTCCACTCCCCACATAAAATAACCCCAGTAACACATATTCTCCACTTATATATCGCCGCAACCTGCCTATATACATAATTTCATTCTTATATTCACCGCCTTGTCGTAAACAGTTTATCCTTATATTTACGGAGTGACCTAGTTTGACTCCGCCTACTACAGATCACATGACTCAAGATGTAACACTCCCACCTATTCCCATTCACAAAGTTCAGATCACCTGATCCAACCGTCCAATGGGTATCCACAAATATGACGTATCCTGAAAGGTCCTGAAAGGTCATAAACCTAAGGTAACCCCATTTATTCATACCTCCCTCAGCGAGATCACCCATAAAGAATCTTCCCTTTATATTAAACATGGTTTGAGATCGAACTCTATATTCATCCCACCTGGCTGTAGGGTCCCGAGTTGATAAATCCACTGTACCTCTTTCCGGTTGATCAGTGACAGCGAATCACCTCCTCTCCAGTGAGGTTTAACCACTTCCACTCCAACAAACTTCAAGCCCCGCGGGTTCTTACTATGCACCAGCTTGAAGTGAGCTGATACGCTGTGACTCATCAATCCTTTTTGATATTTCTTATATGTTCCTGAATTCTTATTTTCAGCTTCCTAACTGTCCTGCCTACATATTGGAGTCCACATGGGCACTCCAATACGTATATTAAACCCTCATTTTCACAGGAACAGTCTCCTTTTATGCGGAACTCTCCTCCATTTTTCTTTGATACAATGTTGTTGAGCGTTCTCATTTTTCTTTTGTGTTCCTATTTTTACACCCAATACAGAACCCGCACCACGTAAATTTCCCTCCTCCTTTGCTCTGTTTCACACTCACTGGGGGATGGCACTGTGTACCAACTTAGTTCGAATGTTTGGAGCCTTTTTAAAAATAAATGAGGGATTCTCAGGTATGACCTTCCCTAATACTGGGTCGTTTTTGAGGGTTCCCCAATTTTTCTAACTGCCTTCTTGACTGATATCCGCCATTGAGCAGTATCCTGTAATAAAGGAGAACCGGTAGTCTTTCTCATTCTTTTTTCCCTCATATTACCACTTCCTCTCTTTTTTCTTCTTCTACATCCTGGATACAAACATCCAGATTGTCTTCCTCATAGCCCCTTTCAAGGAATCGATCTTTTAACACCTTGCATTGTAGCCTATAGTCTTCCACTGTAGTGCAGTTTCGGGCCATTCTCTTGAACTGACCTTTCGGTATATTATCAAGCCAGGGTTTATAGTGGCAACTTCTCTTATCGATATATGAATTGACATCAGTTTCCTTAAAGAAGGAACAGGTTTTGAAACTACCATCTTCTATTTTTATACACAAATCCAGAAAGTTAATGGATACACTGCTAATCTCCCCACGAACCTCAAATTCCATTCATTATGATTGAGCTGGTAAATATATTCCTCTAATCCTTCCTTTTCTCCTTCCCACACAAGGAGACAGTCATCGATATACCTCCTCCAGAGGATAAGTCTCCCCCTGGCCGTGTCTGCTCCTAGTGTGGGAAGGATAGTCACCTCTTCCCATGCCCCCATAAAGATGTTAGCGAAACTGGGGCGAATTTCGCCCCATCGCTGTACCAATCTGTTGTACATAATAGGAGTCTCGAAACCAAAAATAGTTATGCTCCAAGCAATAATCCAAACATTTCAAAATGAAGTCCCCCTGTACATCGCCTATTTTGGGGTCCTCCTAATCCTTTTCTCTACCGCTTGCATGCCAAGTTTTTGGGGATGACTGTGTACAGGGACGCCACGTCGACTGTGGCCATCCATGTATCTACAGTAGGGGGCTTAAATTCTCTATCAGCTGTATAACTGCCTCTGTGTTTTTCAGATGTGAAGGGTTTAGCACAACATACCCCTGTAGAAAGAAATCTATGTATTCAGTGATTCTGCATGTCAGGGAATTCATTCCCGAAACTATCGGCCTCCCTGGGGGATCAATAAGGCTCTTGTGCACCTTCGGTAGATGGTATATCACTGGCACAATGGGGTGTGCAACCATCAAGTATTCACACTCCTTTTTATTTAATACCCCTTTTTCAATCCATCAATTAATAAATTATCCAAAGTTCTTTTATACTCTAATGTAGGGTTATTTTTTAGTTTTTATAAGTGTTTTCGTCGGAAACCAATCTAAGCATTTCCGATTCGTACTTATCTTTATTCATTACAACCACCCCTCCCCTTTATCAGCGGGCTTAATTACTAAATCTGAATTCTGCTCTAGATCCTTTAGAGCCTTTCTTTCCCCCAAATGTTAAGTTATATGTGATCCTACTTATATCCATTTCCTCGAGCTCTTTCAATAGACCCGTTTTAAACGCTTCCACACATTCATTATTGCGATTTTTGGGAAAAAATTTGGATTTTTCTTTCAATTGGGAATGTACAATTTCTTCTTTTATCTCTAACTTTCTGGTTTGCGGGGCTGGATTATTAATCCAGTACTTTGCCATATTAATCTTCCTGATGTATTTATGTATATCCAAGAACATCTCAAATTTATTTAATTTCTGACTAGGTGCATATTTAAGTCCCTTACTAAGAACACTCTTCTCACTTTCAGTTAGAACATGATTACTCAGGTTGAAAATCCCTCTTATTTCTCCTTGCTCTTCTTTATTTTTGGGCTTGTTCTTCCCCTTTCCCCGTCTTCTCTCTGAAGCTCCTTTTTTGAGGTGTCTTTGTGATCTGCTCTTTCACTTCTTCTCTTTGAATCCCTTTTATACTCTGGTGAGGAAAATTTTGTTCACTTTGTTGTATTAGCCTAGGTCTCCCTCCTTCATCATTCTCTATATTACTGTTCCCCCCATAATTTCCCCTATTTTCATATCGATTGAAGCCATAATTGTTTTGAGGTCTCATATTTGTTCTCCCATTGTACCCTCCTCCTTGATAGGGCTGCCTATACTGTTGTCTTGGTTGATATCCTCTATATCCTTGTCCGTAATTACCATTATAGTGTCCTCCAGGATTCTGTTGGTAAGTGCGGTCTAAACCTCTCTCATAATAACCCATATTGGGCTGGCATCTATACTCATTACCCCTATTGGGTTGATATACGCGGTCATTATATCTCTTGTAATAGCCATGGTTACGTTGCGGTGTATATTCATGAAACTGGTGGTTTTTTATGTAATTATTTTTAAAAAACTTTTGCCTTCCACCCTCATTCTCTGGGTTCATAAAACCTTCAGTGCGATATCCCTGATTGGGATATTTTTCACTGCCTGCATTCACATGTGATGTATCCGTTACTATCTGTTCTGTGTTTTTATTTATTTTTTTCCATTTGTAAACCGAATCTGTCTTATAGTCATTACAGATCTTTATATATTTCTTCTGCTTTTTGCTCCTTACATCCTGTTCTGACTTAAGAATCGCCTCCTGACATTGTTTGCTACATTTTTCATATTCACCCTTATTCACATCTTTAAAAGGTTTAATTACCTCCTGTAATTCATCAATGGTTTGGTTGATTTTTTTTAACTTATTTCTCCGCACGTTGATAATATATTGCATCACTTTCCATGCACATTCATTCAAAACTTTTTCCCATCCTGTTTGTGAAATTGGAAAAAGAATTTACTAGGGAGGTTAGAACCACCTGGGATATTGCCTCCTTGGAGCGTCTCCTGATGGAGGGCAAGATCCCAGAAGGGTTAAGATGGCAACTCCCTTTGATTACTGAGGAGGAGGAAGATCTTGTAGGATGGGAAAAAGTTTTGAATGAATGTGCATGGAAAGTGATGCAATATATTATCAACGTGCGGAGAAATAAGTTAAAAAAAATCAACCAAACCATTGATGAATTACAGGAGGTAATTAAACCTTTTAAAGATGTGAATAAGGGTGAATATGAAAAATGTAGCAAACAATGTCAGGAGGCGATTCTAAGTCAGAACAGGATGTAAGGAGCAAAAAGCAGAAGAAATATATAAAGATCTGTAATGACTATAAGACAGATTCGGTTTACAAATGGAAAAATAAAAATAAAAACACAGAACAGATAGTAACGGATACATCACATGTGAATGCAGGCAGTGAAAAATATCCCAATCAGGGATATCGCGACTGAAGGTTTTATGAACCCAGAGAATGAGGGTGGAAGGCAAAAGTTTTTTAAGAATAATTACATAAAAACCACCAGTTTCATGAATATACACCGCAACGTAACCATGGCTATTACAAGAGATATAATGACCGTATATCAACCCAATAGGGGTAATGAGTATAGATGCCAGCCCAATATGGGTTATTATGAGAGAGGTTTAGACCGTACTTACCAACAGAATCCTGGAGGACACTATAATGGTAATTACGGACAAGGATATAGAGGATATCAACCAAGACAACAGTATAGGCAGCCCTATCAAGGAGGAGGGTACAATGGGAGAACAAATATGAGACCTCAAAACAATTATGGCTTCCAATCGATATGAAAATAGGGGAAATTATGGGGGAACAGTAATATAGAGAATGATGAAGGAGGGAGACCTAGGCTAATACAACAAAGTGAACAAAATTTTCCTCACCAGAGTATAAAAGGGATTCAAAGAGAAGAAGTGAAAGAGCAGATCACAAAGACACCTCAAAAAGGAGCTGTAGAGGAAGACTGGGGAAAGGGGAAGAACAAGCCCAAAAATAAAGAAGAGCAAGGAGAAATAAGAGGGATTTTCAACCTGAGTAATCATGTTCTAACTGAAAGTGAGAAGAGTGTTCTTAGTAAGGGACTTAAATATGCACCTAGTCAGAAATTAAATAAATTTGAGATGTTCTTGGATATACATAAATACATCAGGAAGATTAATATGGCAAAGTACTGGATTAATAATCCAGCCCCGCAAACCAGAAAGTTAGAGATAAAAGAAGAAATTGTACATTCCCAATTGAAAGAAAAATCCAAATTTTTTCCCAAAAATCGCAATAATGAATGTGTGGAAGCGTTTAAAACGGGTCTATTGAAAGAGCTCGAGGAAATGGATATAAGTAGGATCACATATAACTTAACATTTGGGGAAAGAAAGGCTCTAAAGGATCTAGAGCAGAATTCAGATTTAGTAATTAAGCCCGCTGATAAAGGGGAGGGGTGGTTGTAATGAATAAAGATAAGTACGAATCGGAAATGCTTAGATTGGTTTCCGACGAAAACACTTATAAAAACTAAAAATAACCCTACATTAGAGTATAAAAGAACTTTGGATAATTTATTAATTGATGGATTGAAAAGGGGGTATTAAATAAAAAGGAGTGTGAATACTTGATGGTTGCACACCCCATTGTGCCAGTGATATACCATCTACCGAAGGTGCACAAGAGCCTTATTGATCCCCCAGGGAGGCCGATAGTTTCGGGAATGAATTCCTGACATGCAGAATCACTGAATACATAGATTTCTTTCTACAGGGGTATGTTGTGCTAAACCCTTCACATCTGAAAAACACAGAGGCAGTTATACAGCTGATAGAGAATTTAAGCCCCTACTGTAGATACATGGATGGCCACAGTCGACGTGGCGTCCCTGTACACAGTTATCCCCAAAAACTTGGCATGCAAGCGGTAGAGAAAAGGATTAGGAGGACCCCAAAATAGGCGATGTACAGGGGGACTTCATTTTGAAATGTTTGGATTATTGCTTGGAGCATAACTATTTTTGGTTTCGAGACTCCTATTATGTACAACAGATTGGTACAGCGATGGGGCGAAATTCGCCCCAGTTTCGCTAACATCTTTATGGGGGCATGGGAAGAGGTGACTATCCTTCCCACACTAGGAGCAGACACGGCCAGGGGGAGACTTATCCTCTGGAGGAGGTATATCGATGACTGTCTCCTTGTGTGGGAAGGAGAAAAGGAAGGATTAGAGGAATATATTTACCAGCTCAATCATAATGAATGGAATTTGAGGTTCGTGGGGAGATTAGCAGTGTATCCATTAACTTTCTGGATTTGTGTATAAAAATAGAAGATGGTAGTTTCAAAACCTGTTCCTTCTTTAAGGAAACTGATGTCAATTCATATATCGATAAGAGAAGTTGCCACTATAAACCCTGGCTTGATAATATACCGAAAGGTCAGTTCAAGAGAATGGCCCGAAACTGCACTACAGTGGAAGACTATAGGCTACAATGCAAGGTGTTAAAAGATCGATTCCTTGAAAGGGGCTATGAGGAAGACAATCTGGATGTTTGTATCCAGGATGTAGAAGAAGAAAAAAAGAGAGGAAGTGGTAATATGAGGGAAAAAAAGAATGAGAAAGACTACCGGTTCTCCTTTATTACAGGATACTGCTCAATGGCGGATATCGTCAAGAAGGCAGTTAGAAAAATTGGGGAACCCTCAAAACGACCCAGTATTAGGGAAGGTCATACCTGAGAATCCCTCATTTATTTTTAAAAAGGCTCCAAACATTCGAACTAAGTTGGTACACAGTGCCATCCCCCAGTGAGTGTGAAACAGAGCAAAGGAGGAGGGAAATTTACGTGGTGCGGGTTCTGTATTGGGTGTAAAAATAGGAACACAAAAGAAAAATGAGAACGCTCAACAACATTGTATCAAAGAAAAATGGAGGAGAGTTCCGCATAAAAGGAGACTGTTCCTGTGAAAATGAGGGTTTAATATACGTATTGGAGTGCCCATGTGGACTCCAATATGTAGGCAGGACAGTTAGGAAGCTGAAAATAAGAATTCAGGAACATATAAGAAATATCAAAAAGGATTGATGAGTCACAGCGTATCAGCTCACTTCAAGCTGGTGCATAGTAAGAACCCGCGGGCTTGAAGTTTGCTGGAGTGGAAGTGGTTAAACCTCACTGGAGAGGAGGTGATTCGCTGTCACTGATCAACCGGAAAGAGGTACAGTGGATTTATCAACTCGGGACCCTACAGCCAGGTGGGATGAATATAGAGTTCGATCTCAAACCATGTTTAATATAAAGGGAAGATTCTTTATGGGTGATCTCGCTGAGGGAGGTATGAATAAATGGGGTTACCTTAGGTTTATGACCTTTCAGGACCTTTCAGGATACGTCATATTTGTGGATACCCATTGGACGGTTGGATCAGGTGATCTGAACTTTGTGAATGGGAATAGGTGGGAGTGTTACATCTTGAGTCATGTGATCTGTAGTAGGCGGAGTCAAACTAGGTCACTCCGTAAATATAAGGATAAACTGTTTACGACAAGGCGGTGAATATAAGAATGAAATTATGTATATAGGCAGGTTGCGGCGATATATAAGTGGAGAATATGTGTTACTGGGGTTATTTTATGTGGGGAGTGGAGGAGTATAAAATGAGTATAGAAATTGAATAATGGATATATGTAATAATTTATGTTATGTGGTAATTTTTTAACTAAATGGTTTCGGAGAATAATGAAATTTATTAACAAGTTTTAGAAAGCTTTTGACTGAATGAGGTTCCCATTGATTGAGAATGAGGAATCAGGCTATTTAAAGGGCCACATGATGGACATGCGCAGTAGTCGCCCCTGAGGAAGCCAGAGTGCGAAACCCGGGTCGGGCAGAAATTTGGATCGATTTTACTATTTGTTATATGCCTTTTATCTACCTTTGTCTGTGAGTAGAATAAAACCGTTTTTTATTACCATCTAGAGGGTACTTCACTATTTGCCGATAATTTAACCCCACAGAGGAGGCGGTCTGATGAGGATCGAATCCTTTGACTGAGGAGGACGGAGGCGAATACCCCGATTCATTCACGTGTGTTGAAATCTGGAGCAGCGCGGTTTCAAACTTTTATTATACCACTGCACCCAGGGACTGAGCATACCAAAGCCAGCTTCAAGGAGTTTCCTTCAGACAGCGTGCTGACAACAAGACGAGAGTGGTTTGCACGCAGTGCAATCGGAGTATGAGGCGAGGCATAAATGTTCTAAACCTGAGCACCACCTGCATGACCAGGCATCTAAATGCAAAGCACGAGCTTCAGTACAGTACACACCTCAAAAACCAAGAAAGGTCTCAGGCTCCTCCTGCTCCCTCTGCTGCTGCAGTCTCGGCCTCTTTCTCCCCCTCTGGAGTGACAGTGGCACCTGTCACTCCGCAAACAGAGGAGGTGGCAGCAACGCAACCACCTCCACCACTGTCACCAAGCATCTCCACACTGTCCCATGGAAGCGTTCAGGTGTCCATCCCCCAAACACTGGAGAGAAAGAGGAAGTAGCCCCTACCCACCAGCGATCCCTGGCCCTGAATGCCAGTATTTAAAAATTCCTGGCCTTTGAAATGCTGTTATTCTGTCTGGTGGAGAAGGAGATTTTTAAAAACCTTATGGAGGTGGCTGTCCCACAGTATGTGGTTCCCAGCCGCCACTACTTTTCCAGGTGAGACATCCCTGCCCTGCACAACCAAGTGGCTGACAAAATCAGGTGTGCACTGCGCAACGCCATCTGTGCCAAGGTCCACATAACCACCGATACCTGGACCAGTAAGCACAGGCAGGGACGTTATATCTCCCTAACTGCACACTGGGTAAATGCAGTGGCAGCTGGGCCTGAGGCGGATAGCATTTCCACCACGAGGATTGCAGGATGTTTCTCATTGCCTCCTGTTGCCTCATCATCCTACTCCACTTCCTCCTCTACGCCCCCTCATCCGGTCAGCGTAACACCTGCACCACCAACTTCAGCACAGCCAGAGGGAAACGACAGCAGGCTGTTTTGAAACTCATCTGTTTGGGGGAAAAACCCCATACCGTGCAGGAGATGTGGATGGGCATGGAACAACAGACCGATGAGTGGTTGGTGCCACTGAGCATCAAGCCCGGTCTGGTGGTGTGCGATAACGGGACGAAATCTTGTAGCAGCTCTGAGCCTAGCCATTTTGATGAACATCCCTTGCCTGGTGCATGTGCTGAATTTGGTGGTGCAGAGGTTCCTCAAAAATTACCCCGATATGTCAGAGCTGCTGCAGAAAGTGCAGGGCATCTGTCCGCGCTTTCGGCGTTCTCACCCTGCTGTTGCTCGTCTGTCTGCGCTGGAGCGTAACTCCGGCCTTCCCACTCACCACCTCATATGCGACGTACCCACAATGTGGAACTCCACCTTGCACATGCTGGAGAGACTGTGCGAGTAGCAGCAGGCGATAGTGGAGTATCAGCTGCGGCACACACGGATGAGTAGCTCTGCGGAACAGCACCACTTCACCACCAATGAGTGGGCCTCCATGAAGGACGTGTGTGCCGTGTTGCGCTGTTTTAAGTACTCCACCAACATGACCAGTGCCAATGACGCTGTCCTCAGTGTTACTATCCCACTTCTATGTCTCCTTGAAAAATCGCTTCGGGTGATGATGGAAGAGGATGTAGCACAGGAGGAAGAGGAGGAGGAAGAGGGATCATTTCCACGGTTATCAGGCCAGTCATTCACAAATGGCTTGGAGGGTGGGTTCCTGTACCAACAGAGGCCAGGTACAAAATTGTCCAGCCAGTGCACAGTTCTGAAGGATTAGGAGGAGGAGGAGGAGGAGGATGATGAGTAGGAGGAACCGTGTTCACAGCAGGGTGGCACCCAAAGCAGCTCATGGGTATCACTGGAGTGTACCTGGGGGGATACAGAGGACACAGACGATACACCTCCCACAGTGGACAGCTTGTTTTTGCCTCTCGGCAGCCTGGCACACATGAGCGACTACATGCTGCATTGCCTGTGCAACGACCACCGAGTTGCCCACATTCTAACCAGTGCTGATTACTCAGAATGAAGAGAAAAACGGTCCAGCTTCACTGGAAAACTTGAGGCTTTATTGAATCCCGTGCAGATAAAAACCAACGTACAGCAATGCAAGAAATCGACCGGTTTCGGATCACTATAGGTGCGGATCCTTAGTCATGATGTGCATGATGTCCTTAGTCATGATGTGCATGATGTCAGCACTGGTTAGAATGTGGGCAACTCTTGTGCTGAATAGACAAGTATAATGGCCGCCCCCAGCCATTGTAAATAATGCCAGAAATCACATTACCACATCTATGCCCTATTTCTATCTGGATATATAATCTCCATGGCATGTTGTACATTTATTTCAGGTCCCATATATTGTGCAATGTGCCTGGTTCACCAGCAGGTGGCAGCAAATATGGCATAGCAGTATGTAGGACAGAATGGAACCTTTCTGTCCATTCTAACCCCCTGGGGAGTAGTGGGTGAGTCCCAGTTCCTGCAGGAAGGGTGGGGACCAGATAGTTCTAGCTCAACCCCTGCTAAGGTAGGAGGCCTGCAGTGCTCCGTCCCTACTGGACGTGTGCTGCCCACACCAGCCAGGATAACTCCAGTTCTGCTGGAGCAGAGAGCCCACCTCTAGAAGTCTCATAAGCCAGGAAGAAGTTGGCCTGTGTCTTGCTACAGAGTCAGACAGAAAAAGAGAAGTTACAGCAGAAAGCAAAAGGAAAAGTTCCTATTTAATCCGGACATGATCAAAAACATAACCATAGCAAAGGCAGGTGCACTCTGCGGCACTACTAAACCCTCACACTGATAAAATTGAGAGGTTAGTTCGACATATCCTACTAGGAGGACATGTCTTAAGCTCGGACACCACGGCAAGGTCTCTCAAGTAGCCTGAGGCCCTACCACTCAACCTACCTGTGCCGTATGGGCGATACCAGGGGCCGTTGGGCATTACGGGAGCGTAAGGCCTGACTCACAGACAGCTCACCAGTGACCTCCAGCATGTAACCATGCTTGCAATGGGAGGTGGGAGGAGCCTGTGAGCCCCACCCGAGACCGGCTGATATGGCCCAGAGCCTACCAGGTGCACCTGAATGTAGCCTGTAGATGAAAAGCAGGCACATTTAAATCGGAGTTTATACACCTCCAAACATATTATACAAACCATTAGAAAACGTGGTGTGGTGTTAAACAAGCAGGATATGCTCAAACCATATGCAGTTGTGCATGTATATAGGGAGCACATCCTGCACTTGTAGTCCGTTGCTAGGGGCAATCAACAGCAAAAATGCATACAATGGAAGATGGCAGCAACGGACTACAAGTACCACAATAACCATCCTACATACGATAATGTGGATGTGGAGAACAATCAAAAACATAACCATAGCAAAGGCAGGTGCACTCTGCTGCACTACTAAACCCTCACACTGATAAAATTGAGAGGTTAGTTCGACATATCCTACTAGGAGGACATGTCTTAAGCTCGGACACCACGGCAAGGTCTCTCAAGTAGCCTGAGGCCCTACCACTCAACCTACCTGTGCCGTATGGGCGATACCAGGGGCCGTTGGGCATTACGGGAGCGTAAGGCCTGACTCACAGACAGCTCACCAGTGACCTCCAGCATGTAACCATGCTTGCAATGGGAGGTGGGAGGAGCCTGTGAGCCCCACCCGAGACCGGCTGATATGGCCCAGAGCCTACCAGGTGCACCTGAATGTAGCCTGTAGATGAAAAGCAGGCACATTTAAATCGGAGTTTATACACCTCCAAACATATTATACAAACCATTAGAAAACGTGGTGTGGTGTTAAACAAGCAGGATATGCTCAAACCATATGCAGTTGTGCATGTATATAGGGGAGCACATCCTGCACTTGTAGTCCGTTGCTAGGGGCAATCAACAGCAAAAAATGCATACAATGGAAGATGGCAGCAACGGACTACAAGTACCACAATAACCATCCTACATACGATAATGTGGATGTGGAGAACAATCAAAAACATAACAATAGCAAAAGCAGGTGCACTCTGCTGCATTACTAAACCCTCACACTGATAAAATTGAGAGGTTAGTTCGACATAACCTACTAGGAGGACATGTCTTAAGCTCGGACACCACGGCAAGGTCTCTCAAGTAGCCCGAGGCCCTACCACTCAACCTACCTGTGCCGTATGGGCTCCCCTATATACATGCACAACTGCATATGGTTTGAGCATATCCTGCTTGTTAAACACCACACCACGTTTTCTAATGGTTTGTATAATATGTTTGGAGGTGTATAAACTCCGATTTAAATGTGCCTGCTTTTCATCTACAGGCTACATTCAGGTGCACCTGGTAGGCTCTGGGCCATATCAGCCGGTCTCGGATGGGGCTCACAGGCACCTCCCACCTCCCATTGCAAGCATGGTTACATGCTGGAGGTCACTGGTGAGCTGTCTGTGAGTCAGGCCTTACGCTCCCGTAATGCCCAACGGCCCCTGGTATCGCCCATACGGCACAGGTAGGTTGAGTGATAGGGCCTCGGGCTACTTGAGAGACCTTGCCATGGTGTCCGAGCTTAAGACATGTCCTCCTAGTAGGATATGTCGAACTAACCTCTCAATTTTATCAGTGTGAGGGTTTAGTATTGCCGCAGAGTGCACCTGCCTTTGCTATGGTTATGTTTTTGATTGTTCTCCACATCCACATTATCGTTATCGTATGTAGGATGGTTATTGTGGTACTTGTAGTCCGTTGCTGCCATCTTCCATTGCATGCATTTTTTGCTGTTGATTGCCCCTAGCAACGGACTACAAGTGCAGGATGTGCTCCCCTATATACATGCACAACTGCATATGGTTTGAGCATATCCTGCTTGTTAAACACCACACCACGTTTTCTAACGGTTTGTTTAATCCGGACATGAGCCAAATGTGCTTGGCTGCAATTTTCTTGCTAAAACTTGCTGGAAACCAAGACCAAGTTTGTAAACTGTTTGAAGAAATGTTTATGCAAAGTAAAGCTGCAGTAGATCTATATACAATGTCTGGATTCAATGAATTGTCTGGACTCAACTGTATTGTAATACATTGCCTTTCATCTTTTACACTGACAGAAAGCCTATGAGACCCAGCCTAAGGAGCTGCGAGCCCTAGCAGTATGTCGCTGGTCTTTAAGTCACAGCTCCCAGCGCCGTACATGTACGGCAGAGGTCCTCTATGGGTTAATTAATTGAATTGTACTGTACACGTTTCACTGCTTTTGAAAGACCTTATTGTTTTGGGTTGAAACATTGCATTTGGGGTGAAAAAAGCTCTTTCACCATATCTGTAGTGCTGCCTCCTTCTTCTATTATTAGATGGATAGATAGATATATAGATAGATAATTTTTTCATGTGTAAAATTGGAAGTCTCATGAGCTGCATTAAGAATTCCTCTTTTTTTCTATGTCAAAATCCTTTGCCCTTTGTTAGGCTTTGTAGCATAACCTATTTTTTTCCATTAATATTATGGATGCTACAAAATTTCTGCTCCAACGATTTAAAATCCAATTAGTTATATCTCGTTAATAGATGGACGCATTCACAGAATACCTTCCCCAGACATGGTTCACCATAATGGTCTTTTATGTGTATATGTATGCACATATATACAGTATCTTCAGTACATTTTTAAGGAGATTGAAATAATTGGGTTTTAATTTACTGACCCATAAATATTTATTTACAATTACACATCCTTGTGTCTATTCACCCAATGAGAAAGATTGCTTTCAAATCTCATCTGATCAGTGTAGTTAAAGGGATGAAGGTCTTTTCATGTAATGCAGCAGAAGTTGTTAGGGTTGATGAAAAAGCTATTTCTTTCTGCATAGGTATATAAAAATATATTTGATTTACATTGGTATATTATATTATATAAATATTTTGTTTTATTGTTATTTACATTGTGCCTACATAATCCCCAACACTAACCCAAAGTAAATGGAGCCCCCACCCAAGAACATACAGTGCATTGAAAACCTTTTCACATTTTTTTCATGTTACACCTACAAACTTAAATGCATTTTGGGGGATTTTATGCGCTCTCCCTGCACTCTGCCTTCTCTAATATTCTTCTACTGATAATTTTCGGCAACATTATCCCTAGTGCATAAGCGCTTTCCATATCTCTCTATGCCCAGCTCATAGGACAAAGGTGGAGACAGCTTGGTATGAGGGTTTTATAGGGCTGCACTGGAATGGTTGGCTGCAGGGTATTATTGATGATCTCGTATTCCCAGGCTTCTTACTTTCACTTTGTAACACGTGCAGCCACGATTCTAACAGTGAGGAAATTCAGGTTTGTTGCGAATCGAAGTTTTCCTAAACTTCGGACCGAATTCCGCATCGAATGTTTCACTCAACCCTAACAGTTATGATATGCAGATTCATATCTAGTGACAAAGCTCTTATAAAGTACCATATAAAATCATCAATCTGATAACTGCAGATATATCTGTTGTCCATATTGTTTGCCAAATCTATTGTGCTGAGGTATCAATTGTACCTAGAATGGGTTCTCAAGTAACAGCTAACTTTCCCAAATTTCCCTGTGTTTCCATGTCAGTGGATGTTTTGTTTCCATTCCTACAATGTATCTTGGATGTCAAAATGAAACAAAAATTATTAAATAGGAGAGTAACATAGTAGTTTGGTTAATAAACTCTTTTAATGTATACTTTAAGATGCATCACAGTGATAATCTTGATTTTAACTAGGAGCATTAGTCTAGAAATGGTAACAATGGTAGCACCAACCTATAAATGGGAGCTTTAGACCTCCAGATCTGCAGACCTTTTCAATTAGGGTTTGTGAATAACTGATGCAAACCTTTTAAAAGATGTTGGATATTTACCTTACTGAGCACATAGACCTCCATGTGCATAAAGTTAATCCCCAATACACAAAAACTGTCGTATGATGTCAGTCATTTGCATATCACATTGCTGATTCTCTGGAACATGAGCTTTACCTACAATGGAAATATGGTTCCCCATATAGTTTACTAGACAGGTCTGAATGTTACAAGCAATATTGTTTGGGGCTTTAGCTATGCAACTCTGTGCAACTCTGTTACATCTGATCTCTGGGTCAGATGATCACATTGGTCAGTTTGGCTAATTTAGGGAGGAGTTTTTGATTGTTTAGCCTTCTTTAAAATGTTCAGGCTTTCTGCTTTTTATCTTGGCCGATATAACATGAGCTCTCAGCATATGTATCTAGAATCCTTAATATTCCTTGTATCCTGTTCCTAGCCTAGATTTGTGCCATGTCAGAATAGCTTGGTACTTCCTAGGCCCTTCATTGCCACAAGCATTGATTGAAGTTTTTGTTTGTTGCTTTCGTATGGATTCTGTTAATTGTCTGTTTGCAAAATTAGTTTTTTTATTTTTCTCAGAGTCCTAGATCATTCTTGTGGTCTTGCTGGTTTTAGTACTGCAGCTTAGGATCAGTGTATGTTGAGTGTCATTTAGTTCTTTACATCATCATCCATCCACTCTCTATCTGTATATCATCACCATCTTCCGTCTGCCCCATTGCCTGACAGCCATCTCCTTCATCTGTTTGTGCTGTTATCTGTTTGGCATCATCATTCTCTCCCTGTCATCTATTGGTAGGTTTACTTCTGTATATATTCCTGCCAGTGTTGAAATGTGCTTAAAAGCTAAGTACACCTTTGGAGACAGTTTTTGTTTACAATTGCATTTTACTAATTTTTGGCTAAAAAAATATATTTACAATTGGCCTTTATTATAAATATTGAGCCATTCTGTCACAAAGGGTTAGCTGTTTTTCTAACTGTGTGACTGTTACTTTCACTTTCTAATAAAGCTTATCTCTAAACTACTAAGAGGCCATAAACACTTATTTAAGCCACACTCTTATCAGTAAGATAATGATTGAGCTATAATGAGTGTTTATAATTTCAGAGAGCAGAGATAAGGAGTCCGTCAGCTCCCCAACTGATGGTAAAAAAAGAAGATCCACAGGCAGCTAGTAGAGCATGCCAGCTATGTACACAACATAGGATTCCATATTGTTAATAAAGA
Organism: Bufotes viridis; assembly: GCA_033119425.1. NCBI lineage: Eukaryota > Metazoa > Chordata > Amphibia > Anura > Bufonidae > Bufotes > Bufotes viridis. The sequence goes on from CM065590.1 coordinate 128,256,280, forward strand.
CCAATTGAAAAAAAGATTTTTAGCTCAAAATAAGTACAATGCAATAATAAAAATATTGTCCCCAAAGGTGTACATAGTCTTTAAACATATTATTCATGTGGTTGTTATACCATTTGGCTCTATCTTTAGCCCTGGGGTATCTGAGCACAAGAAGACAGTCTTAAAACCTTGGAAAGCACTGCTATACATGAAATCCTGTTGCACAGTCTGGTGACTTGCTTGAGTCATTCATTACATTGGTAAAGGAGTTTCAGTAGGCAATTAGTTTATGAGTTGGATGAGTCTGACAGTACATTCAAACTAATCAATAAAAACGTATTTCATAATTCATAAAGGTAGCAGATTTTTAGTGAATAAGAAGGAAACTGGAATTTGTGTGTGACTATGCAGCTGAATGTAATATTAAAGGGTTTATCCAATTTCTCAAACAGCCCTCCACCCCTTGTGCCAGGCCTTTAAGTACATAATGCTGCTTTGTGAAACAACCAGCTAGGCCTAGTCTTTTGTTCCTGGTGAGGAGGGGATGGTCTGACAGAAATATGAGTATGGAGAATCTTGGAATAATTACTCTAAAAGCGGTTTTGTTGCAGACACCTAGAATGACTGTTGACCTGTCTGACACCCTCTATGGTTTTAAACAGATAAATTAGAATGAATGAGTGCAATCATATTCTACTAAAAAATAGTATTTGAGATGATACCTACTTCCATCTTACAGTACAGTAGGATAACTGCTTATCAAGAGACTCGGCAGGATAAGTGCTTCTAGCTCACAGACATATGTTTTAGGACTGCATTGTTTGTCACTAATATACTTGAATCTAGTTATTAGAAAAGTGAAGTCTATACATTTCCGAATTTTAATCGTTTAGCTACTTTTAACACGGTATGCTGTGTAGTTTTTCGAGGCATATTTTACTTTTTTCTAGAAAAATATATATTTTTCCTACTTTGGAATTCTCATTTAACACTGAGCCTTCATAAAAACCATGTATAATCAGTAAAAAATCTGAGCCCAATGCTGCCTTGCACCCTCCAATATTTTTTTTATTTCTGGACATGCAGGTATCAACATGTCCTTTCATGTGACAGACGTAGGCGAAAAACATTTTTCACAGTTCAAATAATAATTCAATATTTTTAACAATCTCAAAAATAAAAGTATTTTTTTTTTGAGAGGCTACGACCACCTTTACAATATTTTTATTTTTTTTATTGATCCAATGCTGCTAAAATGGAGAATGTAAAGAATGCATTCTGAATGCCCTTGTGAAAGGTGAAACCGGTCGGGAGCTATGCTGCATACCAAGTTTTAATCTTGTGAGTAATTTTAAATGCGTGTGAATTAAAGCACTATTGGATCCTAACCAGGGTGCGTCTTCTGCTTTCAATCTACATACAGAGCTTTCCTGCATCCAACGAAGAAAACTGGTATCTGCGGTAGTGTTTCACTGCAGCACTTGCAGACAAACCAGCCAGAAGGAATAATAGAGGAACAATCCTGTATTGTATAGCTGGCTGCTTGGATTGTGCATGGCTTACTGGAAACTTACTACAGCACCCGATTTGGGGAGATCTAGACAATTCAATTGCCAATTTTAATATCAATATTTAAATAGACTTCACCTGTCAAGTAATCAGGACTTCTTACTCCAAGTCTGGCTATTATTGATGCTTGAGAGCGCCATTTATGATTCTATGCATACTATTTTTGCTCTTCCCCCCTACTGAATCATTCTTTCATGATTGGTGGTGCCTGCACAAATGTCAGGATCACCCGATGAACGAGCGTTTTACTTGTTCATCGCGTGATCAGCAGCACACTTAGATGGCCAGATTATAAGGAACGAGCGTTCACAGGTCGTTCCCGATAATCTGGATGATTATTGATTCGTCTAAATCCACCTTAAGTCATTGGGCTCCATTCATTCAGAGAAACCGAACTCCCATGCTCATGATCAGTAGGGGTCCCAGATGTCAGACCCCTACTCAATTAGCTATCCCCTATCCTGTCTATAGGGGATAACTTTAGCATTTGGCCCAACTCCCTCCATAATGGAATGTTTTTTCAAAATCTGCAGCAAAGAAGTCTGATTTTTAATAATGCCTCAAAAAACGTGGGGGGAAAGGTTTCATAAAGGTGTTTTTATTCAAAAGTAGAGATGAGCGAACTTTAAAAAATAGTTCGGCGTTTGGCGTTTGGGTTGTGGTAATCGCCACATCCCGTTATGGATTCCACTACCGGGATCAAATCCAGTGCTGAGCCACGCCCCCTGCACTGATCACATGACGGTGACGTCACCTCAGGTCCTTCGGCTTTTCAACAGTTCGGGTTCGTGGAAGCCGCCCCTTATGGATTCCATATGCCGGGATAGTACGCGGTAGTGGAATCCATAACGGGATGCGGCGATTACCACAACCCAAACGCCAAACTGTTTTTTAAAGTTCGCTCATCTCTATTCAAAAGTTAAAAAACTGTCTATCAACAAAGTTCTGAAAAATGAACTAGAGAATAACAAGACAAAATATATCTAGAAGTGGTAGAGAGATTTCTCTCTATGAAAAGCTGGCAAAAACAATGTAAATACACCACAACTAGATGTATTTTATTCTAAACCTATTTAATGTATATGATGATGTTAATATTTGAAGTGGGTCGAAAGAGCTTGTCTTAATTTAAATATATATATATATATATATATATATATATATATATATATATATTGTAATATGGGGGAAGACCGCTTCAATAACCAGGTGCATGAGCCGGCCCAGGATTAACGAAAACAGGTGTTTATTTTCCAAAACGAAAAAATAGGTACAGCTTCCAGCAGCCAAGGACATAAGAAACCAACTTAAAGTCTGCTTGGTTCAGTACAACATAAACAGTAGAACAGTCCACACTCCAAATAAAGGTATTACTGTTTTACCCAGGGGCTTTAGACCGTGATAGCTTGCAGTCAGCTTTCCAGCCAAACTTCTCACGCACCCTCAGCTTCCAGCTCTGCTCACACCAACAGCAGTATGTCCACACTCCACACCCCACACCCCTCTCCATTCCTTTTCCTCTTATAAGGAGAGTTAACCCTGTGGGTACAGGATCCCAGATAGTCAGTACTTTCTTAAAGGCACCACAACCCAAACAGTGGCGATATATATCTGCCATTGAGGACCCAACCTTGGCGTCCTCTACATATCCCCCCCCTCTGCCCCGACGCGGGGGCGGCGGAGGCACTAGTGGATAACATGCAATGTACCCGGGAGAGAGCATCCGCATTCTGATGTTGACTCCCTGACCTATTGTAACGGATCGCCTGGCACCCCGACTGGGTACCTCCGTTAAAAGATGCTCCTAGCGTTTCCTGAGGACTCCAAGCGCTCTAGCAGACACCTCAATCACCAAATCGGAGAAGCATATGAATCCTCTCCAGCCTCTGAATGCTGTAGACAGTGGAATAGGAACCAAACGAATAGGTTTGCACTCCTAGCAGTCAGACTGGAACAGCATCCAATAACTCCTCCCCCAATAATGAGACGACACTTCACTTTGAGGGTTAAACAGGAACTCACGTTTATTGAGGGCTACCTGCCCGGTATTTATCCAGGTCTCCCACCTGGTGGACACTCCCCTAGGGTACCAGAAGGAAGACTGCGACACAGGGGATACAGCAGCCAATCACACACATTGGGACAATACAGACACCCCCAGCATATCCCTCCCCTCTGCCTGTGATACAATTACCCCACACAGGTAATGTAATCATCACAGGCAGGAGAATACACAATGTCTTCTGTCCTGGAGACAATTGAGGAGTCATTCAATTATCTCTCAGGACAAAGGGAAATCGCCAATACACATGTGGGGACAATAGGACAGACATCACTATTCAATACACAATGTCCCACCCTTTACAGTACACAGACATGTAACATATCCCCAGATGGCTTGGATCTGAGCGCTCAATATATCCAAGGATAGAGGCAGACTCCATTGAGCACATGGTTGCAAAAGGACATAAAATTACACAATGTTACAATTACTACATAAAACATATACATGCAACATATCCCCAGATAGCTTAGGTCTGAGCGCACATTATTGAATGGCGCTCAGACCACACATATCCAGTTCAATTGCCATGGAGCTAAAGTCTTTCCCATAGTCTTTCATTATACGAATGGGCTCCATAGCAGAGCTATCTGGGGTATCACCGCTCAAACAGGACAAGCATACATGGGGCCATAGTCGCAGGGCAGGAGGCGAGCAAGCAGTCCCTTCCAGGAAACTGGGGCAGACTCTGGTACAGGGTCCAGTCCGCTACACCTATGTTCGACCACAAAGTTGAAATCCTGGAGAGAGAGGAACCATCTCGTGACCCTGGCATTGGTCTGTTTGTGCTGTCTCATCCAGGTCAATGGGGCGTGGTCGGACACCAAGCGGAATTTCCTACCCAGCAAGAAATATCGCAGAGAATCCAGAGCCCACTTGGCCAGGCACTCTCGCTCAACCACAGCATAATTCCTCTCTGCCGCTGTCAGTTTCCTGCTGAGAAAGATCACGGGGTGTTCCTCCCCATTGACCACCTGAGACAGGACGGCACCCAGCCCTGCACTTGAAGCGTCCGTCTGGACCACAAATTCTTTTGAGAAGTCCGGTGCGACAAGCACAGGAGACTCACATAAGGCCCTTTTAAGATTCTGAAAAGCCTCCTCAGTTTCCATACTCCATTTGATCATGACTGATTTCTTTCCTTTTGTTAAGTCCGTCAAAGGGGCCGCAACTGTGGCAAAGTTGGGGATAAACCTCCGGTAGTAACCCACTATACCCAGGAACGCCCGAACCTGCTTCTTGGTAAGAGGGCGAGGCCAGTTTAGTATGGCTTCTACCTTGCTCATCTGCGGCTTTACTAGCCCTCTGCCTACGGTGTATCCCAGGTACTTTGCTTCCTCCATTCCAATGGCGGATTTTTCCGGGTTCACTGTAAACCCTGCCCCTTTCAAAGAGTCTAGGACTGCCTGGACGCGAGGGATATGGGATTCCCAATCGGTACTGAAAATGACAATGTCATCCAGGTATACTGATGCATACCGTCCATGGGGCCGCAATATCCTGTCCATGGCTCTTTGAAACGTGGCAGGGGCAGAGTGTAACCCGAAGGGCATCCTTTTATACTGCCAATGGCCCTCCGGAGTGGAGAATGCCGTCTTTTCTCTGGCTTCCCGGGTGAGAGGAATTTGCCAGTACCCTTTCGTGAGATCCAGCGTAGTGATATAGCGGGCAGGTCCTAATTTTTCGATTAATTCATCTACCCGGGGCATTGGGTAGGCATCAAATTTTGAAACCTCATTTAGTTTTCTGAAGTCATTGCAGAATCGCAGTGTGCCATTGGGTTTCGGTACCAACACAATCGGACTTGACCATTCGCTCTGCGATTCTTCAATGACGTCCAATTCAAGCATTCTCTTGACTTCTTCAGATACCGCTTTCCTCTGGGCCTCTGGAACTCGGTATGGCTTTAGCCGGATTGTCACATTAGGCTCTGTAACAATGTCATGTTCAATGACATTGGTGAGCCCTGGCAAACCTGAGAATTTATCTTTGTTTCTCTGTAGAAACTCCTTTACTTGTTGCCTTTGGGACTTGGACAGCGTATCAGCAACACATACCTGGTCAGCTCCTACAGAGTCCTCTACCATGACCTGTGCCACAGCGGTCATTTGCTCCCGATCTTTCCAGGGTTTCAACAGGTTTACGTGGTAGATCTGGTAAGGTTTCCTCTCCCAGGCTGGTGTACCTTATAATTCACCTCACCTACCCTTTCTACCACCTCAAATGGACCCTGCCACCTGGCTAAGAACTTGCTTTCCACAGTGGGGATTAGGACCGCTACCCGGTCCCCTACTGAGAATTGCCTTAATTTGGCTGACCGGTTATATACCCGCCTCTGGGCATCCTGGGCCTTCTGGAGGTGTTCCTTAACCAGTGGCATCACCTTAGCTACTCTCTCTCTCATTTTTGAGATATGTTCCACCAGAGTCTGGTGCGGTGAGGACTCACCTTCCCAGGTTTCCTTCACCAAATCCAGGAGTCCACGGGGTCTTCGCCCATACAAAAGTTCAAATGGCGAGAACCCCGTAGAGGCCTGTGGGACCTCCCGTATGGCGAACAACAAGGCTGGTAGTAACATGTCCCAATCTTTTCCGTCCTTCTGGACTACTCTTTTAACATAAGCTTTAATGTTTTGTTGAACCTCTCCACAAGGCCATCTGTTTGCGGGTGATAGACGGATGTCCGCAACTGTCGGATCTGAAACAGCTTGCAGAGGTCCGCCATGACTTTCGACATAAACGGGGTGCCCTGGTCCGTTAGGATCTCCTTGGACAGCCCTGTACGGGAGAACATCTGGAATAATTCCCGAGCTATGGCCTTAGAGGAGGTGTTCCTTAATGGAACCGACTCTGGGTACCTGGTTGCGTAATCTACCACGACTAGTATGTGCTGATGTCCCCGTGCTGATTTTACCAACGGCCCCACCAGGTCCATGGCAATCCGCTCAAATGGTACCTCGATTATAGGTAAAGGTACCAGGGGGTTCCGATAGTGTGATACTGGGGCTGTTAACTGGCACGTGGGACAGGACGTACAATACCTCTTCACCTCTGCCTTTACCCCAGGCCAGTAGAACCTGTTTGTTATCCTGGCCTCTGTCTTCTCTGCCCCCAAATGTCCGCCTAATGCATCATTATGCACCAAATCGAGGAGCTGTCTCCGATACGAGTGGGGTACCAGCAGCTGTTCAATAACTTCCCCTCGGATTTCCGTCACGCGGTATAGCATGTCCCCATTTAGCGCAAAATGAGGGAACCTAAGTTCCGCCCCGGGAACCTGTGAGACTCTATTTATAACCACCACCTGCTCTCTAGCATGTGTTAAGGAGGGGTCCTGTAACTGGGCGGAGCCAAACACACCCTTGGGTAAGTCTAGGCCTGGGTACGTTGGTTCGGGTGGGGTCTCCCCCTCGTCCTCCTCCAACATCACTTGCAACAGAGAGTCTTCTGCCCCCTCAGTGGTCAGTTCAGCTCCGGACCCTAAATCATGCACATCCTGAACATTTTCCACATCACAAATGTTACCATTACCATTCATGTTGCCACTAGGCAAGTCCATATTGGTGGGAAGTGTCCTGTATAGTTCGGGACCACTATTTTCATGATTTGACGTATCAGAGGTCAAAGTCTCTAGTCTCTTTGATTGTTCAAGGAACCCACTTTGCGCCTGTTTCCACAGGTCTAGAAATAGTGGACATTCTCGCCCTACAATAACATCATGGACCAGGCTGTTCACTATCCCAACCTCCTGGGTCACGGAAGTACAGCCATGGGCAACAGTCACTGGTATTAAGGGGTATTCCCTAGTATCCCCATGAATACAAACAACCCGAAGAGTCTTACTTACAGGGCCGAGTCTCCCGATCAGTCTGGCGTGGACTAGCGTCACCATGCTGCCGGAGTCCAAGAGGGCTTTGGCCGGGAGGTGGTTCACCAAAATTTCACACTCAAACTGATCGGCGGTAAGGTCAAGATGGGTGACGCATGCTCACTGTGCGTACAGGGAAACTCTCCGTCCTGTCCTGCAGTCCATGGGCTCATCCTGAAGAGGGCATTGGGTCCGGGTATGGCCATAGGCTCGACACCGCCAACACTGTATGTCCCCCATTCTTCTTACAGGGGTTAGCCTCCGCGGCTCGGATGGCACTGTTGTAGGGACATCTGGTCCAGAATCCGGAATGGTTCCCCTCCTGGATGCGGTAACTGGTCGTACAGCTCTCGTCGTGGGTTCCCGGTGCTTGGTGGGTCCGAGCAAGTCCTCGACTACGGTGTACCGCTCTACCAGTTCCACCAACTGGTTTGCCGTTGCTGGGTCCCCATGGCTTACCCAGCGCTGCAGGTCATGCGGCAGTGATCTCAGGTACCGGTCCATGGCCACCCGTTCCACAACTTGCGGGCCCGTCAATTTCTCAGGCTGCAGCCACTTTTTTACTAACTGCACCAGGTCATGCATTTGGGCTCTTGGTGGGTGGCCAGCCTGGTAAACCCAGCGGTGCACTCTTTGGGCCCGAACGGCCGTAGTTACCCCCAGTCGAGCCAGGATCTCCACCTTTAGCTGCTCATAGTCTTTAACGAGTTCGACTGGCAAGTCGAAATAGGCTTGTTGAGGGTCTCCCGTAAGAAAGGGTGCGATTATGCTGGCCCATTGGTCTTGTGGCCACCCCTCTCTCTCTGCTACTCTCTCAAAAGTCAATAAGAAAGCCTCGACATCATCACCAGATGTCAGTTTTTGTAACAGGTGGCTGGCCCTTACAGCAACTTGTGAGGGCGAGATTAGGCAGGGATACTCAGCAAAAACACCTAATGAAGTGGTCGATCTACAGCTGTGAATCATTTAACTTCTGCTAGTTAATTGCTCACTGTTTTTTAGGCTGCACAGAGCGCTTTTCTGTCACTTTTTTCTGGGGTGATCGGCAGCCATTTTGTGTCTTGCGGTGCACCAGCACAAGCTGCCACCAAGTCCATCAATCCATCAATACTAGTTTTTTTTTTTTTTGCTATATCCTACATCAGGGGCTTGGCTGTGCTTATTGCCACCCCTAGAAACACAGGATAGAAATTTATATATTTTATTAATGGGTTAAATTCAATTGCCAAAATAGCAATCCCCTAAATCTGGTGTTACAGCTGTGGCTAGCTAAGTTAAATGCTCTCTGCTGTCTGGCAAAGGATAGATTTTTTTCTGTGGTGAAATTCAATTGCCAAAATAGCAATCCCCTAAATCTGGTGTCTCAGCACTGGCTGGCAAACTATAATAGTGTCCGCCAAAACATATATTTTGTTCTTGTAACGTCCCTCTCATATCCGGCAGCATAGCGCCAGGGTGAAGGGTGGTGGCTCCGCCCCCAGGCCGTCCTCGTCAACCCCAGGTGAACGCCAGAAGAGGATCGCACACACCCGTCGCCATTCCGCATCTCAACTGACTCTCAGGCTGCTTGTACTCACCCACTCCTGGGAGACCACCTCACCCTGCAAGGAGCGCTCCCAACCGCAAGTACCCTCTCTGTGAATCCAGTGTGAACTAACGGCTGGTACACCTGTCTGTTGGAGACGAGCTGCTCCTGTTGAGCAGATAACTCTGCTGCCACCCTGTGGTTCAGCAGGGAATTACTACTTGCTACCCTGCCTGTTCCTGTGTCACTTACTGCGGCGAGACTGCTGCCTCACCATCTTACTGTGCTGTACTAACCATCTCCTGTGTTACCTGTTAGTGCTTACATGTAACCAACATACCTACCCCAATAGGGACCCCCACACCCTCGGGCCATCTACTACGCAGACTCCGGTATCGTCTTTCCCGGCTCCCTGCTTCTGCCACTGCCCCACTGGCGGGGTTCTGGTGGGGGTAGTTTAGTCTATATCAACCTCTCCAACTAGGGTAGGAGGCGGAACAATGATGCACTGAGCCTGGTTGGTTTGTCATACTTACCATCACGTACTCCTGTTTCAGAGCACGCTAGTTTGAACGTGACTCCGCAGCTGAGTTCAATCCTCTCACTCCTGAGGGCATTAGAGTTCTGGGGTGAAATTCAATTGCCAAAATAGCAATACCATAAATCTGGTGTCCCAGCAGTGGCTGGTTAAGTTTAATAGTGTCTGGCAAAGGATATATTTTGTTCTGGGGTGAAATTCAATTGCCAAAATAGCAATACCGTAAATCAGTGGTTTCAGCTGTGGCTGGCCAAGTTTAATAGTGTCCAGCAAAGGATAGATTTTTTTCTGGGGTGAAATTAAATATCCAAAATAGCAATACCGTAAATCTGGTGTCCCAGCAGTGGCTGGCCAAGTTCAATAGTGTCCGGAAAATTATATTTTTTTTTCTGGAGTGAAATTCAGTTGCAAAAATAGCAATCCCCTAAATCTCTGGCAAAGGATATATTTTGTTCTGGGGTGAAATTCAATTGCCAAAATAGCAATACCGTAAATCAGTGGTTTCAGCTGTGGCTGGCCAAGTTTAATAGTGTCCAGCAAAGGATAGATTTTTTTCTGGGGTGAAATTAAATATCCAAAATAGCAATACCGTAAATCTGGTGTCCCAGCAGTGGCTGGCCAAGTTCAATAGTGTCCGGAAAATTATATTTTTTTTTCTGGAGTGAAATTCAGTTGCAAAAATAGCAATCCCCTAAATCTGGTGTCCCAGCAGTGGCTGGCCAAGTTTAATAGTGTCCAGCAAAGGATATATTTTTTTCTGGGGTTAAATTCAATTGCCCAAATAGCAATACCATAAATCAGTGGTTTCAGCTGTGGCTGGCCAAGTTTAATAGTGTCCGACAAAGGATATATTCTTTTCTGGGGTGAAATTCTGTTGTAAAAATAGAAATACCATAAATCTGGTGTTCCAGCTGTGACTGGACAAGTTTCATAGTGTCTGTCAAAGGATATATTATTTTCTGGGGTGAAATTCAGTTGTAAAAATAGAAATACCGTAAATCTGGTGTTCCAGCTGTGACTGGACGAGTTTAATAGTGTCCGTCAAAGGATATATTATTTTCTGGGGTGAAATTCAGTTGTAAAAATAGAAATACCGTAAATCTGGTGTTCCAGCTGTGACTGGACAAGTTTAATAGTGTCCGTCAAAGGATATATTATTTTCTGGGGTGAAATTCAATTGCCAAAAATAGCAATACCGTAAATCAGTTGTTTCAGCTGTGGCTGGCCAAGTTTAATATTGTATGGCAAAGGGTAGATTTTGTTCTGGGGTGAAATTATATTGCCAAAATAGCAATCCCCTATATCTGGTGTCCCAGCAGTGGCTGGCCAATTTTAATACTGTCCGGCAAAGGATACATTTTAAATTGTTGGGTGAAATATTACCATTTTTCCAGGTACAAACCCCTGCACTGCATAACTAACGGGGAACTTACAATTGGCGATTACATTCTTGCATGAAATAAAGCCTTTTTGGGCTTTGAAGCCAAAGGTAGTCGCCAATAACTGTTTTTTTATTTTTTATTTTTTTAATAAATTAGTGTAGACCCCAAAACATTGGGAAAATAAAATATAAAAAATAAAACAAAGTGTAAGTTCACAGTAGTATAACAATGGTTGGGTGGGGCCGGTATACATGTCTGTTCTGCATAAGGTACAAACAAGTCCTGTGGGATGTTTCTTTTTAATAAACAAAAGCTTGCCCACATTTTCTGCAGACAGGCGGCTGCGCTTGTCTGTGATAATGCCACCAGCCATGCTAAACACACGTTCAGACAATACAGTGGCTGCAGGGTAGGCCAGCACCTCCAAGGCGTAAAGGGCAACCTTAGGACATGTGCCCAGTTTGATGACCCAGAAGCTGAATGGGGCAGATCCTACTAGCTAGAAATAATTGGGCACCACAGCAAATTTTTGAATGGGGCCCCCCTCCCCCAGTAATTTTTGCGCAAACCCCTTCCTTTCATGCGGCGATGCCTGTGGCTACTAAAGATTGCTCTCTCAGATCAGGCCTAGCAGCTGTTCCATTCGCTTTCTACACTGTCTATACTGCCACTGTATATAATTTCATTGTATAATACTGTTAGTCCTCCTCCTCCTCCTGAATGGGCCCTTTCTATGTCACGGCCCCAAAGCAGTTGCTTCCCCTGCTTCCCCTGTAGCTATTCCCCTAGACAGACCCATCAGTCAGTACGTGTACTGTTCCACCATGTTGCTGAAATGCTGCCTCCTGCTAAGATGTTCCAGATCTGTTGGTGGTGCAGGTTGTTGTGGCGTGATGACAAAGCTTTTCCACATTTTTCCCATGCTAACCCTGCCTTCTGAGGTGTTGCTGGTGACCCAGCTGCATTGGCAAATTCTTCCTCCTCCTCATCTGCCTTCACCTTGTGCTTCCACTGAGTCCCCGGCATCAGGTGTGAATGCCATCAGCAGTGTGTCTACTAGCGGGCTCATCTTCCTATTACACTCCAGTGAGGGAAATAAGGACGGCACGTTGTCCTTGTAACGGGGATGCAGCAGGGTGGCCACCCAGTAATCAGCAAAAGTTAGAATGTGGCAGTAACTGGGCGGTCATTGCGCAGGCACTGCAGCATGTAGTTGCTCATGTCTGTCAGGCTGCCAAGAAGCAAGGACAAGCTATCCTCTTTGAGGGAGGTAAATCGTCTGTGTCCTCTGTATCCCCCAGCGTTCCTCCTACTCCTTTTCCTCATCCTCCAGAACTGTGCCCTGGATGGACAATTGTGTTCCAGGCCAGGGCCTATGTTGGTGCAGATACCCACCCTCTGAGCCACTTGTATTTGATTGGCCTTAAGTTAAGGATAAGGCGTGTATATTGTTTTGTTTCTTTATATAGTAAGTTTAGCTGCATTATAGTTATTTTAATATGTTTTTATGAAAATTTGTAAATAGTTTGTTAATGGTTTGTGTGAAAGGGGGGGGGGGTGTTGTGTATGTTTGATTAACTGAATTGATTTTCACTGTCTGGTGTTTAGGAATTTCTGTTCCCCAAATTCAGCACACGTGGCAGGCAGGGGATGTGCATCAAACCAGCTAGGCCCAGACCTGCTAGTATATTTCGCCCATTAGCGCACAACACCAGGCCGGGCTGGAGGCTCAGTGGCACCAACCAATGGTCGGTCTGTTGTTCCATGCCTGTCCACAGCTCCTGCACAGTGTGGGGTTTTTCCCACAAACACACAAGTTTTAAAACAACCTGCTGTCGTTTCCCCCTGGCTGTGCTGCTGTGGGTGGTGAAGGTGTTACGCTGAGTGGATAAGGAGGAGGTAGAGGAGGAGGAAGCCGAGTAGGAGGTGGAGGTAACAGGATACAAAGAGAAATGCCCAGCAATCCTCGGGGGCGGAAAGACATTTGCAAAAATGCTATCCGCCTTTGGGCCAGCCGCTACATTTACCCACTGTGTTGTTGGTTATGTGGACGTTGCCACAGATAGTGTTGCACAGTGCACACTTGATTTTGTCTGCCACTTGGTTGTGCAGGGAAGGGGGATGGCTCGCTTACAAAAGTAGAAGCGGCTGGGATACACGTACTGTGGGATAGCCACCGTCATAAGTTTTTTAAAACTGTCCACCAGACAGAATGACAGCATTTCAAAGGACCAGGAAGTTTGAAATAAGGCATTCAGAGCCATGGGTAGGGGGGTACTTCCTCTTTCTATTTCTTTTTCTCTCCAGTGTTTGGGTGATGGACAGCTGATAGCTGAACACTTCCATGGGATTTTGTGGAGATGCTAGGTGACAATGACAGATGTGGTGGCATTGCTGCCATATCCTCTGTTTGCTGGGTGACAGGTGCCACTGTCACTTACTTGGGCTCAAGTTTAGAATGTTCATTTATCATTTTTCTGTATTTTATTTTAAGTCATTTCTCTATTCACATATGTTTGCAGGGCATTTACCTACATTTTGCTGCCTTTTGCAGCCATTTAAGTGCCCGAAAGTTCGGGTCCCCATTGACTTCAATGGGGTTCGGGGTGAAGTTCGGGTCGAGTTCGGATCCCGAACCCGAACATTTTCGGGAAGTTCGGCCGAACTTCTCGAACCCGAACATCCAGGTATTCGCTCAACTCTAGTCATAACCATGGAAATAGGCACTGTATAATGTGATGGAAAAATGTATCCAGCCAGCAAAGGAGGCAATATGGACAATCACAATACATTAGTAGGTGCCTTGTATTAACTTCCTCTAGATAATAAATGCTATTTGCTGAAGTGACACAACCCCTTTAACTTCCAACCAGCAGTTCTCACATATTTCACCAAATTAATATGCACAGATGTAATGTTCAGTGTTATTGGTCCTTTAATAATAGGCAGCTGAGGTCTATAAGGTTTTCCAGTTATCAGTTATAGCCCACTGTACCTATTATGTCAATATACTGTGGTATAACACGTCCATGAATTCTTGAATAACAGGCGTTACCATAGAACTTTATATATCTTAGAGATGTTCAGGCAGCTGTCGCCTTCTTGCTAATGTTCCAAATCTAATAATTGTTTTACATACAATTACTCATATACCGTGAGACAAACACCTTGTTATACAGTGTTAACAAATGTGGAGGTGGCAGAAGTCAAATGCAAAACATCTAGGAACAGAAATAGCACTGAGAGTTTCTTATTCAGTGTTTTAGTGCCACATATACATTATTAATTAGAATTTGCTTGGATTGTGCAACGATTATTTATTTTTTTATTTTTCTAAGTTTCCTTATAATTGAAAAGTTTGAATTGGATATGCCAAATCCTTATTTCCATTTTCTCATCTAAATGACAGATAAGTCAAACTGTTTAAAAAACTCTTAAAATGAAGGCAGCTCAACAACAATTATTTTAATACCATTATTAATAAAAGTTGAGATATTTATAAGCCTCTTCATTTAATGATTCTCTTTGTCACATTTAGGAGAACAAATTTGTCGTCGCCCATATAAGTGTTCTGATATTGAGAGAACTTTGTTATTAGAAATCTTCAGACTATAACTATCATGCCATCAATGCATGAAAGAATATGTGAATATTTTTCACCTTTAATTCCTAATGGAATGAATTGCAATCAATATGAATAAAAGCTTTTTAACTACTGTTAGAAGGGGTTCTCCAAGATACTTAAAAGGGTTATCCAATCCTAAAAAAACTACAACAATAGCAACAGCAAATGTTGTAAATTAACAAAAAAACAAAACAATACTCAGTTCTCCAATCCTCTACCAGTCCAGCTCAGATGCTCTGGTTTGTTTGCAAGCCAATCAGTGCTTCAGCAGTCATATGCCATACTATTGGACCAGTCATGCCAGTAGCACTGATCAACCATCAAAAAGACTGGCACCACTATCAAATAAGTACAGACAAGCAGGTGGTGTGTGATGCATGAAGTGTCTGTAAGAGTGTCTGTAAGAGTAAATGTAGAACCACACTATATACTATATCAAAGGGCAACATCAAGGTTGTCAGAGATCTCAGGAAACATACAATGTTAAAAACATTTAAAGTCACCAAAACCAGGCAATACACATGGTAAACAATGGGCACCAACTTACCCTTTAAAGCTACAACCATATGACAATCTCTCTGTTATAAGTGTTTTAGAGTGCATCAACATGAGAGATTTCATGTGGCTAAAGAACACTGTAGGTTGGTGCTGCATTTGCACCTTTTTTTTAATCAGATACCATCTTGTGGGTTGATGAACTCTGACAGATTCTATTATATAAAAATATATGAATTGTAATGCTACAGAGCAGGAAGCACAACTCAGTTCAAAGTGTAGTGGCTGTGATGGGTTACTGCAGCCCATCTCCCATAGAAGTGAAAGCTTAAAGAGTCACAGAAGGAAAAAAAGACATAAAATGGAAATATTGTTATAGTGAAGACAACTTGAGAACACCTGGATGTTCGGGTTCGAGAACTTCACGAAAATGTTCGAGTTCAGGATCCGAACTCGACCTGAACTTGACCCTGAACCCGAACCGCATTGAAGTCAATGGGGACCCGAACTTTTGCGGACTAAAAAGGCTGTAAAATAGCCCAGGAAAGGGCTAGAGAGCTGCAAAAGGCAGTGAAATGTAGGTAAATCCTCTGCAAACAAATGCAGATGGGGAAATTACTTAAAATAAAATTAACAATTAGCAATTGGCAACTTGGAGGAGGAGGTGGAATAGGAGGTTGGGGTGGCGTCAGGTGGGAATGCTATGGGAGTTGAAGTTCTCATCACAGCCAAAAAGGATTCATGTCTGCCTGCAGTGCAACAGGCCTCATTCAAAAACTCAGGGCCATGGCAACTATACATAGGAGTTGAAGTTGTCATCACAGCCAAGAAGGAATCATGTCTGCTTGCAGGGCCACAAGCCTTATTCAAACATTCAGGCCCCCGGGACCCACAAAGAGAAGAGTTAAATTCACGCCAAGACAGTATTGATTTCCCACAGCAATGCCACAGGCCTCATTCACAGATTCGGACCCATGGCACCCACAAAGAGGAGAGTTACAATCATGCCAAAACAGTATTGATTTCAGCCAGTAGTGCCACAAGCCTCATTTACTAATTCAGGAGGACCATGGCACCCGCAAAGAGGAGAGCGGTCCCGTAACAGCAACACAGGCCTTAGGTCAACCTGCAATGGAACAGGCCATTATCATTTATGTAGGCCCCTGACACTCAGACAGAGGAGAGGTCATTTGACAGTAAAAAGAGTTTAATGTCTCCCACCAAGACAGCAAGCAATTAAATGAAATATTGGCCCCTGACACCCACACAATGGGGCAGTCATTTGACAGTAAAAAGAGTTTAATGTCTCCCACCAATGCAGCAAGCGATTAAACAAAATATAGGCCCCTGACAACTAGACAATGTAGATGTCATTTAACAGTATAAAGTGTTTAATATCTCCCACCAATGCAGCAAGCGATGAAACAAAATATAGGCCCCTGACAAGCAGACAATGTAGAGGTCATTTGACAGTATAAAGAGTTTAATATCTCCCACCAATGCAGCAAGCGATAAAACGAAATATAGGCCCCTGACAACCAGACAATGTAGAGGTCATTTGACAGTATAAAGAGGAAAATGTCACCCAACAAAGCAACAAATGATTAAACGACATATAGGCCCCTGACACCCACACAATGGGGCGGTAATTTGACAGTAAGAAGAGTTTAATCTCTCCCACCAAGATAACAAATGATTAAACGACATTTAGGCCCCTGACACCCACACAATGGGGCAGTCATTTGACAGTAAAAAGAATTAAATATCTCCCACCAACACAGCAAGTAAGTAAACAAAATATAGGCCCCTTACACCCACAGCAATGGGGTGGTCATTTGACAGTAAAAAGAGTTTACTATCTCCCACCAAGACAACAAATGATTAAACGACATTTAGGCCCCTGACACCCACACAATGGGGCAGTCATTTGACAGTAAAAAGAGTTAAATGTCTCCCACCAAGACAGCAAGCAATTAAACGAAATATAGGCCCCTGAGACCCAGACAGAGTAGAGGTCATTCGATATCAAAAAGAGGATAATGTCACCCACCAAAGCAACAGGCGATTATCTAAAATGTAGGCCCCTGGCACCCAGACAGAGGAGAAAGGTCCCAAAGCAGCAAAAGAGGCATCATGTTACCCACCATTGGAACAGGCCACTTTCAGTAATTTAAGCTCCAGCACCCAGACAGAGGAGAGAGGTCCTATAGCAGCAAAACAGGCATCATGTTACCCACCAATGGAACAGGCCACTTTCAGTTATTTAGGCCCCTGACACCCAGACAGGTCATTTGACAGCAAAAAGAGGTTAATGTCACGCACCAAAGCAGCGGGGGATTTGCTGAAATGTAGGCCCCTGGCACCCAGACAGAGGAGAGGATCATTCAACTTGGTGTTACCCCAAAAAATAATGGTACAAGAAAAAAAAAAAAGAGGATTCAATAAAGAAGTGTCCTGGAGTACAAGAATGTATGGTTGAGGACGAGGCAGTTTTAAATGTCTATTCTGCACAAGGGATGGAAAGGTCCTGTGGGATCCATTTCTGGTTCATTTTTATAACCGTCAGCTTGTCCACGTTAGCTGTGGACAGGCGGCTGTGTTTGTCTGTAATGACGCCCCCTGCTGTGCTAAATACACATTCAGACAATACACTGGCCGCAGGTCAGACCAGCACCTCCAAGGCATAAAAAGCTAGCTCTGGCCATGTGGAAGATTTGGAGACCCAGAAGTTGAATAGGGCCGAACCATCAGTCAGTACGTGGAGGCGTGTTCTGTTCCACCATGTTGTTTAAATGCTGCCTCCTGCTAACATGTTCTTTATCAGCTAGTGGTGCAGTTAGCTGTGGCGCTGTGACAAAACTTTTTCACATTTCGGCCATGCTAACCCTGCCCTCAGAGGAGCTGGCCGTGACACAGCTGCATTGGCGACCTCCTGCTCCTCCTCTGCCTTTACCTTGTGCCTCCCTTTGTCAGTTGGGAATGCTCTCAAGAGCGCGTCTACCAGCGTGCGCTTGTATTCGTGCATTTTCATATCACGCTCTAGTGCGGGAATTACGGTGGGCACATTGTCTTTGTACCGGGGATCCAGCTGTCGTTGTGCAGGCACTGCAGCATGTAGTCGCTCGTGTGCCAGGCTGCCCAGAGGTAAGGACAAGCTGTCCTCTGTGGGGGGCGTATCATCATCGTCCTCCGTTTCCCCCCAGCCATGCACCAGTGATGGGCCCGAGCTGCTTTGGGTGCCACCCCGCTGTGAACATGCTTCATCCTCATCCTCCTCCACCTCCTTCTCATCCTCGTCCTCCTCGTCCTCCAGTAGTGGGCCCTGGCTGGCCAAATTTTTACCTGGCCTCTGCTGTTGCAAAAGACCTCCCTCTGAGCCACTTCTAAAAGACTGGCCTGAAAGTGTTAGAAATGACCCCTCTTCCTCCTCCTCCTCCTGGGCCACATCCTCTTTCATCATCGCCCTAAGCGTTTTCTCAAGGAGACATAGAAGTGGTATTGTAACGCTGATAACGGCGTCATCGCCACTGGAAATGTTGGTGGAGTACTCAAAACAGCGCAACAGGGCACACAGGTCTCTTATAGAGGCCCAGTCGTTGGTGGTGAAGTGGTTATGTTCCACAGTGCGACTCACCAGTGCATGCTGAAGCATGTGCAAGGTGGAGTTCCACCTGGTGGGCACTTCGCATATGAGGCGGTGAGCGGGAAGGCCAAAGTTACACTGTAGCGCAGACAGGCGAGCAGCGGCAGGATGAGAATGCCGGAAGTGCGCACAGACGGCCCGCACTTTATGCAGCAGCTCTGACATGTCGGGGTAGTTGTGAATGAATTTCTGCACCACCAAATTCAGCACATCCGCCTGGCAAGGGATGTGCGTCCCAGTGCTGCAATGAGATTTCGCCCATTATCGCACACCACCAGGCCGGGCTGGAGGCTCACCGGCAGCAACCACTCATCGGTCTGTTGCTCTGTACCCCGCCACAACTCCTGCTCGGTGTGGGGCCTGTCCCCCAAACACATAAGTTTCAGAACGGCCTGCTGACGTTTACCCTGGGCTGTGCTGAAGTTGGCGGTGAAGGTGTGTGGCTGACCGTATGAGCAGGTGGAAGAAGAGGAGGAGGAAGCCGAGTAGGAGGAGGAGGCAACACGAGGCAAAGAATGATGCCCTGTGATCCTTGGCAGTGTAAGGACGTGCGCCAAAAAGCTCTCCGCCTGGGGCCCAGCCGCCACTAAATTTACCCACTGTGCAGTTAGGGAGATATAGCGTCCCTGGCCGTGCTTACTGGTCCACGTATCTGTGGTTAGGTGGACCTTGCCACAGATGGCGTTGCGCAGTGCACACTTGATTTTATCGGATACTTGGTTGTGCAGGGCTCTCTTGGAGAAGTAGTGGCGGCTGGGAACTACGTACTGTGGGACAGCCACCGCCATCAGCTGTTTGAAGCTGTCCGTGTCCACCAGCCTGAATGACAGCATTTCAAAGGCCAGTAGTTTAGAAATGCTGGCATTCAGGGCCAGGGATCGAGGGTGGCTAGGTGGGAATTTATGCTTTCTCTCCAAGGTTTGTGAGATGGAGAGCTGAACGCTGCCGTGTGATAGGGTGGAGACACTGGTGTACCGCCCATAGAGGCAGACTATGCAGCTGTTATGGGGCCCGTGAGTTGAAAGGGCCCGCCAAGGCTGATTAGCCCCTCCCCTTTTCTGACCTGAGTACACTGCTCCCTTCTTCCCTGCCGTGCAGCTGCCTGCCAAATCGTTTAGTCTGACTTACTCTGCTGCTCAGGGCCGGTGTGGTGGTGGGGTGTTGTAAGGTCCCCTCCCTCACATAGAAATCATTACCCCAGTGCTGACAGGACCTGCAATAATGTCAGATGCAGCAAAACAGGAGGCGGGGCTCAGCAGGGTAGTAAAGTAATGAAGACCAGCCATCCATGTGAAGAAATATGAGTTTAATGTAAGTGCCAGGGAAATGCTGTGAGTTGTAGTCCACCTATACCTCCTGTTAGGTACATTACAAGAGGAGGTATGAGGAGAGGACTACAACTCCCAGCATATCCAGCTTGTTATGTAATCAGAGTACATTACAAGAGAATGTATAAGTGGAGAGAACTACAACTCTCAGCATGTCCAGGCCATTAATATTTAATATCATGGTACATTACAACACCCTGGATATGCTGGGAGTTGTATATCTCTGTCACGACTGTGACTGATCAAGACAGGTCTGAGAGGAGAAGGTCACAGCGACTTGCTACTCGCGATAGCTTGTGAGTTTGCTCCGTGGTTCAGGGTATGTCATCCGGGTTTTGCCTTGTGAACCTTTTTGTCCTGACTGGGAGTTTGTAGGCATCCTTCTCAGGTGAGTCCTGTCTGCCACTCCCAGCTACTATATTAGTTTCAGTTTCACTTGCAGTCATTGCCAGATATAGTCCTTACTTCCAGTGCTATTCTGACCTTTGAAGGAGATCGTTTGACGGTATTGCTGTGGAGCTCTTGTCTGGCGTGGACTGTCGTTATTGGGATCATCTTCTCTGTCATGACTGGATAAGTCTACCTCTGCTGGAGATTGTTTGTTTGTTCCTTTCTTCCCCTGTTGTTCTCCTAGACATGAGTGATGGTGACTAGTGCTCCCATCTGCCTTTCCCCAGTCTAGTCTTCTTAGGGTGACTGAGGGTTTAGGCATACTGCTCGCCGTACGGGTTCACACCCCGTCTAGGGTATCAGGGCAGACAGGTGCCAGTTTAGGGTTAGTCAGGGGTGGCCGTTCTATTTCCCATCCGTAGATAAGGGTTCCCCTTCCCCTCCGTCTGGTGCGACACGACTGCTGCTGGGATAGCGGTCGAGACAATCTCCTTTAATAATGGTAGACCCTAATTCATTGTATTATACAATGAAGGGAACACATGGTGTCCTGGTTCATTTCATTGTATAATAGTTTGGTGTGGTAAATATAATTAATAAAGTTTTACCTGGTAATAGGTGCTTGCTACGAAGGTCAACGGTCTGTTGTAGTCGAGTGCCAGGGTCCTGGCCCTGATTGGGTGAGCAGTCTAACCATCTTCAAAGGAAACCTATAAAAGAAGAGGTTAGCAGTTAATGCGCATTCCTGGATCAAAAACAAGAGAGTCCCTCCCTCCCTATGAAATTATCCCTGTCACGATGTCCTTTTATGGGGTAAGTCACTCAAGTTTTGAGTGGACAAATGTGTTGTGTTGACTATTATTATTTGTTGGTAACTAATAGGACATCGCGGCCTTTTCAAGCCACTAACAACAATTAGTTTGTTATTTAAATAAAATATTTATGCAACAAAAACGGTGGTCTATATTGTTTATATTAGAACCTAGGACACCATGTACTCTGATATTAAATAATAACGGCTTGGGCATGCTGGGAGTTGTAGTCCCATCCTCTTATACGTCCCCCTGTAATGTGCTCTGATATTAAATAATAATGGCTTAGACATGTTGGGAGTTATAGTCCTCTCCTGTTTTACCTCCTGCAGTAATGTGCTCTGAATTAGGGCCGGGACGATGGATAGGGGAGTGTAGTCATCCGCCTAGGGCACCACCATAAAGGGGGGCGCACTCATCGCCATCCAACTTCACAAGCCTCAGGCTGTTAGAACTGAGCAAGAAGCCGCAATGATATCATTGCAACCTAAGGCACTAGGGGGGGGGGGGGGGCAGCAATATATATTGGAACTAGTGGTGGGCACTACAGGAGGACATTAGAGCCACTGGGAGCATTTTGGATATATTATTATTACTGGGGTACTGCAGGGGGGTTATTATTATTTGACACAATATGGAGGGCTTTGCTACTAATGGGGAGTATTATCACTATTAGGCCTCATGCACACGGCCGTGCACGAACCGTGGTATCCCTGCCTGGAATCCAGCTGACAGCGGGAGCGCACAGCGTTATTGGTTGCTATGACGCCGTGCGCTTCATGCCGCCGCTGGACTACAGTAATACACCCGTACGAGTGTATTACTGTAGTCCAGAGGCGGCATGAAGCGCATGGCGTCATAGCAACCAAAGATTGCTGTGCGCTCCTGTTGTGTTCCAGGCCAGGATACCACGGTCCGCGCACGGCCGTGTTCAGGAGGCCTTAGGGGCACCATTACTAATGAGGGAAGTCTGGGTGTATAGTATAGTATAGTGTTTGTGGACATGGGGGAGCAGAACAGGCACAGTATTGGGGGTAGCTTCAAGAGGGGCAGAGGTCTGACACTCGGCACTCCCACCGATCAGCTGTATGAGGAGATGGCGAGAAAACCCACAGCTAATTCGCCGAAGGTGGGGTCTCCTCCAATGTGTCATATTGGTCACAAATATCTCATCGAACAGATAAAAGAACACACACACAGGGGCAATAAACGAGATGCCACATAATGAATAAGGACTTTACTGTAACATGGACATCCTCCTAGCTACCATATCGTCTCCAGACTTCCACCTCCCACCTCCGACACACCCAGATCTTCAAGAAAAGATAGAGGATTAGAGAATTAAAATCATTGTCCAATGTGAACTACAATATACACAATCGTCAGTGGGCTACGGTGGGCCAGGGGGAGTCAAGGGGAAGCAGCACTATTACATCAGCACACCCAAATTGTATTCTATATTTAAACCACATGGTCTGGGGGATCCCAATGTATGGATCCAGGTAAGTTCTTTCCTTTTTAGGAGTATTGATCTGTCTCCCCCCCTCCTGGGCATAGGAATATGGTCAATTATACAAAATTTCATGTAATTTCTGAATTGACACTTTTATTTAATCGTTTTTCTATACACATGTCTAATTCTTATATTGAATCACACATATTTATGTATATTATTATCATATGGATTTTTTTGCAATACTTTGTTTTTCAATATTTTGTACACTGGTTTTAATTAATTGTTTTGTAATTATGACTTAATTGATACATCTATAAATTTGTTACACATGGTCCTATACATTGCTTGAGAAAGGCTCAGTTGTTTGGAGCCGAAACGTCGTACTGCCCACATGGGTGAATAAAGGAGACACATCTTTTTATATGCGGAGTTCTGCCTTATTTTTCTGGTTTATATTTGGGACTAGCTGGTCCCGGCGAGGCATTGCACCCGGGTTTGAACTTTTAGATACGGTGCTGCCATCTTTTCTACACGTATATATTTATATATATATATTTTTCTTTTTTATATACGTTATACACACATATATTATGTATTGTAAGACCTCTTCTTGCTCTGCTACATAGATGTGTAGAGCAGTGATGGCACAGGCTCAAAGGTTGAACCTGTGCCATCAGCTGTTGGTGTCGGCTATATATTGTTGAATCTAGCAGGACTGGAGTTAGCACCAGTTCTGCCATCTTAACCTGTTAGATGCTTCATGGGAACCTAAACACAAAGCATATAATATGTACCCATATTGTTCTTATAAGGGCTCATACACATGGCCATAGCCGTTTTTGCAGTCCGCAAAACATGGACACTGTCTGTCTGCATTCCGTAGCCTACCCGCAAACAATGTTTATTGGATGTGGACAAAAAGACGTTCGTGTGCATGAACCCTTAGGTTAGTGCAATAATTGTACTTTTTTTTAAGGGGGGGCCCAATTCTGAGTTTTGCTATAGGGCCCCATGATTTTTATGTACGCCCCTGGGTGGAGATGCTTGGTGACGGAGGTGGTGGTGTAGGTAGCACATCCTCTGTTTGCTGGACGGCAGGTGCCAACGTTCCTCCAGAGGCGGAGTAAGGGAAGATCCCGAGGCAGCAGCAGAAGAGGGAGCAGGGGGGGCCTGAGCCCTTTATTGGTTTTGAAGGTGCTTACTCCACTGCAGCCCGTGTCTCGCATGTAGATGCCTGGTCATGCAGGTTGTGCTAAGATTCAAAACGTTGCCTCGCTTCAGGCTCTGATGGCACAGCGTGCAAACCACTCGGGTCTTGTTGTCAGCACATTGTGTCAAGAAGTGCCATGCCAGGGAACCCCTTGAAGCTGCATTTGGTGTGCTCGGTCCCTGGTGGTGGTGGCCAGTAGCAGGCGAACTCTCTTGGCAATGGCTGTTCTGCTTTTGCACCCTGCTCCCTCTTTTGCTACGCTGTTGGCTCGGTTTCACCACTGCCTCTTCCTGTGAACTATATAAGTCAGTGGCACGACCTTCATTCTATGTGGGGTCTAGGACCTCATCGTCCCCTGCATTGTCTTCCACACAGTCTTCCTCCCTGACCTCCTGTTCGATCTGCACACTGCAGAAAGACGCAGCAGTTGGCACCTGTGTTTCATCATCATCAGAGACGTGCGGACTCCGATGAGGTGGTATTCCCATGTACTCATCAGGAAACATAAGTGATTGTGCGTCAGTGCATTCTATGTCTTCCACCGCTGGGGAAGGGCTGGGTGGATGCCCTTGGGAAACCCTGCCAGCAGAGTCTTCAAACAGCATATGAGACTGCTGCGTAACTTGAGGCTCAGACAGTTTCCCTGATATGCATGGGGATGATGTGACAGACTGATGGGCTTGGTTTTTAGGTGCCACCTGTGCGCTTTCTGCAGAAGACTGGGTGGGTGATAATATGGACCTGCTGAATCCACTGTCGGCCACCCAATCGACTAGCGCCTGTACTTGCTCAGGCCTTACTATCCTTGGAACGGCCATTAGGCCCGACCAAATATCGCTGTAGATTCTGGCAGCTGCTGGTGCCTGAGTAGTTGGTTCACTAGGACGTGTAGCTGTGGCAGAACGGCCACGTCCTCTTCCAGCCCCAGAGGGTCCACTAACATCACCACTACCATGTCTGCGTCCCTTATTAGATGTTTTCCTCATTGTTAAGGTTCACCACAAAAAGGAAAAACTTTTTTGGCCCAATGTATAGAGTTCAAATTAAGGCCTTTATTTACAGGCACCTAACACTATCTAGCTATCTATTTACAGTTGTGTTCAAAATTATTCAACCCCCAATGCTGTAAAGGGTTTTAGGGAATTTAGTGTACATTTGTAATTGTGTTCAGAATTAAATGTTACAAGGACTTTTTAAAGAACCAAATGCAACTAAAATGACATCAATTGTTTTTGTAATACAGTATTAAATGTTTTTTTTGTGATTTCTTCATTGACACAATTATTCAACCCCTTAACGACTACCACTCTTAAGAACAGAGGTTCATTCAAGTGTTCTCGATCAGGTATTGAAAACACCTCTGGATGTCAAGGAGCAGCAATCAAGCATAATAAGCACCAATTAGGCAGATTTAAAATGACTGTGATACTCGGCTCCTTCTAGACATTTACTGGTGTGTTTACAAACATGGTGAAGTCAAGAGAATGGTCCAGGAAGACAAGAGAAGAGGTGATTTCTCTTCAGAGTAAGGGCAATGGCTATAAGAAGATTGCAAAGATGTTAAACATACCAAGAGACACCATAGGAGGCATCATTCGCAAATTCAAGTCAAAGGGCACTGTTGAAACGCTACCTGGTCGTGGCAGAAAGAAGATGCTGACTTCGACTGCTGTGCGCTACCTGAAGCGCAAAGTGGAGAAAAGTCCCCGTGTGACTGCTGAGGAACTGAAAAAAGATTATTGTTTCAGCTCAGACAATAAGGCGCACACTGCGTAATGAAGGCCTCCATGCCAGAACTCCCAGGCGCACCCCCTTGCTGTCTCCAAAGAATAAGAAGAGTCGACTGCAGTATGCCAAAAGTTATGTGGACAAACCACAAAAGTTTTGGGATAGTAGTGTTCTGTGGACTGATGAAACAAAATTCGAACAGTTTGGGCCTATGGATCAACGCTATGTTTGGAGGAGGAAGAACAAGAAAAGAACACCTTGCCTACTGTGAAGCATGGTGGGGGGTCAATCATGCTTTGGGGCTGTTTTGCTTCTACAGGTACATGGAAGATTTAGCGTGTGCAAGGTACCATGAATTCTCTTCAGTACCAGGAGATATTGGATGAAAATGTGATGCAGTCCGTCACAAAACTGAGGCTTGGAAGATGTTGGACCTTTCAACAGGACAATGATCCCAAGCATACCTCCAAGTCCACTAGAGCATGGTTGCAGATTAAAGGCTGGAACATTTTGAAGTGGCCATCGCAGTCACCAGACTTAAATCCGATTGAGAACCTCTGGTGGGACTTAAAGAAAGCAGTTGCAGCGCGCAAGACTAAGAATGTGACTGAACTGGAGGCTTTTGCCCATGAATGGGCGAAGATACCCGTAGATCGCTGCAAGACACTTGTGTCAAGCTATGCTTCACGTTTCAAAGCTGTTATAACTGGAAAAGGATGTTGTACTAAGTACTAAGGTTGAATGTCACTTGGGGGTTGAATAAAACTGATAATGATGTGAGTACAGAAAAGCCATTTGTGGTTATTTTATTATAAATGTTATGTTATATTTGTCTGACTTACAAGTGCCTCTTTGATTTAATTGTAAACAAGATGACTGAAATGATCAAAATCAATGTCAAACTGGCCAAAACACTCGATTTCAGTGGGGGTTGAATAATTTTGAACACAACTGTATGTACTATATGACACTAATACCGACACAGCAGAAACCGCAGATTTAGGGGAATATCAATTTTAGGCCTAGTATTTAGACCCTGGCTGAAAGGTATCCTTTTACGGACAGAATTACAATTGGAGATGCACAATAGCATGTGCAAATATAGAGGATTACGCTTTCAGGCCTTGTATTTAGACACTTAGTGTAATATACTCTTACAGACAGAAATACACTTGGAGATGCACAGTAGCGTGTGCAAATATAGAGGATTTATTTTTCAGGCCTTGTATTTAGACGCTGACACGCTGAATGTAATATACCCTATTGCGGACAGAATTACACTTGGAGAGGAACAGCGGTAAAAACACAGATGTTTAGGATTTCTATTTCAGGGATTTTATTTAACCACTGAAAAAAATCTATCCTTTGACGGACAGTATTACACTTGGCCAGCCACAGCTGGAACCCCAGATTTAGGGAATTGGTATTTTGGCAATTGAATTTCACCCCTCAATAAAATTTCTATCCTGTGTTTCAAGGTGTAAGTAAGAAAAGCTGCACAACCCCATATGTAGGATATTGCAAAAAAAAGCCTACTATTGAACCAAAAAATGTATGTTGAACTTGGTGGCAGCTGAAAACATGTGCTGGTGCACCAAAAGATCACAAAATGGCCGTCGATCACCCCAGAAAAAAGTGACAGAAAAACGCTCTGGGCAGCCTAAAAACCAGTGAGCAATGAACTAACAGAAATGGGAATGATTCACAGATGTAGATCGATCACTTCATTAAGTGGTTTTTCTGAGTCTTCCCTGCTATCTCGCCCTCACAGCAGCTGCATCCTATCCCTACACTAATCAGAGCAGAGTGACAGGTGGCGCTACATGACTCCAGCTTAAATAGAGGCTGGGTTACATGCTGCACTTGGCCAATCATAGCCATGCCATTAGTAGGCATGGCATGAGCGAGGATGTGGGCGGGAACGGCTAATTTAACATTTTCCATGCCTGGTTTTTGGTTTTGAAAATGGTGTAGAGTTAAGCCTGTCACACAGCCTGCGTCTCTACGTAACTTTTGCGCTTCCTCCAGCAGCACAAAGGGATTTAAGATTGGCACCTAATTGAGGCCTAATTTATAGTGTTGAGCGAACAGTTCGAGCATAGTTCGGGTTCGTACCGAATTTTGGGGTGTTCAGGACCCGGACCCGAACATTTTCAAACAAGTTCGGGTTCGGGTCAGTTGTTCGGCGATTTCTTCCCGCTTTCTGAAGGGATGCACAGCAGCCAATCAGCTAGCGTTTTACTTCTTGCCCTAAGAAGCCATCACAGCCATGCCTACTAATGGCATGGCTGTGATTGGCCAAGTGCAGCATGTGACCCAGCCTCTATTTAAGCTGGAGTCACGTAGCGCCGCAAGTCACACTGCTCTGATGTGTAGGGAGAGGACGCAGCTTCTTTGAGGGCGACATTAGGCAGGGAAAAGTCAGCAACAGCACCTAATGAACTGATCGATCTACAGCTGTGAATGATTCAACTTCTGCTAGTTAATTGCTCACTGGTTTTTAGGCTGTACAGAGAGTTTTTCTGTCACTTTTTTCTGGGGTGATCGGCGGCCATTTTGTGACTTGTGGTGCACCAGAACAAGCTGCCACCAAGTCCATCAATCCATCAATACTAGTTTTTTTTTTTTTGCTATATCCTACATCAGGGGCTTGGTTGTGCTTTTTGTCACCCCTAGAAACTCAGGATAGCAATTTCTATATTTTATTAAGGGCTAAATACAATTGCCAAAACACCAATCCCCTAAATCTGGCGTTCCAGCTTTGGCTAGCCAAACGTAATACTGTCTTCTGTCTGTCAAAGGATAGATTATTTTATGTGGTGAAATTCAATAGCCAAAATAGCAATACCCTGAATTTGGTGTCCCAGCACTGGCTGGCAAAGTATAATAGTGTCTGCCAAAACATATATTTTGTTCTGGGGTGAATTTCAATTGCCAAAATAGCAATACCCCGAATCTGGTGTTCCAGCAGTTGCAGGCCTAGTTTAAATCTGTCCGTAACAGGGTATATTTTGTTCTGGGGTGAAATTCAATTGCGAAAATAGCAATACCCTGAATCTGGTGTTCCAGCAGTTTCATGCCTAGTTTAAATCTGTCCGTAACAGGGTATATTTTGTTCTGGGGTGAAATTCAATTGCAAATATAGCAATACCCTGAATCTGCTGTTGCAGGCCAAGTGTTAATCTGTCCGTAAAAGGGTATATTTTGCAATTGGGTGAAATTCAATTGCCAATATAGCAATACCCTGAATCTGCTGTTCCAGCTGTTGCAGGCCAAGTGTTAATTTGTCCGTAAAAGGGTATATTTTGTTCTGGGGTTAAATTCAATTGCCAAAATAGCAATACCCTGAATCTGGTGTTCCAGCAGTTGCAGGCCTAGTTTAAAACTGTCCGTAACAGGGTATATTTTGTTCTGGGGTGAAATTCAATTGCCAAAATAGCAATACCCTGAATCAGGTGTCCCAGCACTGGCTGGCAAAGTATAATAATGTCCGCCAAAACATATATTTTGTTCTAAGGTGAAATTCAATTGCCAAAATAGCAATACCCTGAATCTGGTGCAGGCTTAGTTTAAATATGTCCGTAACAGGGTATTTTTTGTTCTGGGGTGAAATTCAATTGCCAATATAGCAATAACCTGAATCTGGTGTTCCAGCAGCTGCAGGCCAAGTGTTAATCTGTCTGTAAAAGGGTATATTTTGTTCTGGGGTGAAATTCAATTGCCAATATAGCATTACCCTGAATCTGGTGTTCCCAGCTGTTGCAGGCCAAGTGTTAATCTGTCCGTAAAAGGGTATATCTTGTTCTGGGGTGAAATTCAATTGCCAATATAGCAATACCCTGAATCTGGTGTCCCAGCTGTTGCAGGCCAAGTGTTAATCTGTCCGTAAAAGGGTATATTACACTCAAAGTGCATATACATGTGCTGAGAAGGTCATCCTCAATAACTTCACACGCTACCGTGCATCTCCGATTGTATTTCTGTCCGTTAAAGGGTATATTGCACAAAGTTTTAAATTAAATTTCTGAAGGCATAATCCTACATATTTTTTCTCACGCTACTGTGCATCTCCAAGAGTAAATCTGTCCATAAAAGGATACCTTTCATCCAGGGCCGAAATACTAGCCCTAAAAGAGATATTCCCCTAAATCACTGGTTACTGCTGTGCCTAGATTAGTGTAATATGCTACATAAATAAATAGGCAGATAGTGTTAGGTGCCTGTAAAAAAAGGCCTGAATTTGAAATCAATACATTGGGCCAAATATTTTTTTCTTATTGTGGTACTTGGTGAACAGTAACAATGAGGAAAACATCTACTAAGGGACGCGGACGTGGTCGTAGTGGTGTTAGTGTACCCTCTGGTGCTGGTAGAGAACGTGGCCATTCTGCCACAGCCACACGTCCTAGTGAACCAACTACCTCAGGTTCCAGTACCCGCCAGAATTTACAGCGATATTTGGTGGGGCCCAATGCCGTTCTAAGGATGGTTAGGCCTGAGCAGGTACAGGCGCTAGTCAATTGGGTGGCCGACAGTGGATCCAACACGTTCACAAGATTATCTCCCACCCAGTCTTCTGCAGAAAGTGCACAGGTGACGCCTGAAAACCAAGCCTATCAGTCTGTCACATCACCCCCATGCATATCAGGGAAACTGTCTGAGCCTCAAGTTATGCAGCAGTCTCTTATGCTGTTTGAAGACTCTTCTGTGAGGGTTTCCCAAGGGAATCCACCTAGCCCTTCCTCAGTGTTGGAAGACATAGAATGCACTGATGCACAACCACTGATGTTTCCTGATGATGAGGACATGGGAATACCACCTCATCGGAGTCTGCACGTCTCTGATGATGACGAAACACAGGTGCCAACTGCTGCGTCTTTCTGCAGTGTGCAGACCGAACAAGAGGTCAGGGAGGAAGACTGTGTGGAAGACTATGCAGGGAACGATGAGGTCCTAAACCCTACATGGAATGAAGGTCATGCCACTGACTTTCATAGTTAAGAGGAAGAGGCAGTGGTGAAACCGAGCCAACAGCGTAGCAAAAGAGGGAGCAGGGGGCAAAAGCAGAACAGCCGCCGCCAAGAGAGTTCGCCTGCTACTGGCCACCGCCACCAGGGACCGAGCACCCCAAAGGCAGCTTCAAGGAGTTCCCTGGCATGGCACTTCTTTAAACAATGTGCTGACGACAAGACCCGAGTGGTTTTCACGCTGTGCCATCAGAGCCTGAAGCGAGGCATTAACGTTCTGAACCTTGGCACAGCCTGCATGACCAGGCATCGACATGCAAAGCATGAACTTCAGTGGAGTAAACACCTTAAAAGCAAGGAACTCACTCTGGCTCCCCCTGCTCCCCCTTCTGCTGCTGCCTCGGCCTCTTCCTCCGCCTCGGAAGGAACGTTGGTACCTGCCGCCCACCAAACAGAGGATGTGCAACCGACAACACCACCTGCGTCACCAAGCATCTCCAGCATGTCACACGCCAGCGTTCAGCTCTCCATCTAACAAACCTTGGAGAGAAAGTGTAAATTCCCATCTAGCCACCCTGGAGCCCTGGGCCTGAATGTCAGCATTTCTAAACTACTGGCCTTTAAAATGCTGTCATTCAGGCTGGTGGACACAGACAGCTTCAAACAGCTGATGTCCATGGCTGTCTCACAGTATGTTGTTCGTAGCCACCACTACTTCTCCAAGACAGCCGTGCCTTCCCTGCACAACCAAGTATCCGATAAAATCAAGTGTGCACTGCGCAACGCCATCTGTGGCAAGGTCCACCTAACCACAGATACGTGGACCAGTAAGCACGTCCAGGGACGCTATATCTCCCTAACTGCACACTGGGTAAATGTAGTGGCTGGGCCCCAGGCGGAGAGTTCCTTGGCGCACGTCCTTCCACTGCCAAGGATCGCAGGACATCATTCTTTGCCTCCTGTAGCCTCCTCCTACTACTCGGCTTCCACCACATCATCCAGTCAGCCACACACCTTCACCACCAACTTCAGCACAGCCCGGAGTAAACTTTAGCAGGCCATTCTGTAACTCATATGTTTGGGGGACAGGCCCCACACTGAGCAGGAGTTGTGGAGGGGTATTGAACAACAGACCGACGAGTGGTTTCTGCCGGTAGGCCTCAAGCCTGGCCTGGTGGTGTGCGATAATGGGCGAAATCTCGTCGCAGCTCTGGGACTAGCCGGTTTGACGCACATCCCTTGCCTGACGCATGTGCTGAATTTGGTGGTGCAGAAGTTAATTCACAACTACCCCGACATGTCAGAGCTGCTGCAAAAAGTGCGGGCCGTCTATGCGCGCTTCCGGCGTTCACATCCTGCCGCTGCTCGCCTGTCTGCGCTACAGTGTAACTTCGGCCTTCCCGCTCACCGCCTCATATTTGACGTGCCCACCAGGTGGAACTCCACCTTGCACATGCTGTGCGAGCAGCAGCAGACCATAGTGGAGTCTCAGCTGCAGCACGCACGCGTCAGTCGCACTGCAGAACATCACCACTTCACCACCAATGATTGGGCCTCCATGTGAGACCTGTGTGCCCTGTTGCAATGTTTCGAGTACTCTGCTGGATCCCCGGTACAAAGACAATGTGCCCACCTTACTTCCTGCACTGGGCAGATGGGCGAGTTCAAGCGCACGCTGGTAGACGGGCTCCTGAGAGAAATGGCAGAAATGTGGAAAGGTTTTATCTCCACGCCACAGCTAACTGCACCACCACCTGATACGGAACGTGTTAGCAGGAGGCAGCATTTCACTAACATGGTTGAACAGTACGTCTGCACACCCCTCCACGTACTGACTGATGGATCGGCCCCATTCAACTTCTGGGTCTCCAAATTGTCCACGTGGCCAGAGTTAGCATTTTATGCCTTGGAGGTGCTGGTCTGCCCGGCGGCCAGCGTTTTGTCTGAACGTGTATTCAGCAAGGCAGGGGGCGTCATTACTGACAAACGCAGCCGCCTGTCCACAGCCAACGTGGACAAGCTGACATTCATAAAAATAAACCATGCATGGATCCCACAGGACCTGTCCCTCCCTTGTGCAGAATAGACATTTATAACTGCCTCCCCCTCAACCATGTATTCTTGTACTCTGGGACACTTCTTTATTGAATCCTCATTTTTTTAACTTTACCATGATCTTGCGGTACAACCCAAGTTGAATGAACCTCTCCTCAATCTGGGCGCCGGGGCCTAAATAACTGAAAGTGGCCTTCTCCAGTGGTGGGTGATATGACGAATGATTCCTTGCTGTGGGACCTCTCTCCTCTGTCTGGGTGCTGGGGCCGAAATAACTGAAAGTGGCCTTCTCCAGTGGTGGGTGATATGACGCCTTATTCCTTGCTGTGGGACCTCTCTCCTCTGTCTGGGTGCTGGGGCTTAAATGACTGAATGTGGCCTTCTCCAGTGGTCGGTGATATGACGCATGATTCTCTTCTATGGGACCTCTCTCCAATATATATTGGTTAATTTTTTTTTATTTTTTTTTTTTTAATGAATTTACCTATCCACATTTGTTTGCAGGGCATTTACCTACATTTTGCTGCCTTTTGCAGCCCTCTAGCCCTTTCCTGGACTATTTTACAGCCTTTTTAGTGCTTAAAAGCTTGGGTCCCCATTGACTTCAATGGGGTTCGGGTTCGGGGCAAAGTTCGGGTCGAGTTCGGATCCCGTACCCGAACATTTTCGGGAAGTTCGGCCGAACTTCTCGAACCCAAACATCCAGGTGTTCGCTCATCTCTACTATTTTATCTAATACTAACTGAAGGACCTAGCTGAAGAACTGATGGAATTTAATCTATTTAATTTAATGTTTGTGTGTGTAGTTAAAAGATATCGACACTATCCACTATAACAGTGACATCTACAGCACTCTGCCCCCTTAACAGTGATCTCCACAGCACCCGACCCTTAACACTGACCCCCCCCCACACACACACACACAGTGCCTCGTCCCTTAAAATGGGACCTCCACAGCAGCCCACTCACTTAACTTTGAACCTTTACAGCAGACTTCCCCTTTAACAGTGAGTTTCAAAGCACCCCACAACCTTGACAGTGACCTCCACAGGGACCCGCCCCCTTAAAAGTGGTCTTTACAGCAATCTGCCCCTTAACACTAGCTTCCATAGTGAACCATCCCCCTAAATGTGACCTCCATAGCAGCCTGCGCCTAGGGTGGCCAGAGGTCCAGTTTTAGGCCGGACAGTCCTGCTTTCAGACTCCCTGTCCTCCGTCTGATGTGGGGCCTGGACGGACTTAGGGATGTCCTTTTGAACAGCTCACTCTCAGGCAGCAGCACTGTACTGTCTGAGCGTGAGCTGCAGGGATAAAATCATCCTCACTCCCACAGCTGCAGCTGACAGAAGTTGATTTCGAATTTCATTTTTTCAATCCCTGTCGGCTGAGTAGTGGGAGGAGGCGTGACATAACCGGGTCAGGGCGTGGCTTAGTGGAACCTCAAAGTTGGTTTTTAACTTCATTTTTTCAATCCCTGTCGGCTGAGGAGTAGGAGGGGGCCTGGCCTAACTGGATCGGGGGGGTGTCATTTTAAACAGTTCACTCTAAGATAGCAATACTGTGTTGTCTAAGAGTGAGCTGCAGGGAGAAATTCACAGTCCATCCCACCTCTGCAGCTGACAGAAGTTGAATTTTAACTTCATTTTTTCATTCCATGTAGGGTGAGGTGTGGGAGGGGTGTGGTCTAACCTGATCGGAGGTGTGGCTTAGTGGCACCTAGGGGCAGGGTTTTAAGTCCATCTTTTGAGGCTGGCCTGAATGGCCATCCTACCTGCCCCCTGAACTGTGACCTCCACAGCACTCTGCTTCCTTAACAGTGTCAAACACAGCACCTTGATTCTTTAAAGCTGACCTGGAGAAGTGAAGAAAAATGGCAGGGGTGTTATGGAAACCTGGTGTAAAACTTTGTCTATGTGGAGATGAAGGACCTGCGAGCTAAGGGACATGTGACCGTGTGTATGGCAGTTAGAGACTTGCAGGCTTGTATTGGCTAATGTAGGTCATTTTTGGGGAGTATCTCAGGAACGGTCTAAAACCTTCCCAGACACCTAATCTACCTGTGTGCCAAATTTGGTAAAGATCGGTCCTGTCGTTTGGTGGTGCATAGAGAACAGACAGACAGACAGACGTCCAGACAGAAAAATTCATTTTTATATATATAAGAGATATAACGATGAGTTTTTGTATGTATGTGTGTATGTCCGCTAAAGGAATCCGCACAATCACATTTACAATCACGAGATTTTGTACAGTCGCCTCCTGTGACTCGGGGAACATCATAGACTATGTTTTGTGTGGAAATTTTTACTCCGCGCTTTCCAATTATTTGGCAAAAAATAGACTTAGTAATAGTAATCTAATCGCCAAACTCTAGGAGCCATTGTCTGTTGGCTGTTGTGGCAACCAATCACAGCTCAGCCTCTATTTTGCTACACGTCATTAATATGAGCTCTGATTGGTTGCTATAGGCAACGAATGACATTCTTAGTATAAGACAGCTTATGTGTGAGTTAATATGATTTTAATTATAGGATTAGCCAACGTTGTTGTAGAGGCTGATGTAATTCACATGACCTTAAGTGTATACTAATTCTGTGGGGTACTGTCAATTAAAGACGATAATGCCCCACTGGGGAGGTCTTTGTTAGGGGGCGGGTCGGGTGTTTTGGAGGTCACAGTTAAAGGAGCAGACTGCTGTGAAGGTCAAAGTTAAGGGGGTGGGCTACTGTGAAGGTCACATTTTAAGGAGGCAGGGCACTGTGGGGGGCTGTGGAGGTCACTGTTATGGGGCGGGGTGCTGTAGAGGTCACTGTTTAAGTGACGGGGCGGTGTGAGGTTATCACTGTTAAGTGGGTAGGACGCTGTGGAGCTCACAGTTAGGGTCCATTCACACGTCCGTTGTTTAGCTCCGCATCTGATCCCGATTTTTCGGAATAGTTGCGGACAGAATTCGGACCCATTGATTTTCAATGGGTCTATAAAATATGCGGACAGCACAAAGTGTGCTGTCCGCATAATTTTCTCAGTACATAGTGTCCGTCAAAAAATAAAACATGTCCTATTCTAATCCGAAAATTGCGGATAAAACTTTATTGGAATAGGAAAATGTATTCTTCTATCCGTTTTTTTTTGCGGATCCGCAAAAAACGGATGACAAACGGAAAGAATTCTTGGAAAATAGGATCCGCAAAAAACGGACGTGTGAATGGACCCTTAAGAGGGCGGGGTGCTGTAGAAGTCACTGTTATGGGGGATACTGTCGACACACACAAACATTCAATGAAATAGTGGAAATATACCCGTGCGAAGCCGGGTCATCTTGCTAATTATTAATATACGCCAGTTTTTTGGCATCTAAAGGTCGCAAACTGCATGTTTGCGACTTTTTTAACACCAAATGAGTTACATTTTTTGCAAGTGGTGTTTTTCTACTGCCTTTACCACTTTCTTGAATAGGGTGTGTGATGAGGGTGCGGATGACCAGAGTCCACAACATTTATCATCTTTTAAACCAGTTTGCTGGCGTGAAAAACACAGAAATATTTCAGTATATATATCAATATATACTGCATGCTGCGTCTAATTTATGGTACTGTAGCTTGGTTGCGTATGATAGGACCGCCTCCTTGTCTTCAAAGCCTAAAATAAGCAGAAAATTTAATTGATGAAATACAGGTTATACAGACCATTTTTCCACAAAATTATATATCAATCTGCTCAGCTCCTCCTGGTCCATAACATGCTGTCTGCAGATTAATGCGCATTTTTATGGTGAAAGGTTCCCTTTAAACTGGTATGTAATAGAAATTGTGCCTTATAACTGCCGACCATATAAATATTCTGTTGCAAGGTTATGGTTTAGAGCATTCAGCACAATGCATGAGGGATGCAGAGGCTCCACTCTGAATGTATTCCAATGTATATAGACAGATAGAGACAATAAAGCACTAAAGCAATCCATAAAATCAGAGTTTATTTCAGCCAATTAAAATAGCATAAAAGGAATATTGATGCATATTGAGCTCCCCCAGGCTTAACTATGTCCCTTATTTAGTGCACTAGTCCCCTTATTAGCCGCATTGTTAAATATTTCATGTACCAAACTGCATTTACATTGTTCCCTGATGTACCATAAAATCGTTGAAATGTGTCAAGGCAGGATACTTTATATACTTACAAGGCTATTTTTTTTGTGTGACAACCGCAGCTTCTGCAGCTTGGTGATACCCTAACAGGTCATGAATGATCCCACACAGTACAGTATGTTGACTTGAGTGATTTACCATAGGGCTCATTAGAGCATTCCAGGAGGTTCTAACGTGTCCTTGTCAGAGCAAGGTCCCTTATCAGTAGGACCCCAACGTTTTCTACTTTCACACTCGCTATGGCAGGGTCCGGCAGGCTGTTCCGACGGGGGAGCAGTTTACCAGATCCATGCTAATGCTAGCCCACCATACCCCACGGCAAACATGCCGAGAGGTGGCCAGACAAAAACTACAGCATGCTGCGGTTTTTGTCTGGCCACCTCTCTACTTGATTTGCCGTGTTGCAGCCGGACCTCGGGCCCGCCCCCATTATAGTGAATGGAGCCAGAGTGGACTTTGGCCAACAAAGTGGGCTAGTGTTGGCACAGATCCGGCAGGCTGCTCCCCCCCTGGAACAGTATGCCTGCCCAAGTGTGAAAGTAGCATTAGGGCTATACTATAGTCAATAATGTACAGATTTTGACCCTCAGTGGCTCTAAAGTTTTATTGGTGACAAATTATTTGAACTGATAATTAATGCTTGCTCTTGTGAATACCTGGCAATTTTTTTGATTATAGTACCCAATTGCCTATTTTTGTGATTTCTCTTCCTCTTACCTTTTGGGACATTCAATCAGCTTTTTAAATTGTGAAATAAAGGTTGCACTTTATGATTCGCTGGTCAGTCACAGCCTTCCTGTTTGTGAATGAACAACTCCCTGAAGGAAGAAAGGAACTTCAATACAACTGAGCTAATCACATTGAAACAGGCTTCTATATGGCTGCAATTTGCAATGTTCTTCACATTTCATACCATGGTAAGTTGAGATCAGAGAAATAGGCACTTAAACTTTTCATGAGATATTTGTATATTTTTTATAACTTTAGTGCCAGTACACTTGATTATAGAAACTATTAAATAGTGATGAGTGAATTTCTTTAAAGGCTATGGACACCTTTTGAAGATTTTTTTTTTATTATTACACTAATTAATTTATTCTGTGGAGAAAATAATTTCTCCAATTAGCAGGAGCCTCATCAGGCTACAGTGGATATAAAAAGTCTACAAACCCCTGTTAAAATGTCAGGTGTCTGTGCTGTAAAAATATAAGACAAAGATAAATCATTTCAGAACTTTTTCCACCTTTAATGTGACCTATAAACTGCACCAATCAATTAAAAAACAATCTGAAATATTTTAGGTGGAGGGAAGAAAACAAAAAAAACTAAAATAATGTAGTTGCATAAGGGTGCACACCCTCTTATAACTGGGGATGTACAGTTGTGTTTAAAATTATTCAACCCCCCAATGCTGTAAAGGGTTTTAGGGAATTTAGTGTACATTTGTAATTGTGTTCAGAATGAAATCTTACAAGGACTTTTTAAAGAACCAAATGCAACTAAAATGACATCAATTGTTTTTGTAATACAGTATTACATGTTTTTTTTGTGATTTCTTCATTGACACAATTATTCAACCCCTTAAAGACGACCGCTCTTAAGAACAGAGGTTCATTCAAGTGTTTTCGATCAGGTATTGAAAACCCCTGTGGATGTCAAGGAGCAGCAATCAAGCAGAATAAGCACCAATTAGGCAGATGTAAAATGACTGTGATACTCGGCTCCTTCTAGACATTTACTGGTGTGTTTACAGACATGGTGAAGTCAAGAGAATGGTCCAGGAAGACAAGAGAAGAGGTGATTTCTCTTCACAGGAAGGGCAATGGCTATAGGAAGATTGCACAGATGTTAAACATACCAAGAGACCCCATAGGAAGCATCATTCGCAAATTCAAGGCAAAGGGCACTGTTGAAACGCTACCTGGTCGTGGCAGAAGGAAGATGCTGACTTCGACTGCTGTGCGTTACCTGAAGCGCAAAGTGGAGAAAAGTCCCCGTGTGACTACTGAGGAACTGAAAAAAGATTTGTCAGATGCGGGTACTGAAGTTTCAGCTCAGACAATAAGGCGCACACTGCGTAATGAAGGCCTCCATGCCAGAACTCCCAGGCGCACCCTCTTGCTGTCTCCAAAGAATAAGAAGAGTCGACTGCAGTATGCCAAAAGTCATGTGGACAAACCACATTTGTGTTCTGTGGACTGATGAAACAAAATTAGAACTGTTTGGGCCCATGGATCAACGCTATGTTTGGAGGAGGAAGAACAAGGCCTATGAAGAAAAGAACACCTTGCCTACTGTGAAGCATGGCGGGGGGGTCAATCATGCTTTGGGGCTGTTTTGCTTCTACAGGTACAGGGAAGCTTCAGCGTGTGCAAGGTACCATGAATTCTCTTCAGTACCAGGAGATATTGGATGAAAATGTGATGCAGTCCGTCACAAACCTGAGGCTTGGGAGACGTTGGACCTTTCACCAGGACAATGATCCCAAGCATACCTCCAAGTCCACTAGAGCATGGCTGCAGATTAAAGGCTGGAACATTATGAAGTGGCCATCGCAGTCACCAGACTTAAATCCGATTGAGAACCTCTGGTGGGACTTAAAGAAAGCAGTTGCAGCGCGCAAGCCTAAGAATGGGACTGAACTGGAGGCTTTTGCCCATGAAGAATGGGCGAAGATACCCGTAGATCGCTGCAAGACACTTGTGTCAAGCTATGCTTCACGTTTAAAAGCTGTTATACCTGGAAAAGGATGTTGTACTAAGTACTAAGATTGAATGTCACTTGGGGGTTGAATAAAACTGATAATGATGTGAGCACAGAAAAGACATTTGTGGTTATTTAATTATAAATGTTATGTTATATTTGTCTGACTTACAAGTGCCTCTGTGATTTAATTGTAAACAAGATGACTGAAATGATCAAAATCAATGTCAAACTGGAGAAAACGCTCAATTTCAGTAGCTGTGTTCAGAATTAAACAATCACATTCAAAATCATGTTAAATAGGAGTCAGCATACACCTGCCATCATTTAAAGTTCCTCTGATTAACCCCAAATACAGTTCAGCTGTTCTAGTTGGTATTTCCTTAAATTTTCTTAGTCGCATCCTACAGCAAAAGCCATGGTCCACAGAAAGCTTCCAAAGCATCAGAGGGATCTCATTCTTAAAGGGTATCAGTCAGGAGAAGGGTACAAAAGAATTTCCAAGGCATTAGCTATACCATGGAACACAGTGAAGACAGTCATTGTCAAGTGGAGAAAATATGGCACAACGTTGACATTACCAAGAACTGGACGTCCCTCCAAAATTGATGAAAAGGCGAGAAGAAAACTGGTCTGGGAGGCAACCAAGAGGCCTACAGCAACATTAAAGGAGCCGCAGGAATATCTGGCAAGTACTGACTGTGTAGTACATGTGACCACAATCTCCCATATTCTTCATATGTCTGGGCTATGGGGTAGAGTGGCAAGATGAAAGCCTTTTCTTACGAAGAAAAACATCCAAAGCAGGTTACATTTTGCAAAAATACATCTGAAGTCTCCTGAAAGCATGTGGGAAAAGGTGTTATGGTCTGATGAAACTAATATTGAACTTTTTGGCCATAATTCCAAAAGATGTTTGGTGCAAAAACAACACTGCACATCACCAAAAGAACACCATACCCACACCACAGTGAAGCCTGGTGGTGGCACCATCATGCTTTGGGGCTGTTTTTCTACAGCTGGAACGGGGGCCTTAGTTAAGATAGAGGGAATTCTGAATAGTTCCAAATACCAGTCAATATTGGCACAACACCTTCAGGCTTCTGCCACAAAGCTGAACATGAAGAAGAATTTCATCTTTCAGCAAGACAACGACCCAAAGCATACATCCAAATCAACAAAGGAATGGCTTCACCAGAAGAAGATTAAAGTTTTGGAATGGCCCAGACCTGAATCCAATTGATAATCTGTGGGGTGATCTGAAGAGGGCTGTGCACAGGAGATGCCCTTGCAATCTGACAGATTTGGAGTGTTTTTGCAAAGAAGAGTGGGCAAATCTTGCCAAGTCAAAATGTGCCATGCTTATAGACTCATACCCAAAAAGAGTGAGTGCTGTAATAAAATCAAAAAGTGCTCCAACAAAGTATTAGTTTAAGGGTGTGCACACTTATGCAACCATATTATTTAATTTCTATATATATATAAAAGATTTCAGTTTGTTCAATTGAGTTGTACAGTTAATATATCACATTAAAGGCGGAAAAAGTTCTGAAATAATCTTCAAGAATCAAGTGGGTCTGGGTCAGAAAACGTGTGGAAAAAAAGTAAAAAATAAATATATATATATATATATTGGTTAAAAATAAAAAAATTAAAAACAGTAAACATGTTTGGTATCGGCGCATCCATAACGACTGATCTATAAAAGGATCATGTTACTTTTACTGTATAGTGAACGCAAAAAAAACTATGATGGAATTGCAATTTTGCCTACCTCACTTCCCAATAAATGGTATCAAGAGTCATGTGTACCTAAAATTAGTACCAATCAAACAGTGACCAGCAAAAAATGAGCCCTACATAAGACAATTGGCCAAAAAATTTAAAAAAAATATGGCTTTCAGCAAATAGGCACAAAAACAGTATTTCTTTTTCAAAAGGCTTTTATTGCGTAAAATAAAATAAAAAAACTGACATATTAGCCGTGTCCGTAACAACCTGTTCTATAACAATATTATGTGATCCAACCATTGTTGAACGCCATAAAAAAATCAGGACAAAAAAGCCATTTTTACACCTTAAAACACAAAAAGTGTGATACCAAGCTATCATAAAGTCATATGTGCCCCAATATTGTAAGAATCAAACCATCATCTCATCCCGCAAAAAATGAGACACTACCTAAGACAATTGTCCAAAAAGTAAAAAAAATATGGCTTTCAGAAAATGGAGACACAAAAACATGATTTTTTTTTTTTCAAAAAAGCTTTTATTGTGTAAAACTGAAATAAAGTTTAAAAAATAGACATATTAGTTCGTGTCCATAACATTCTG
Source organism: Bufotes viridis (assembly GCA_033119425.1). Taxonomy (NCBI): domain Eukaryota; kingdom Metazoa; phylum Chordata; class Amphibia; order Anura; family Bufonidae; genus Bufotes; species Bufotes viridis. The sequence goes on from CM065590.1 coordinate 128,298,093, forward strand.
CTCTATAAAAATATCTGTGATCCAACCTGTCTGGTAAACGCCGTCCCCCCAAAATAAAATCAGTCCAAAAAAGCAATTTTTTTCACACTACATCACAAAAAGTATAATACCAAGCTATCAAAAAGTCGTATGTGCCCCAAAACTGTTCCAATCAAACGTCATCTCATCCCGCAAAAAAATGAGACCCTACCTAAGACAATCATTCAAAAAATAAAAAAATATGGCTTTCAGAAAATGGAGACACAAAAACATGTTTTTTTTTTATTAAAATGCTTTTATTGTGTAAAATGAAATTAAAAAATTAGACATATTATCTGTCGCTGTCTGCGTAACAATCTGCTCTATAAAAATATTATAGGTGGAAATAGGTGAACATTTAAAAAAAACAAAAATAAAAACTGTGCCAGAACAGCCATTTTTTCGTTACCTTGCCTCACAAAAAGCGATAAATTTATCACAGCATTCATGTTCATTTTTCACCTTTCGAAAATAAAAGTAGGAATTCTATTAGTTGCTATGGGCAACTAAGCCAGTTCTACTTTACACCAGTTTGATAAATTTTTGAGGAATATTTTTAGCTGTGGAGGAGTACTAATTTTGCCGTAATTCATATATATATAAGACATACCGTTATTTCTGCAGGGAAAATGTCTTCTGTGCAGAAATAGCAAATCTAGACAATTTTACATTTATCCAAAATCATACAATAAACATAAGACCACGGCCGCTAAATGCTGTCATACACAGTACCGCCATAACGCTGCCATTCACAGCGCCCACATAAAGCTGCCATACACAGTGCACACATAACGCTGCCATACACAGTGCCCACATAACGCTGCCATACACAGTGCCGCCATAATACTGCCATACACAGTGCGCACATAACACTGCCATGCACAGTGCCGCCATAATGCTATCATACACAATGCCCACATAACACTGCCATGCACAGTGCCCACATAACGCTGGCATACACAGTGCCCACATAACGCTGCCATACACAGTGCCCACATAATGCTGGCATACACAGTGCCCACATAACGCTGCCATACACAGTGCCCTCATAACCCTACATCCATAAACACAGTGCCCATAAACACTACTTCCATATGCAGTTGCCCCATGTGATGATTTTGTATGCAGTAACCCCTTAACAGAGCCATAAACAGCATTCCCAAGACTATACTGTAATTATTTAGCTATAACTGCCAAGTTACTATAACAGACCCAGTCAACCTACCAGGGGCTTATAGATCTACCAGTGCCCACACTGCCCACACCAGGCCACCACTCCACTAGCAGTATTGGTGAAGATGGCGGCCCCACTGTACAGGCATCCTCCACAGAGTGGAGCAGCAAATGGCCTAGCAGCCCACCCAAACTGACAAATCAGCAGCCTCCTTACCAATAACAAAGCTCAATATGTAGCCTTGCTACATATCAAGCATATACAGAGCTGTACTACATGATCGTTGCGCACACAGCTCTGCCACATGGTACATATTGCACGCACAACTCTGCCACATGGTGCCCAATATGCGCACAGCTCTGCCACATGGGGCCCACTACACACACAGCTTTGCCACATAGTGCCCATTGCAAACACAGCAATGCCAAATAGTGCCCACTGTATATACAGTTCTGGTGCATGTTGCCCATTACACACACAGCTTTGCAACATGTTGCCCATTACACACACACAGCTCTGCAACATGGTGCCCACTGCATACACAGCTTTGCTGCATGGTGCCCAATACACACATAGCCCTGCAACATGGTGCCCACTGCACACACAGCTCTGCCACATGGTGCTCACTGCATACATAGCTCTGCTGCATGGAGCCTACTGCATGAACAGGTCTGCCACATGGTGGCCATTGCACACACAACACTGCCACATGGTTCCCACTGTGTACACAGCTCTGCTGCATGAAGCCCACTGCATACAAAGCTCTGCTGCATGGAGCCCACTGCATAAACAGCTCTGCCACATGGTTCCCACTGCACACACACACCTCTGCCATATGGTGTCCGCTGCATACATAGCTTTGTTTCATGGAGCCCACTTCACACACAGCTCTGCCACATGGTGCCCACTGCACACACAGCTCTGCCACATGGTGCCCACTACATATACAGCTCTGCCATATGGTGCCCACTGCATACACAGCTTTGCTGCATGGAGCCCAATGCACATATAGCTCTGTCACATGGTGCCCACTGCTATATACAGTATAGCTATATATAGCATTGTGTGTCGTCCTGCTATACTAATCTGTGTGGGAAAAGTGACAGCTTACTGTGCGGACTGCACACAATACTTACATAGTTACAAAGGTAATACGGTTGAAAAAGACATAAGTCCATCAAGTTCAACCAAGGGATAGGTGGGGACGCGAATACCAAAAGGAAGTGAGATCCAGATTTCTATACATTTTCATAAGCATTAATATCATTTGCTTTCAAGAATTCATCTAAACCACTCACCTAGGTCGTACGCCAGTCTGAGGTCTTTTAGGAGCATATTCAACTGTTTCCAAGCTCTTTTATGCCAAGATAATTTTTACATTGATGGCCCGGGTCTGTCACAGCTTAGCTTCTTCTATTAGGGAAATCAGTCAGTAAACAGTGCTACTCTCATTTCTGCTACCACCACTTCCCTCCTCTCCTTGCTATCTGCAGTTGCATGGTTGCTTCCAATTGCCAATCTGCTTACTGCTATATAAGACTGTGTTGTTAAACTTATTTCCTTGCCAGAGCAATTAGGTTTCTAGTTCCTGGTAAGTCGTTTGTTTTCTGTTGTCTGCTGTATGGTATATCGACCTGTGCCAATTTACAGGATTCTGCCTCCCAGCTGCCTGTCCTGACCTATGCCTGTTTATCTTTGTGACTATCTGCTGCCAGCCCAAACCTCGGATCTGTATCACGTATTCCAAAGAAATCCTGTCCTATATCTGTTACGGACTTTGTATTTGCCTGTTCCTTCAGTGCCTTGCACCGATGACTCTGACCCCTGTGGGTCCACTGTCAACCACACAGGAACTACTTCAAGAAGTAGCAGTCTGGTGGCTCCCTGCAGTGAAGTCCAGATTCCTGTTTAGAGGGTTAATGGGTGAATATCAGGGAACCGCCAGGACACCCATTCCATAACAACAGGATTAGTAATGTCAAAGTTATAGTTAAATATATGTACTGTGTATTTAGCAGTATGGAATCTGATGGACAGGAGATGTGCTGTTGGAATATTTATGCTTTATTTATTAAAAATAAAATCTATCTATCTATCTATCTATCTATCTATCTATCTATCTATCTATCGTATATTGTTTCCAGCCCACGCATTCACTTATGAGCTGAAGAAGTAATTGATGATGTTGATAATGGAAACAATGACGCTTTACTACTTGTGGATGTGGCCTAGCTATTGTAATGATGATGAGGAAAAGGAGGAAAGTCTTGGTCAGACTTTGGCCAGTTTGATTTATCCACGTAAGCAGGTACCATCTCATGTGCTGGAGGAGAGCCATAGTTCCTATTTTTGTGCATGAACGGTCACTAGAGATTAGCGAATTTCTCCAAATCCCAAATCCAAAGAATTCATTGGAATATTCAGTTTGGGTACAAATAAATGTGACCCAAATCAAAACTGCTCCAATTAGCCTGAACATTGGTGTATAACACTCTCAGGTCTCTAAGGACTTGTTTTCTTTTTATTTATTTTTTATTAAATAAATGTACACTGACATATATACTGTAGCTATGGTTAAATACATGGTTGACAGTGTTAAAGCGAACCTGTCACCTGCTTTTTACCTCTTAAGCTGTTAACTGTACCTTATAGATCTTTGTAACCTTGTTTCCAAACAGGTTTTGTTCGTTTTTCTGGGCTTTATATTACTGAAAAAATCACTTTATAATCTGCTCTGCTGCGTCTGAAGTCACCAGACAAGTCAAGGAGGCAGACCCTCCTTGACTGCTGGATGCGACTCCCCCGCCCTAACCCCGCCTCTCATCCCTATGATTGACACTAGCTCTTCTGCCCGGGACCGCGCTGGTCTCGGCGGCGCATGCGCCGTCTGCCTTCATAGCAGCGCGATCCCCGTTCCTCTGCCTCTGCCTTGTCCACGTGATCACTGCTGACTTGCCGGATCGCAAAGCAGTGATCACCGGGACCACTTTTCTCTTGTTCAGCAGGTATTTTCTCCTTGAAAGGCAGAGGCAGAGGAACGGGGTGCGCGCGCGCGTGCGCTGCATAAGACCGACAGGACTGCGAGAGGAACTGCGCAAGCGCGATCAAGCAAAGGGATCGCGCTTCACTGAGTGCGAGGCTCGGGATCGCGCTGCTATGAAGGCAGACGGCGCATGCGCCGCCGAGACCAGCGCGGTCCCGGGCAGAAGAGCTAGTGTCAATCATAGGGATGAGAGGCGGGGTTAGGGCGGGGGAGTCGCATCCAGCAGTCAAGGAGGGTCTGCCTCCTTGACTTGTCTGGTGACTTCAGACGCAGCAGAGCAGATTATAAAGTGATTTTTTCAGTAATATAAAGCCCAGAAAAACGAACAAAACCTGTTTGGAAACAAGGTTACAAAGATCTATAAGGTACAGTTAACAGCTTAAGAGGTAAAAAGCAGGTGACAGGTTCGCTTTAACAAACAGCCTGTTTAAAAACAGACTGCACTGGATTTATTATGCCATTTATACTGGGGGAGAAAACCATTATAAAAATATGTAGAGGCAGGAGCAGCAGCAGTAGTACGGAACATGACTGACTGGAGATGTGCAGCTGTGTTGGAGTAGTAACAATGGCAGTAGTATCAGCAGTAGCATTACAATATAGAACCTGAAAGACAAGGCAGGAGATGTGCAGCGGGTAGTAGTGGTGGAACTAGGGAGTGCAGGAACTACAGCAGCAATACAGTATGGAACATGACAGACAGTCAGAAAATAGCAGTAGGATAATTGGGTTGACAATATCCACTGTCATCAATAGCAATTCTATTCATTGGCATCAGTAGTGAAAATCCTCACAGATCCATACCCGTTTCACTTTCACAAACATAATGTTTTCTACACCTTTACCTGCTTCTATACAGTGTCATCTGCATTAGACAAGAGTACACCAATAGCAAACTGGGTCAGTTCTGGGTAGGCAGTTCATGGGTGTGAACGATGTTTTTCTTCCCCCATTCGCTGTCCGCATCAGCATGTCTGTTTGCTCTAATATAAATATCAGCGGGATGGTACTGTAGATGCTACTGTTGCTACGATACATTTTTTAAAAAGTGAAAACACTGTAAATATCAGCGGCTCTACCTTCTATCCGTAATATGAAAGGTGCTCACCTTATAGACCCACCCCAAGGCCTGTGAAAATTGCAAGAAAATGTGTTATAACTAAGGGGCACACTCATTTTAGAACACCCCAAAAAACTGTTTATTCAGTATCCCTTAAAAAATTTAAGTAAAATATCAAATTACATAAAAATTCAAATACATATCAAATATTGGCCAATGTGTTTGATGGCAAACAATTATATAGATAAAATGGCTCAATTCATCAACAACATTCAAAAATGTCAGTGACTCAATTCATAGGAGCGCACAGTCCAGCAGCTTTTCAAAAGTGCTATAAATCAGCTGAATGTTCCTGTGTACTGGGCCAAGTCGATCCCAGTTTTAGATATACCAGTTTATATGGCAATAATTTTTTCTAATTGGTACCATATAGAATCAAATCTAATTATGTGTTTTATTGTTTTTAGTATTTTTGTAAGCTATAAATAACATACAGGTATGCTGAATAACATATATGATCCACACTAGATGGACTAGTTACCTAAAAGATAGAGGATTATGGGTCACATAAATCCATAAATATGGGATGCAAATGCTCACTCTAATCACCACTGAGGAAGGGGTACAGCACCCGAAACGCGTCTGGCGGAAATAGAGTGCGAGATTTATTGTTGCAACAAAATTACGACATCAAAGTGGACTTATCACTGTTCCAGTTAAGCGCTAAACTGACCTGGGTGTTTAGGACCCAGCAAAAGGAAGTTATACCGACGGCACCCCTGCTTTCTCTGATTACCTAGCGCCCGGGTCACGTGGGATGCCACTCCGGAGTGTAGGCTAACACGTGGGACGCCGTGTAAGCGAGGCAGCCGGACGGTGGCGCGGTGAGAGAGGTGAAGAGGGGTAAGCGCCTACCAAGTGGCAACTTTATTATATAAGAACAGATATGAACATTTTGGTCAATTGGGTGCATTACTTTTAGGCGCATGCACATCTGTGAGCTCGTTGGCATATAAACTGGTATATCTAAAACTGGGATCCACTTGGCCCATGAATTGAGTCACTGACATTTTTGAATGTTGATGAATTGAGCTATTTTATCTATATAATTGTTTGCAAACGCGAAGAGTTTTACACATTGGCCAATATTTGATATCTATGGTGGTTCTATCTATAATATGTATTTTAATTTTTATGTAATTTGATATTTTGCTTTAATTTTTTTAAGGTATACTGAATAAACAGTTTTTTTGGGTGTTCTAAAATGAGTGTGCCCCTTAGTTATTAGACATTTAAAAAAAAAAAGTGTGGTACCGCCAAATTTATCACAAGCACAATACAGGGAGCATGTCTTATATCTACTGCTCCTGTGTGATGGCTTCTCTCACCCAGGCTTATCAGTTCTTAGACAACATGGCAACTCTTCAGTTTACAGGTATGAAAGGAGGGAGGTAGAATGGAAGTAGCGCTCTTTCCATTGTTTCTGTTGGGGACTGGAGGATGTCTCTTGAGCAGGATGTGGCAGAGGTGGATAAGTGCCTGGTATGGAAACCAGACTGACACAAATGTGAAAGTGTCAATAAAATCTGGCTGTGGTGCAAAACTTTGCAGCAAGATATTGGCCCAGTTGGCCGTGAAATACAATTACTGTCCCTTGATTGTAACAGCTGCTCAACATGTCCATAGTAGCATGTACTGTGCCACAAAGTGACAATTTCGAGTAGCAGCCCTCGTTCTCCACTATGTGAGAGTACAAATTAAAAGTAATGAAAGACAAGACAATTTTTAACATTTTTTTTACGTCAATAGTTTTGAAGACAAAGACAATTTCCAGCAATTTTTTGAAGACAAAATTACTTTTGTCTCTGCTTCAAGAATCTTCCTCTGAGAGGAAACCTAACAGACTCCATTATAGTCTATGCGGTCCGTAGGCTCCATTCAGCCCAGTTATGTGCCGAATCTGTCCTTTCTGTTCTTCTGCTCCTATAAAGGAGCAAGAGAATGGAAAGGCTAAAAGCTGATGTGAACTTAGCCTTAGCCTGTCCTGTGTACCACATGCTACATAAGCATCTGATGCCATAAATTGCATTTTTAGTTCCGCAGGTAACACAGTGGTAAATAAGAATGAGTTACAATTCAGAGATCCATCTTTTGTTTGCCTTTCTTTCTTTTTAGTTTGGATGTGTCCTCTAATCAACATGTTACCTATAGTTTTGCCTTTATGGTATGCAAACTTGGGTTATTTTTAAAAAGTTTACTGTATTTTCAGTCATGCTGTAATAATTTATATTATAAAGGGATGGTATTTTTTTACCAGTTTAGTATGTCTATAGTATGTACCTATATACATGGTGCAATCATCTGTGTTTTATTTTGTTTTTTTTTGCGAAGTAGTTCATTCTTTGGTATTTGGCCCACTTAGTTTGCAATAATAGGAATTAACCCTTTCCATATACTCGGTCAATTAATTTTTTCGTCAGTATGTTTTTTGCTTATCATAATCTTGATCATTGTTTGTTATGCATCTACCGCAAATAAACTGACTTCTTGGTATGCCTTTAAATGTTTGTGGGGCATGATGACTGGAAAACATTAGCAAATTGTTCATATCTGTAGGTTTTTGAACAGTGTTGAGAGAATCAAAGTGACACAAATTGACTTTGCTCTGAATTTTAGGAAAAAAGTTATTTGCCACGAATTCAAATTTCCTCGTGTTTGTGGTACCAAATAACTATTTTCCTACAATGACAGATACACATGTTGTGCCTATAGTGTTTTTCGGATACCAGGGCTAACTATGGTCAAGGACAATACATGTCCTTTAAAGCCCAATGGGTATATTTGGTTCCAGTCCAGGCACACCATCACCAATGTTCTCATCTGCCTCCTCATCCTCCACCCTGTCCTCAGCCTCCACTGTAGGCACAGTTCAGAGTGGTCCTCAAGCATACCACCTATGCAAAGCCCAACATTATCATGCAGTTCTGCACCTGGTCAGACTGGGCAAAAGGTGTCATACTGGGGAGGAACTGCTCCACGTCATCAACCAATAAATTGAATCCAGTCTGTCTCCTGCCAACTGGAGATAGGAACCATGGTCACGGACTATGGGAAGAACTTCCTGTCTGTGCTGCGTCCTGGAGGGCTGACCCATGCACCCTAAATGGTGCATGTCTTCAATTTGGTTGTCACCTGGTTCCTGAAGTCTTCCACCCAACTGCAATTTGTCTTGAAAATGTCAAGGAAAGTTTGCATGCACTTCAGCGACTCTAGGCTTGCAAATACAGAATTGTGTTCCCACTCCACACTTCATATGTTGGACCGACTGTATGAGCAGAGAAAAACTGACTAGGTTCTTGATAAGGTAGACGGACAGGACTACTCCCCAGTGTAACTTTGATGTTAGAAAGTGGCAGCTCATGTGTGACACCTGACGTTTTCTCAGGTCCTCTGAGGAGGCCACTTTATTTGTCAGTCCCCTGGACTTAAGGATGAATAATGTTATTCCACTCCTTTTATGTCCTGGAGGCGATGCTATAAATCTGACTCTAGAGGGGACAGAAGATGTGGCGCCTGCAATTCATGGCCACCTGAGCCCTGTGGAGGCAGAACTGACACAGAAAGAGGAGGACATAAACCGCTTGGAATTCTATAAACAGTTAGGTGGTTTATCTGCTCAAGTGACATGAGAGGAGCATGAGGAGTTAGAGGGCGATGACGAAGATCAAGCAGATAACCCCGACAGACTGTGGCAGTATGTAGTGGAGACGCCCCTTGAAAAAACGGAGCGAAACGTATGTCTGGGCGGCCTCTCCTCTCAGCTAGAAGCCCGTGTCCTCCTCTTCAAGTGTTCCTAAAGTATACTAAATTGTGGAATATATGTGCCTTGTTGCTGTATTATATGTGCATTATTGCCCATCAGGCTAGTTCAGTTAGGCACTTTTCCACTTTTATATTCTATATTGGGGGTGTTATTATCAGCACTGTGATAGGGTTTCCACTTACCCTATATAGGAGAGATAATCGGGGCCTTCTGTGCATGGGAGGGGAGTCACATGTTTTGGCTGCCATTTGTACTGCCACCATATATTTTATGATATTGACATTATGTATATATTTGTTGTTGGTCTTTTTATCAACTAATAAAGCTTTGAAATTCTTTTTGCGTGTCCCTTTATGGTTATTCGGTGATGTATTGTATAGTCACGCATTGCATTGTGATTGAGTTGCGTTGACATTACTAGTATGTAGTGGAGATAGAGGCAGGGAGTCCCTCTAAGTCCCTTGCACAAATGGCAAGATGCATGCTGAGTTCCTTGCGTAGGGAGAGCCGCATTATCATTATTTGACAGAGGGATGACTACTGGCTCTTCACAATGTTAGATCCTTGCTACTGGTCCAAAATGGGGGCCTTTTTTTTTACACCTTCTGAGAGGGATGAAAAACTCAATTACTATTGAGACATCTTTTGTAGTCAGTTGGTCGCTGCCTACTTGCGCAATCATCCATCCTCACAAAGGTCTAATCGGGGGGACCCTCTGAGCTCCACTGCAATGACTGCTGGAGATGGGGAAAGCAGGAGCAGTACTAGCTCCACCAGTAGCAACTTGAGTCTCTAATGAGAAGTTTTCTTCAGCCGCTTACTAAAGTAACCAACCAGCACGACATGGAGCAGAACCTGAACCAGCAGGTAGGGGCATGGTTGGACTGCACCCTGCCACCCCAGATCCAAGAACACCTGGACTACTGGGCAGCCAAACTTGAATTGTGGCTGAAACTGGCTAAGTTTGCCCTGGTCAAGTAGTGTGGCATCAGAGTGGGTGTTTAGCATGGCGGGTGGCATAGTTAGCCCAAAGGGAACTCGACTTTCAAAACAAAATGTTGAGAGACTAACCTTTAAACCTTTAAAAAGATAGGCTTGGATCAACCAGGATTTCCAGACACCGTTGCCTGATGCAACAGACTAGATCATTCTGGCAGTAATGATCTGACTGCAGTCGGAGATAAGATTTGTATGCTTGCTCTATCTGCCAGATGCGCTGTCACATCAATATGTAAGCACACAATACAATTGGCTTCCCTGTTAGGCAATTTATATAGTGCCTATGACACATGTCAATAGCATTCCTCCTGATTGGCTGAGGAGGAATGTCACTTAGTTTTGACTAAGCAAAAAATGTTCTAATTTATGTTCCAAAAAAAGCACCATCCTTATCCTTGGGCTATTTCTGGTATTGAAGCTCAGTCTCATGCAAATGAATATTGCAAAACGAGACACAGTCTATGCTAGTCTATGCTAAGATGTTTCTATTCTAGAGATGAGTGAACTGATTCTAAACTAATCAGATTTGTAATTGATTTCATATAATTTTTTCTTCCAATTCAATCTTTTTTAGGCAATTTGCTTCGGACAAATAACACAAAATCGCTCCCACAGTTTTATATTTAAAATTCAGTACACTAGTGAGGGAAACAGGGCAGGGAACATGAAGATTGAGGATCAAATGATTTCAGGTGCAGACCTGGCTGGTGGGCTTGCCCACAATGTTTTGCATTCAGCCTGAAAGCCAATCAAGAGGGAGGATATTGGCTGGATTATCAGGATCCATGTAAGCTCTGAAGAACAGACACCTTTGTGAGCTTAGCCACTAACGTGATAAGCAGTTCCATGTCTGTGACAGACACAGCAATTAGACACACAAGCCACCTATTATAGTGCCTTGCAGGAAAAGTGAAGGGATCGTGAAGAAGATATACAGTATTTAGTTAGATTGATTGAATTACTAGGTAGCACGTCAGGTTTTATAATTTGGGACAGGATTGTTTGCCTGTAGTGTATTGTTTGTCTGTAGTCAAGACTTCAGCTGTTCACACTCCATATGTTGTATTGCACAAGAAATTAGTTTTTAAAGAGACAATACACTGAACCTGTTAAAGTTTTCTTACTGTTTATGAATGATCATTGTAAAAAACCTATTTTAGTGCATCAACAGCAGTATTCTGTATATTTTGGTCGCAGCTAGGGATCATCAAATTGCGCCATTTTTATTCTCAAAAAAACTGCTGCAATTTTCTACAGTTAATACATAAGCATTGCGATAAGCATAGTTTATTGTGTTAACAGCAGTGCATATTTTCGTCGCACGGGTTGTCCAATTGAGCATTTTGTTTTCAAAAATATGTTGCCTCCAGTGAACTGTCAGAGAGGGTATTCAGCATGGCAGGTGGTACTCTCACACACAAGCGGATAAACTTGTCCTATGCAAGTGTAGAAAACATCAAATTTGTGAAAACAAAACAGGCATGGATCTGTGAGGATTTTAACAAAACTCTGGCTGAAGTCAATGAATAAATCTGCCATTGCTGAACGAGCTTATTTATCACTGGCCACATCATGCCACTGCTATTGTCTGCTATTGTCTGTCTGTTGTTTATTTTCCATATTTTTTTTGCTACTGCTGCCACCTCACCTGCTGCTGCTACTATTAGGGCTGTTTCACATGAGCAAGTCCATTGCAGTAATCACACTCCATGTATGAGTGTGATCCTCCATTCTGGTCTTGCGGAAGCGCATGGCATTACCAGGATTTATAATGCTACATATGTGTCTCTGCTTGACCTTACTTATACAGGATTATACAGGACAGCTTTATGTCACTATGATCCTGTAGAATTAAAGTCAAGAAGAAGCACATAGTATTATAAATCAGTATAATACAGAACAAATCAGTATAATACACATCTCTTATCCATCAGATCCCATACTGCACTGCTGCTGCCACTATGGCTATTGCTGCTACTACTTCTACCCCTATACAGCCACACATCTCTTTCCTTGCCTATCAGGTTCCATACTGTACTATTACTGTTGCTGCTACTATTATCTTTAAACAGCTGCAGATTTCCTGCCTTGTCTGTGGGGTTCCACATCTACACTTCCCAAAAAAAAAGAGAATTTTTGGATGCCTATTTAGAACAAGCCACTGCTTCTTCCAATACTAGTGTGTGCGTGTGTGTGTGTGTGTGTGTATAAACACAGGCAGGTATCTGCCCCTGTCCTGTTAATGTATATTTTTGGACTGCTTGTCCAGAAAAAGCACTGCTTCTTTTAATGCTATTTATAAAAGCAGGCAGGCATATGCCCTTAGTCATAATTTTTAGAACACTTGCTTGTTCAGAACAAGGCACTGCTTCTTCTGATACTACCATGTTTGTCTGTATGTTATAATGACCTTTCTCTTGTACTATCCATGCCAGCATTAGTTGCTTGTGGGGTTTAATCTGTGCCATTGTGCTTAGTGACTGTTCATGTTGCCAATGCTCCATGTATCCTGGTGCCAGTTACTTGTGGTGTATATTGTGTCCATTGTATATCTTTTACTCCTTCACCCGCTTTTGCTCCTTCTCAGTCTTGTAAAGTGAGGGTTAATCTTTCCCTTGCTGTCTGTGTCTGTATTCATTGAATTAGTTGGTTCATTTAGTCTGCGTGGTATATGTCTTTTAATAGATGCCTCTGTATAGAAAAGTAGCAATGCAGATTTACATTGGCACTCTCCAAACATATTCCACCAAACCCAGAACAGTATGGTGCTGATGGAGCATAGTTAGTGCAAAATTGCTGTTGCCTTTCTTGTGATCTACAATGTTGTGTCTTTTAAATTGGTGCCAATAAAATTAAGTACTTCTAAAAAAAAAAACTAAAAAAAAACTTGCTTTGATTACCACAACTTTTTCCTTTTCCTTCTGTGTAGAATAATTGACTAAGCTATTCCTAACTGCAAACGATGATGCAAAAACATATGCCAGCCTGAGGGAAGCCAAATGGCACTCTTTTGGTCTGTAAGTAGTGGATTAGTGTCTATGGATACCTTTGGCATACACACCAAAAGCTTTCCCAGTACATACAGCAAATATACACTGCAAAGGCAGTGTGAATGCACCCTCATTGGCACAATTTGTACACTTTTTGTCACTCATACCTTAATAAAGTTAACAGCTAAACAGGTGGAACCACTAGCTATTGCGGGGTTTCAGCTTAAGTTACTATGAAAAGAGTAATGTAGTGCAATGCATAACTAATTCCAGTGTCTTGCTTTAAAATATCATAAGACATTTAATTCAAGTGCAAGCATGACTTTACCCCTGAAGTAGCATTTTGACATGCATAGAACTCAGCTGTAGAGCGTTTTATTATGGCACATAGCGAGGGCAACTCTGTTTACTAATCTTGGACATAGAAACACACAGACTGCACCAGCTCACCGGTTTCCTTAGAAAAGTGCATCTTTACAGTGCACAGACACCGTCGGACCTACGAAACTCACTTAAACAATGTATTAAAACATCCAGCACTTAATAAAATTGCAGATCTTCTCTTTATTTCAATTCATCTTGATAAAACAAACATTCATATTGCAATTGTATGGGCAGCCTTATGGGAATTAGCCTAAATGTTTCAAACACTATCCGTGTCCTTACACGTGGTCATGAGTTAGGATATGGATAATGTATGAAACATATAGGCTGATTCCCATGGGGCTACCTATAGAATTGCAATATGAATGTTTGTTTTATTAAGATGATGTGAAATAAAGAGACAAACATTCATATTGCAATTGTATGGACAGCCTCATGGGACTTAGCCTATATGTTTCAAACTCTATCCGCGTCCTTACACATGGTCATGAGCTAGGACATGGATAATGTATGAAACATATAGGCTGATTTCCATGGGGCTACCTATAGAATTGCAATATGAATGTTTGTCTCTTTATTTCACTTCATCTTAATAAAACAATTTGTAATTTTTGAATACTTTTACTATATTGCACAAATCCCACCCTCATCTGAGTCAAGGGGGACACCTCCAGTTAAGTTGAATCTCAAACCAAAAAGAAGTTCTAAGGTTTTGCTTTGGAGATTGTTTTTAAAGGCTTGACAAAATAAATATGAACAAAAGTAAGCGACATAAAGACTTGAGAAACTGCAGCTTTGAAGGCTAAAAAAAAATCCTTTTTTGTTTTTAAGCAAAAAAGTTCCACTACATTCCTCATTTGATCCTACAGAGACTCAAAATGGTGATACAGTAAATGACACCAAACCTCACAGGTATTCATGTACTACAGGAAGCTAGAGAAAAAATGTATTACTTACTGATAGATTTTCGGATAAGCTGAATAGTTGTAGCAAAATGCAATATTACACAGTAACATATAAAGCTCGGTTCACATTCCCTCAGCGACTGATTTTTCAGTAAAAGCTAAATATATCTCACGTTTTGAAGCAACAATGATAATTCAGGGGAAAAGCAAAGCTCATAGCTAATATAGAAGTAATCTCTGACCTGAATATCAACTTTAGTCAGCTAATAACTTTAGTATTCCCTGAGCATGCAGAGTCCAGCTCAAGGTCAAAGAGATTAGGGCAAGACAGATCAACAGCAATCAGTCCGATAGTTACACGGATTGTGTTTATTACTGATGCCATGCTGCGTCTCTTTACAAAAAATATGCCCACTATCTAGACACTGCTTACCTCCTCATCATGACAGAGACTAACCCCTTGCCAACATCAATATCCACAAGTCCTCACTCAACTCCATAGAACATTATTTGGCTCTGATTAATGTACCAGGACGTGAACCTTTTTAAGGGGCACACAATCTAATAAGGTGGAAGATTGATCTGTTCAAACACGCTGCCAGCTTCTTAAGAGAGAGATGAGAAAATCAATACAGGTTTTTCATTATAACTTTTTCCCCTTTTTAAGTAGCAACTGTTTGCTCTGTACTGGTCATTTCTTCTTGTTGAAACTTAGGTAAGCACGCTTATGGACTGCAAATATCATGTTACACTGCTCTATATTAACCATTTCACACCACAGAAGTTTTCCACTCAATCTTGGATTTTTAAAGGTAATGTTTTAATTGTTAAAATGTTCACTGTTATATAATATAGCAAGAAAAAGACAAATCACTGTATTACATTGTTTTGTCTGCTAACTAGAGCACAGACTGGCCACGGCGTGCAGACTGTCTTCAGTGCAGAGCAAGCTATGGAGGATGTGCCCATACATATCTATCAAAGAAGTTGACCTTGGAGATAAAAAGCTTAGTGATAATAAGCTTAATAGCGCACTCCAGTCAAATTTTTATGACATACCATATCTATAGGATATGACATAAATGATTGGTGAGTCCAACAACTAGGACCCCTACTGATCATAAGAACAGTGTCCCAGTAAACATCTTGAAGTCAGTTAAAAGTGGGACAAATCTGTATGTAAAAAACATAGACTAGCACCTCCAAAAAATATTAAAGGGTTAACCCAGAAAATGATAATGATGACCTATCCTCAGGAGTCCGGGCACTGGATTCAGGCCGGGGCATAAGAACCCCATTCTGCTGGATGGGAAGGGTGATCAGATATCTATGATTTTAGACTATTATTAAGACTGCTAGTTGGTGGAAATGCAGATTAGATGACTGCCTGAAGATGTGCGTTTTTTTAAGTAAATATTGCAATGAATAATTTTATATGCTGGATTCCATCTTAGTGATGAGCGGCAGCGGCTATATTCGAATTTGCAATATTTGATGAATATTTTGTAGCATATTCGTCATATATTCGCTAATATTCGAAAAAAATGAACATATTGCAATATATTGAATATTCTTATTAGAATATGCGTCATTTTTTATGAAGTAGTGAACACACATGATTATTTTCTCCCTGCTGTCTGGTTCACCAAAAAACAGCGCCCTCTATTAGTTGCATTGTCTTATGACAAGACTATTTGCTGTTGTGAGTGAATAGTCTTGTCATAAGACTATGCAACTAATAGAGGGCGCTGTTCATGAGTCATAAACAGCGCCTTCTATTGGTAGCATAGTCTTATGACAAGACTATTCGCGGTTGTGAGACCGTGAAATCTCACATCCGATGGTATATTCTAACCCCAAGGAGTTCCCCTGGTGGTGGGGATGCTTCATGTGCACGGGAAGTCGGCAACGGGCACTGACTGGAGCGGGATGAAATCCTAGGGAGCCTGAACACATAAGAACTGTTTTTTGGGGAACCAGTCTGCAGGGAATCAATCATGAGTGGTCACTACTTCATAAAAAAAATGACAAATATTCTAATAACGAATATAGCACTATATATTGCTATATATTAGTTTTTTAGAATATTCGTCGATTTTTTTCCATCTGAACACATGACTCATTGGCCCACAAGCAAGAAGGAGGGAGGAATCATGTGTTCAGTTGGAAAAAAATGACGAATATTCGAACAAACAAATAATAGCAATAAATTCTAAATATCCACGAATTATCGAAGTGTCGAAATTCGCTAATAAAATTCGCTATTCGAATATTTGTACTCAACACTATTCCTTCTTCCAATTTTTGTAGATCTATGACTAATGTATGCTTGTTACTGGAATACCTCATTAATAGTTAATCATGGGTTTATTGTGTGTGTGTGTGTGTGTATATTGTGGGGAGTCGCTCTGGTAGACAGCGGTGCGGGTGCAGTTTAGAGGCAAAACAAGGAGTCCAGATTGTGCAACAAACAGTGTTTTATTCACACTTGCACACCATACATGAAAAACAGTCTCTTTGGTGACAGTTCACACACAACGGAAATAACGTGGCAAAACAAAAACAGGCCAACACAGGTTCAGTCACCTGGGAGGTGTAGGTGCAGGTTCGCACCACGCTGTCGGCCCAGCCGCAGGAGAATCCAGCTTCAGGTAGCCAGGAACAAAACACCTCCTTGCTGAGCTCTTTCCTCCAGGACAGAGAACTCCTCAGCCCTGTTAGCAGCTCCAGGATAATCACAGCCTCCAGCTGCTGAGCTGGCTGAGCTTTTAAACCCAGCCCAAAACCAGGACTGGGTCGTGGGGAGCAGCCACCCACCCTACACTTTAGCTGCTCCCGGTAAGAGCCGGCCCAGATCGGCTTTGCAGCCATGCTATTTAAACTCTGTCAGTAGCACTAGCTGCTGCTGACATCAACAAAAACGGGCTCTTACCTCACCGAGGCTATGAACCTCGGTGACACATACCTGCCATCCACGACGGCACCCTGCACCTACCACACACCCCCCCTTTGTTCAACCCTGAGGGGGGACACATGTGAGGCAGTGGACGCGGAAAGGGCATCTGCATTTCCCTGCAAGCGACCTGCCCTATGTTCCACGGAGAACTTGAAATTTTGAAGGGATAGGAACCACCTGGTGACCCGAGCATTCCTCTCCTTGGCCTGACTCATCCATTTGAGGGGGAATGGTCGGTCACCAGACGGAACCTCCTCCCTAACAGGTAGTAGCGGAGAGATTCGAGTGCCCACTTGATAGCCAGGCACTCCCTCTCCACTATACTATATCTGGACTCGGGCGGGACTGAGCTTACGGCTCAGGAAGACAACGGGATGTTCTTCCCCGTTGACCTCCTGCGACAGTACCGCACCGAGGCCTACCTCCGAGGCGTCGGTCTGTACGACAAACTCCTTGTTGAAGTCGGGTGTCACCAAAACCGGGACCCACACAGGGCCGACTTCAACGCGGAGAAAGCCTCCTCCGCCTTCTCACTCCAGCTAACCCTCCCAGACTTTCGCCCTTCAACAGGTCTGTCAATGGCGCTGCTATTGTGGCAAAGTGGGGCACAAACCTCATGTAGTATCCTACAATCCCCAGGAACGACTTTACCTGCCTGGTGGTGACCGGTTGGGGCCAGCTACGAATGGCCTCTACCTTAGTTACCTGAGGTTTGATGACTCCCCGCCCAATTACATATCCCAGATATTTGGTCTCTTCCAACCCAATCGCACACTTTTTTAGATTGGCGGTTAGTCCAGCTTTCCTCAGGGCATCCACTACCGCCTGCACCTTGGGTAAATGGCTTTCCCAGTCGGTGCTGTGGATGACTACATCATCTAAGTAGGCCGAGGCGCACCGACGATGTGGTCGCAGCACTATGTCCATTAACCTCTGAAAGTGGCGGGGGCGCCATGCAGGCCAAAGGGTAACACCTTGTAGTGATACAGGCCCTGCGGGGTAACAAACGCGGTTTTTTCCTTAGCCGCTCCGTTAAGGGTACCTGCCAGTACCCTTTAGTGAGGTCCAGCACAGAAAAATAACGGGCTTGTCCTAAATTTTCAACAAGCTCGTCTACTCGGGCATGGGATACGCGCCAAACTTGGATACTTCATTTAACTTGCGTAAAGTCGTTGCAGAACCGCAACGTCCCATCCGGCTTGGGTATTAGGACTATGGGACTGGCCCACTCACTTTTCGACTTCTCAATGACATCGAGCTTCAACATTAACTGCACTTCCTCCGCGATGGCCCGCCGCCGAGCCTCGGGTACCCGGTATGGTTTTAACCGACCTTGGCCTGAGGCTCAGTGACGATGTCATGTCGGATGAGAGACGTGCGGCCAGGGAGGTCCGAGAACACATCCGTGTTCCGACTGAGGAACTCCCTGACTTCCTGAACTTGTGTGGACGACAGGCTGTCTGCAATTTTTACCGTGGTTACGGCTTCACAGGCCTCGAACTGTGGGGCTGGACCCTTTTCACCTAGAAGCCCTGGCCGGGGGCTGTGGTCGTCGGCCGTGTCCCTATCTTTCCACGGCTTTAGCAAATTCACATGGTACACCTGCTCCGGCTTGCGCCGCCCTGGCTGGTGTACTTTGTAATTTACTTCCCCTACCTTCTCGACCACCTCATAGGGGCCCTGCCACCTAGCTAGGAATTTGCTGTCAAGCGTGGGTACCAGAACCAACACTCGATCTCCCGGATTGAAGCCCCGTACCCGAGCCTGACGATTATACACCCTACTCTGGGCTTGTTGCGCTGCCTCCATATGCTCCCGGACCAACGGCAACACCCTTTCTATCCGTTCCTGCATCTGGGTGACATACTCAATGACACTTTTGTGGGGGACAGGCTGTTGTTCCCATGCTTCCTTGGCGATATCCAACAGGCCCCGAGGGTGTCTGCCATAAAGCAGTTCGAAGGGCGAGAACCCAGTAGAGGCCTGGGGTACCTCTCGCACTGCGAACATGAGATAGGGCAGAAGCAGGTCCCAGTCCTTCCCATCTCTAGACACCACCCTTTTTAACATATTTTTTAGAGTTTGGTTAAACCTCTCCACAAGACCGTCTGTTTATGGATGGTAAACGGACGTCCGTAACTGCTTTATACGCAACAATTTACACAGTTCCTTCATTACTTTGGACATAAAAGGGGTCCCTTTGGTCTGTCAGAACCTCTTTTGGCAGGCCCACACGGGAAAACATCTCCATTAACTCTTTGGCAATGAGCTTAGCTGAGGTATGTCGCAGAGGCACCGCCTCCGGATACCGAGTGGCATAGTCGAGAACTACCAGAATGTGTTGGTGGCCCCTAGCAGACTTTGGTACAGGCCCAACTAAATCCATAGCAATTCGCTCAAACGGTACTTCAATAATCGGCAGAGGTACCAGAGGACTACGGAAATGTGGCTGGGGGCTAGTTACCTGACAGGTTGGACAGGACTTACAATAATTTTCTACTTCCTTGAACACACTGGGCCAATAAAACCGCTGCAGTATGCGGTCCTGGGTTTTCTGCCACCCCAGGTGTCCCCAAGAACATGCTGGTGGGCAAGCTCCATGACAAGCTTGCGATACGCTGTGGGCACCACCAACTGTTCAACAGGTTCACCTCGGATTTGGTTCACCCGATACAACATATCCTGCAGAACAATAAATCGTGGGAACATTAATTCAGCCCCTGGTTTCTGGGGTTTACCATTAATTTCCAGCACATTCTCCCAGGCCCTGGTTAGGGTTTGGTCCCGGTGTTGTGCGGTCCCAAAATTTTCCCGGAGACATTGAGGTCTGCCAACTCAGGTCCCGGTGGCAAGTCCTCCGTGTCTCCCACCATTACACTCAGTGGGGTTGTCTCCCCACTACCGCTGCAGCAGTGGTCACTCCCTACCACTGGCCCTTCTGACTCGGGCTCCCAGGGTTCTGGCCTTCCAGGGGTATCAGGCCACTCTGCTAGGGTTACCCCTGTCTCAGGGCTATTAGTCACTTTCATCTCAGGCCACAGTGACGGAAAACCAGGGAAGTCTCTCCCAATTATTAGTTCATAGGGCAGCTTTGTGGAGATCGCCACTTCACAAGTCCAGGTGCCGACCGCCGTGGACAGAGACATTACAGCAGTGGGATAGTCCTTTAAGTCTCCGTGTATGCACACCACACCCACTGTCCGGCCCGTATACTGGGTGGGCTGTACCAGGGCAGCACTTACCAGGGTTACCAGGCTCCCTGAGTCCAACAGCGCCACTGCCAGGTTATCCCCGACTTGCACCTGGCACAGATGACGATTGTCTATTGTCCCGGGATGCCGGGTCGCACACAGTCTCCGGGCATACATGGAAGCCCGGTACCCATAATTAGTCTCCATGGGTTCCCCCACTGTGGACAGTTGGCCCTTATGTGTCCAGGCTCCCGACACTGCCAGCAGACCACTGGGGACGGATCTGCAGAGGTACATCCCGGGCGGGTTTGGCCGGCCGCCGGACTGGGGTGGAGATTTCGGGTTTGACTGGCCCCTCCCAAAAGAACCCCCTGCAGGTTTCTGGTGGCCTCATATCGCTCCACCAGGTCGACCATCTCAAGGGCATTGGTGGGGATACCTGGCCGATCCAGTGTTGAAGGGGGTAAGGCAAGGCCCTCCAAAACATGTCAGCCAGCAGCCGGTCCAGCATAGCAGTTGGACTTAGAACCTCAGGCTGCAGCCATTTTTGCAACCTGTGCAGCAACTCATAGTACTGCGGCCTGGCGGGTTCAGCCACTTTGAAGTCCCACTGGTGGACCCGCTGAGCCCGGACCAACACGCTTACCCCCAGTCTGGCCAGGATCTCCCCTTCACCGTGGGATAGTCAGCAGCCTGGTCGTCTGCCAAATCAAAAAACTTGCTGGGGTCCGGATGCCAGGAACGGAGCAACCACCTCGGCCCACTGGTCACGGGTAACTTTTCCCTCACGGCGACCTGCTCAAAAACCGCCAGATACGCCTCAACGCCGCCTGCGGGGGTCATTTTTGGGATCGCCGCACGGACCGCTCCGGGCATCATGGACGTGGTGGGACGCTCCTGCCGCCTGTAACGCCATCACATGTTGTAGCAGTAGTTGGTTGGTCTCCCGCTGCTGCACGTTAGCCTCTATGAGAGCCTTCACAGCAGCCTCCATGTTGCCAGAAACTCCTGCTTGCAGCTTTGCTGGCTTAATATATTCCATGCACTTTAGAAAAACAAAACTTCGGCGTTCACGCCAGCCTCACTGCGCATGCCCGCATCCGACACCAAATGTGGGGAGTCGCTCTGGTAGACAGCGGTGCGGGTGCAGTTTAGAGGCAAAACAAGGAGTCCAGATTGTGCAACAAACAGTGTTTTATTCACACTTGCACACCATAAATGAAAAACAGTCTCTTTGGTGACAGTTCACACACAACGGAAATAACGTGGCAAAACAAAAACAGGCCAACACAGGTTCAGTCACCTGGGAGGTGTAGGTGCAGGTTCGCACCATGCTGTCGGCCCAGCCGCAGGAGAATCCAGCTTCAGGTAGCCAGGAACAAAACACCTCCTTGCTGAGCTCTTTCCTCCAGGACAGAGAACTCCTCAGCCCTGTTAGCAGCTCCAGGATAATCACAGCCTCCAGCTGCTGAGCTGGCTGAGCTTTTAAACCCAGCCCAAAACCAGGACTGGGTCGTGGGGAGTAGCCACCCACCCTACACTTTAGCTGCTCCCGGTAAGAGCCGGCCCGGATCGGCTTTGCAGCCATTCTATTTAAACTCTGTCAGTAGCACTAGCTGCTGCTGACATCAACAAAAACGGGCTCTTACCTCACCGAGGCTATGAACCTCGGTGACACATACCTGCCATCCACGACGGCACCCTGCACCTTACCACAATATATATATTGTGGGGAGTCGCTCTGGTAGACAGCGGTGCGGGTGCAGTTTAGAGGCAAAACAAGGAGTCCAGATTGTGCAACAAACAGTGTTTTATTCACACTTGCACACAAAATGAAAAACAGTCTCTTGGTGACAGTTCACACACAACGGAAATAACGTAGCCAAACAAAAACAGTCCAACACAGGTTCAGTCACCTGGGAGGTGTAGGTGCAGGTTCGCACCACGCTGTCGGCCCAGCCGCAGGAGAATCCAGCTTCAGGTAGCCAGGAACAAAATACCTCCTTGCTGAGCTCTTTCCTCCTGGACAGAGAACTCCCAGCCCTGTTAGCAGCTCCAGGATAATCACACTCCCAGACTAGCAGCTGCTGGCTGCGTTTTATATCCAGCCCAAAACATGGACTGGACCGTGGGGAGCAGCCACCCACCCTACTCTTTAGCTGCTCCCAGTAAGAGCCGGCTCGGATCGGGCTTTGCAGCCATGCTATTTAACAAAGTCAAACAGCACTAGCTGCTGCAGACAAAAACCCGGCTCTCACCTCACCGAGGCCAGCAACCTCGGTGACACGTACCTGCCATCACATATGACACCTTGCACCTTACCACATACCCCCTTTGTTCAACCCTGAGGGGGTGAACACACGTGAGGCAGTGGACGCGGGACAGGGCATCTGCGTTGCCCTGCAAGCGGCCTGCCCTGTGTTCCACGGAAAACTTGAAATTTTGAAGAGATAGGAACCACCTGGTGACCCGAGCATTCCTCTCCTTGGCCTGACTCATCCATTTGAGGGGGAATGGTCGGTCACCAGACGGAACCTCCTCCCTAACAGGTAGTAGCGGAGAGATTCGAGTGCCCACTTGATAGCCAGGCACTCCCTCTCCACTATACTATACCTGGACTCGGGCGGGACTGAGCTTACGGCTCAGGAAGACAACGGGATGTTCTTCCCCGTTGACCTCCTGCGACAGTACCGCACCGAGGCCTACCTCCGAGGCGTCGGTCTGTACGACAAACTCCTTGTTGAAGTCGGGTGTCACCAAAACCGGGACCCACACAGGGCCGACTTCAACGCGGAGAAAGCCTCCTCCGCCTTCTCACTCCAGCTAACCCTCCCAGACTTTCGCCCTTCAACAGGTCTGTCAATGGCGCTGCTATTGTGGCAAAGTGGGGCACAAACCTCATGTAGTAACCTACAATCCCCAGGAACGACTTTACCTGCCTGGTGGTGACCGGTCGGGCCAGTTACGAATGGCCTCTACCTTAGTTACCTGAGGTTTGATGACTCCCCGCCCAATTACATATCCCAGATATTTTGTCTCCTCTAACCCTATGGAGCACTTCTTTGGGTTAGCGGTCAGTCCGGCTTTCCTCAGGGCATCCACTACCGCCTGCACCTTGGGTAAATGGCTTTCCCAGTCGGTGCTGTGGATGACTACATCATCCAAGTAGGCCGAGGCGCACCGACGATGTGGTCGCAGCACTATGTCCATTAACCTTGGAAAGTGGCGGGGGCGCCATGCAGGCCAAAGGGTAACACCTTGTAGTGATACAGGCCCTGCGGGGTAACAAATGCGGTTTTTTCCTTAGCCGACTCCGTTAAGGGTACCTGCCAGTACCCTTTAGTGAGGTCCAGCACAGAAAAATAACGGGCTTGTCCTAAACTTTCAACCAGCTCGTCTACTCGGGGCATGGGATACGCTACAAACTTGGATACTTCATTTAACTTGCGAAAGTCGTTGCAGAACCGCAACGTCCCATCCGGCTTGGGTATTAGGACTATGGGACTGGCCCACTCACTTTTCGACTCCTCAATGACCTCGAGCTTCAACATTAACTGTACTTCCTCCGCGATGGCCCGTCGCCGAGCCTCGGGTACCCGGTATGGTTTTAACCGGATCTTGGCCTGAGGCTCAGTGACGATGTCATGTTGGATGAGAGACGTGCGGCCAGGGAGGTCCGAGAACACATCCGTGTTCCGACTGATGAACTCCCTGACTTCCTGAACTTGTTTGGAAGACAGGCTGTCTGCAATTTTTACCGTGGTTACTGCTTCACAGGCCTCGAACTGTGGGGCTGGACCCTTTCACCTGTAGGCCCTGGCCGGGGGCTGTGGTCGCCGGCTGTGTCCCTATCTTTCCACGGCTTAAGTAAATTCACGTGGTACACCTGCTCCGGCTTGCGCCGCCCTGGCTGGTGTACTTTGTAATTTACTTCCCTACCTTCTCGATCACCTCATAGGGGCCCTGCCACCTAGCTAGGAATTTGCTGTCAAGGGTGGGTACCAGAACCAAAACCCGATCTCCCGGATTGAAGTCCCGTACCCGAGCCTGACGATTGTACACCCTACTCTGGGCTTGTTGCGCTGCCTCCATATGCTCCCGGACCAAGGGCAACACCCTTTCCATCCGGTCCTGCATTTGGGCGACATACTCAATGACACTTTGTGGGGGACAGGCTGTTGTTCCCACGCTTCCTTGGCGATATCCAACAGGCCCCGAGGGTGTCTGCCATAAAGCAGTTCGAAGGGCGAGAACCCAGTAGAGGCCTGGGGCACCTCTCGCACTGCGAACATGAGATAGGGCAGAAGCAGATCCCAGTCCTTCCCATCTCTAGACACCACCCTCTTTAACATATTTTTTAGAGTTTGGTTAAACCTCTCCACAAGACCGTCTGTTTGCGGATGGTAAACGGACGTCCGTAACTGCTTTATACGCAACAATTTACACAGTTCCTCATTACTTTGGACATAAAAGGGGTCCCTTGGTCTGTCAGAACCTCTTTGGCAGGCCCACACGGGAAAACATCTCCATTAACTCTTTGGCAATGAGCTTAGCTGAGGTATGTCGCAGAGGCACCGCCTCCGGATACCGAGTGGCATAGTCGAGAACTACCAGAATGTGTTGGTGGCCCCTGGCAGACTTTGGTACAGGCCCAACTAAATCCATCGCGATTCGCTCAAACGGTACTTCAATAATTGGCAGAGGTAC
This sequence comes from Bufotes viridis, assembly GCA_033119425.1. NCBI lineage: Eukaryota > Metazoa > Chordata > Amphibia > Anura > Bufonidae > Bufotes > Bufotes viridis. The sequence goes on from CM065590.1 coordinate 128,323,343, forward strand.
CAGGGGACTACGGAAATGTGGCTGGGGGCTAGTTATCTGACAGGTCGGACAGGACTTACAATAATTCTCTACCTCCTTGAACACACTGGGCCAATAAAACCGCTGCAGTATGCGGTCCTGGGTTTTCTGCCACCCCAGGTGTCCCCCAAGAACATGTTGGTGGGCAAGCTCCATGACAAGCTTGCGATACGCTGTGGGCACCACCAACTGTTCAACAGGTTCGCCTCGGATTTGGTTCACCCGATACAACATATCCTGCAGAACAATAAACCGTGGGAACATTAATTCAGCCCCTGGTTTCTGGGGTTTCCCATCAATTTCCAGCACATTCTCCCAGGCCCTGGTTAGGGTTTGGTCCCGGTGTTGTGCGGTCCCAAAATTTTCCCCGGAGACATTGAGGTCTGCCAACTCAGGTCCCGGTGGCAAGTCCTCCGTGTCTCCCACCATTACACTCAGTGGGGTTGTCTCCCTCTACCGCTGGAGCAGTGGTCACCCCTACCGCCGGCCCTTCAGACTCGGGCTCCCAGGGTTCTGGCCTTCCAGCGGTATCAGGCCACTCTACTAGGGTCACCCCTGTCTCGGGTCCCTCAGATACCTTTATTGCCGGCCACAGCGCTGGAAAACCGGGAAGTCCCTCCCAAGTATTAGTTCGTGTGGGAGTTTAGTAGCGACAGCCACCTCGTGGGTCCACCTACCAGCCGCTGTGGACAAAGTCACTAGTGCAGTGGGATAGTCTTTCAGGTCTCCGTGGATGCACAGGGACCCCGACTTTACGGCCAGTATACTCCGCAGGCCGCATAAGTGCAGCCCTTACCAGGGAGACTAAACTCCCGGAGTCCAGCAGAGCCACCGCCAGAGAGTCTCCCACCTCTACCTGACACAGGTGGTTATGGTCCTGCACCTCACGGGTGCCAGTTGCGCACAGCTTCCGTGCATACAGGGAGTGACGACCCCGTAGTTCATATCCATCGGCTCATCCCGATGCGGACAGTCGGCCCTGATGTGGCCTGGCTCCTGACACCTCCAGCATACCACGGGAGGCGGACTCGCAGGGGGTATATTCCGGGCAGGCCGCTCTGTCGCCGGACGTCGGAACTGGGGCAGAGGCCTCCGGGTTTGACTGACCCCTTCCCCGCAAGAGTCCCCTGCAGGTTTCTGGTGGCCTCGTAGCGCTCCACCAGGTCGACCATCTCCAGGGCATTGGTGGGCGATACCTGGCCGATCCAGTGCTGGAGGGGATAAGGCAGGGCCCTCCAAAAGATGTCCGCCAACAGTCGATCCAGCATGGCAGTGGGACTTAGTAGATCGGGCTGCAGCCACTTTTGCAGCCTGTGCAGCAGATCGTAGAACTGCGGCCTAGCGGGTTCAGTCGTTTTAAAGTCCCACTGGTGGACTCTTTGGGCGCGGACCAGCACGCTTCACGCCCAGTCTGGCTAGGACCTCTCCTTTCACAGTGTCATAATCTGCCGCTTGGTCATCCGACAAGTCGAAAAACACCTGCTGGGGTCCGGAAGCCAGGAACGGAGCGACCACCTCAGCCCACTGGTCACGGGGTAACTTTTCCCTCACGGCGACCTTCTCAAAACCGCCAGGTACGCCTCAACGCCGCCTGCGGGGGTCATTTTTGGGATCGCCGCACGGACCGCTTCCGGGCATCTTGGACGTGGTGGGACGCTCCTGCCGCCTGTAACGCCATCACATGTTGTAGCAGTAGTTGGTTGGTCTCCCGCTGCTGCACGTTAGCCTCTATGAGAGCCTTCACAGCAGCCTCCATGTTGCCAGAAACTCCTGCTTGCAGCTTTGCTGGCTTAATATATTCCATACACTTTAGAAAAACAAAACTTCGGCGCTCACGCCAGCCTCACTGCGCATGCCCGCATCCGACACCAAATGTGGGGAGTTGCTCTGGTAGACAGCGGTGCGGGTGCAGTTTAGAGGCAAAACAAGGAGTCCAGATTGTGCAACAAACAGTGTTTTATTCACACTTGCACACAAAATGAAAAACAGTCTCTTGGTGACAGTTCACACACAACGGAAATAACGTAGCCAAACAAAAACAGTCCAACACAGGTTCAGTCACCTGGGAGGTGTAGGTGCAGGTTCGCACCACGCTGTCGGCCCAGCCGCAGGAGAATCCAGCTTCAGGTAGCCAGGAACAAAATACCTCCTTGCTGAGCTCTTTCCTCCTGGACAGAGAACTCCCAGCCCTGTTAGCAGCTCCAGGATAATCACACTCCCAGACTGACAGCTGCTGGCTGAGTTTATAAACCCAGCCCAAAACATCGGACTGGACCGTGGGGAGCAGCCACCCACCCTACTCTTTAGCTGCTCCCAGTAAGAGCCGGCCCGGATCGGCTTTGCAGCCATGCTATTTAACAAAGTCAAACAGCACTAGCTGCTGCAGACAAAAACCCGGCTCTCACCTCACCGAGGCCAGCAACCTCGGTGACACGTACCTGCCATCACATATGACACCTTGCACCTTACCACAATATATATATATATATATATATATATATATATATGTTGGAAAACATAAAAGGGGGCATTTATCAAGGCCAGTATTTTCATTGTCGCTCTTTATTTCCCCTGCACAGCCAGAGGGTGCCCTAAATGTATGCAGAGGTGCAGGCTTCTAATAGATTTAGCTCATCCTCCATCTATCCTACTAGCTGCTGTAGATTTCTGTCTTAATTCACGACAGAAAACTCCTGGCCATGCCCCCTCCCACCCTCACCACGAACGCTTGTCTTGACACTTCTGAAAAGTGGGGAGAAGGGATAAAAAGTCACAAAGTTTGCCGAAAATCTTTAATTCTTACAAAGAAAAACGTTACATTTCTTCTTAAGGTGAGTCTTCCAATGACATAAATAGTTCCTGTAACATTCAGATGGAAACAGCAAGAACTGCATTACTTTTCAGCTATACCAATAAGAGAATTTAAAACTTGACTCATTCCCGGTGACATTTGCAGAGCTGAGCTATCTGCTGGCAGAAGAGTCTAAAGATAAATGTCAACTTCTGAAACTCTTTCTACATGTGACTAAATTCAGCTGGTTATTTGTAGCAGATGATATTTCTTAAAGATTAAAATCTTTGATGGGGAAAAGGAACCATGGCTGTAAGATATCATCAGGTATTGGTTACGGTTATATACAATCAGATACAAGTCATTTATGGCAATATACCTTGCAATTCATAGAAACTTGTTTGTCGAGAAGACTCACAATTATATTATTATTAAGTTATTTATTTGATGTAACTTTTATGAAAGTTTCCTAATGATAAAGTAGCATTATCACTGAAAATACTGAATATTAGTATACTATCACTATCTTTCTCCACGAAAGTCAAATCTGCATTTGCCTACTGGATTTATTAGGTCTGTATTAAAACTTGTAAGTCACAAGGATATACATCAAAAAGCTGCAATTATAGATAATCATTTAATAAAAAAAGTGGCACAAATACAGTGTCTTGCGAAAGTATTCATCCCCCTGGGTGTTTTTCCTGTTTTGTTGCATTACAACCTAGAACCAAAATGGATTTTGATTCAGATTTTATGTACTGGAGCTGACAAATGCTGTAGTTCAAATCGAGGTGGTATAAAACTCCAAAATAAGGTCCGGTCCAACCTATTAACTTCACATAAATAGTTATAATAAGGGTCCCCATGTGGGATCATGTGAAAGGTCCCTGAGTCTACAACACTACCAAGCCACTAACATGAAGACCAAGGTTTTCTCTGAACAGGTTAGTGACAAAGTTGTAGAGAAGTATAGATCAGGGTTGGACGTGAGTTGTAGTTTTTATTGGTTCCATTTTAGGGTACAAATCAGCCCTTTTTTAATCTCTTACAATGTTCACCGCACATGATAATTATATTTATATTTTAACAGTTCGGGTATTTTCCCGATTCAGCAATACCAATTATGTAAATTTCTTATTGTTTATTTTTATATGCAAGATTGGGATAGAGGAGTTATTTGAATCCTTATTTTTGTGTGCTCTTTTTTTAACACATTTTTACAATAATTTACTCTCATTTTAAGTCCCCATAGGGGACTTGAGCATGTGATCCTCTGATCGCTTATACCAGGGAAGCCCAACCTGCAGACCTCCAGCTATTGCAAAACTACAATTCCCAGCATGCCCGGACAGCATACAGCTATCAGCTTACTGCAGGGAATGGTGGGAGTTGTAGTTTTACAACAGCTGGAGGGCCATAGGTTTCAATAACATAATACCATAGGTTGCAATAACATACCATTGCAGTCAGGACTTTTACTGGCTTCCTGTGAAGCCCTGCCATGGGCATGGCTTAGCGGGCAGTTTGCTGTGGCAGGCCTTTGAGCCTTCATAAGGTCCCCAGGCTGTCATAGCAACAAATATTAGCCCCACAGTTTCACTGTGAGGAGGACAGCATGATTGTGTTCCCTCTGTGTGACTGTTCAGATGCTGTGGTCACAATTGACCATGACATCTTAGGGATTAAATAACTTGGATGCGCATTATCTCCAATCTCGGTCATTGCAGACATGTGTCAGCTGGCACCTACTGTGTATGGAACTTGCACAGCTTTAGAGCCTGCTCCATGCATTTACAGATAGCCAAAAATGTACAGTTACATTATGGTGTGCATAAAGGTTAATGGGAAATATTTTAATGTCTTAAGATGGCCTAGTCAAAGACCAGCTCGGGTGGAGTAACTGTTGAATGACCTACAGACTGCTATACACCAACTCAATCCATTTAACTTGAAGGACTTGGATCAGTTTTGCCTGGAAAAATGGGCAACTATACCAATGTCTACAGTACATGTGCTAAAGACATATTTCAGCACACATGCATCTGGAATTGTAGAAAAAGGTGGCATCACAAAGTATTGCGTTTCAGGGTGTGGGTGCACATTAAAGTTCAGGTTTTTTTGTCTTAATTGTTTATATCATGGTAAAAAATGGCATAAATAATTTTTTTATTCCAAATTGTAATGCAACAAAACAGAGAAAAGACCAAGGGGGTGAATATTTTTGCAAGGCACTGTAACACTAGCATGGCATGGTATACATTTGAATAGTATCTAGAAATAGTATTGATGTTAACATATGAAACAAAATGTGGGCTAAAATAGCATTTGCCCCATAGAAACCTATGTGTATGTTAAAAGTTGTGAACCAAATGTATCCTTCTGTTGTAGGCCATAAACATGGTATAAACAGAGCCCCAGTATGAAGTAAATTATTCAATTTGTAATGCATTCGATTTATAATAGTTGTACACAGCGTATCAAAGGGGCCAGAAATGTAGGTTCATGCTCATAAAGAAGCGTTCAGGGACTTTTGGTTTGAAAATCAGTCTTTACAGTTGTCTTTATTTTTCTTCACAAGATACTGCACATCAGACACAAAGTGCGATGAACAGTATGTTGATTGAAGTCTGCTGAATTTTGTCTAGGGAGGTAAATTTTTCCCTGGAGCTGATCTTGCTCCTTAGGAGTCGAGTTGATCTGTTAACTATTAGATATATGATATCATTTTACCTCCAGTGCTGTATAATGCACAGTCATTCTTTCTCTCCATTATCTCCTCGTTGAAGGTAACTTTGTGCTATTTTTCTTCAGAAAGAAATTTGAATCTGACTTGTATTTCCATAGAGAAATACAGCCATCCAGTTTTGTCTTTTTTTGTTCCGTTAATATTTAATGCGTGGACTATCTGAACTCTGCAGCTACATTAATGGTTAATAAAATGATGATGGTGCTTCTGTTATGCCACAAGCATTTGCCCAGATTTCATAATAAGGATAATAATAAAAAGTGTGTGGATAACAATAAATACATTATTTATTCAGTACAAATTATTCCATTACTTTATTAATTAACCTTTTGTTGAGCTTTAAACAGTTCATTAACCTTTCTGCTGTAGCCTTTTGGATGCATAATGCTTCAGTTTATCAAAGGAATTCATTAAAAGTTTTATATAAAATGGCAAGCTGGAAGAAAACACAAATGCAGCTTTCTAATGCTTCAAGCCATCTGCTCGTTTATGGACACTGCATTCAAGATGCACTTATTTGAATTCTGTGGCTTTACCTTGATTTATTTAAAGGGGTTGTCTACTTAGAAAATCCATTTTTAAAAACCCTATGAAGAAATCCTGAATTAATGTAGGAAAAACACTGCTGAAACACACTCATACATTAGTCAGAGCAAAAAGTGGCTACAAAGGGGGGGGACCTACAAAGTATCTCACATGACAGTGCTATTGAGGTCAGTTATACAACTGGTATAAAGTAGAACTGGCTTAGTTGCCCATAGGAACCAATCAGATTCTACATTTCACTTTCAAAAGAAGCTGTCAAAAATAGAAGAAGGAATCTGATTGGATAAATTACCCCATATATTTTTTTTTTGTGAGAGAAGGGAGTAATATAAGCCAGTTTGCCCAATCCAAAGACCACAGGGGCTCCAAATAATTGTCACTGTACATATAAGTAGACATGAGCGAACACCTGAATGTTTGGGTTCGAGAAGTTCGGCCGAACTTCCCGAAAATGTTCGGGTTCGGGATCCGAACTCGACCCGAACTTTATCCCGAACCCGAACCCCATTAAAGTCAATAGGGACCCAAACTTTTGGGCACTAAAAAGGCTGTAAAATAGACCAAAAAAGGGCTAGAGGGCTGCAAAAGGCAGCAAAATGTAGGTAAATGCCCTGCAAACAAATGTGGATAGGGAAATTAATTAAAATAAAATAAATAAAAATTAAACAATATCAATTGGAGAGAGGTCCCATAGCAGAGAATCATGCGTCATATCACCCACCACTGGAGAAGGCCACTTTCAGTTATTTAGGCCCCAGCACCCAGACAGAGGAGAGGGGTCCAACAGCAAGGAATCATGCGTCATATCACCCACCACTGGAAAAGACCACTTTCAGTTATTTCGGGCCCAGCACCCAGACAGAGGAGAGAGGTCCCACAGCAAGGAATAAGGCGTCATATCACCCACCACTGGAGAAGGCCACTTTTAGTTATTTAGGCCACAGCACCCAGACAGAGGAGAGAGGTCCCACAGCAAGGAATCATGCGTCATATCACCCACCACTGGAGAAGGCCACTTTCAGTTATTTCGGCCCCAGCACCCAGACAGAGGAGAGAGGTTCCACAGCAAGGAATCATGCTTCATATCACCCACCACTGGAGAAGGCCACTATCAGTTATTTTGGCCCCAGCAACCAGACAGAGGAGAGAGGACCCACAGCAAGGAATAAGGCGTCATATCTCCCACCACTGGAGAAGGCCACTTCCATATATTTAGCCCACGGCACCCAGACAGAGGAGAGAGGTTGCATGGCAGAGGTTCAGGATTCATGTCATCCACCATTGAAACAGGCCACTTTCAGTTATTTAGGCCCTGGTGCCCAGATTGAGGAGAGGTTCATTCAACTTTGGGTTGTACCGCAAGATCATGGTAAAGTTAAAAAAATGAGGATTCAATAAAGAAGTGCCCCGGAGTAGAAGAATACATGGTTGAGGGGGAGGCAGTTATAAATGTCTATTCTGCACAAGGGAGGGACAGGTCCTGTGGGATCCATGCCTGGTTCATTTTTATAAACGTCAGCTTGTCCTCGTTGGCTGTGGACAGGCGGCTGCGTTTGTCAGTAATGACGCCCCCTGCCATGCTGAATACACGTTCAGACAAAACGCTGGCCGCCGGGCAGTCCAGCACCTCCAAGGTATAAAATGCTAACTCTGGCCACGTGGACAATTTGGAGATCCAGAAGTTGAATGGGGTCGAACCATCAGTCAGTACGTGAGGGGTGTGCAGACGTACTGTTCAACCATGTTAGTGAAATGCTGCCTCCTGCTAATATGTTCCGTATCAGGTGGTGGTGCAGTTAGCTGTGGCGTGGAGACAAAACTTTTCCACATTTCTGCCATGCTAACCCTGCCCTCAGAGGAGCTGGCCGTGACACAGCTGCGTTGGCGACCTCTTGCTCCTCCTCTGCCTTCGCCTTGGGCTTCCACCTGTTCCCCTGTGACATTTGGGAATGCTCTCAGGAGCACGTCTACCGGTGTGCGCTTGTACTCGCGCATCTTCCTATCACGCTCCAGTGCAGGAAGTAAGGTGGGCACATTTTCTTTGTACCGGGAATCCAGCAGGGTGGCAACCCAGTAGTCAGCACACGTTAAAATGTCGGCAACTCTGCTGTGGTTTCGCAGGCACTGCAGTATGTAGTCGCTCATGTGTGCCAGGCTCCCCAGAGGTAAGGACAAGCTGTCCTCTGTGGGAGGCGTATCGTCATCGTCCTCCATATACCCAGCCACGCACCAGTGATGGGCCTGAGCTGTGTCGGGTGCCACCCCGCTGTGAACCTGCTTCATCCTCATCCTCCTCCACCTCATCCTCATCCTCCTCGTCCTCCAGCAGTGGGCCCTGGCTGGCCACATTTGTACCTGGCCTCTGCTGTTGCAAAAAACCTCCCTCTGAGCCACTTCTAAAAGACTGGCCTAAAAGTGCTAAAAATGACCCCTCATCCTCCTCCTCCTCCTCCTCCTGGGCCACCTCCTCTTCCATCATCGCCCTAAGCGTTTTCTCAAGGAGACATAGAAGTGGTATTGTAGCGCTGATAACGGTGTCATCGCCACTGGCCATGTTGGTGGAGTACTCGAAACAGCGCAACAGGGCACACAGGTCTCGCATGGAGGCCCAATCATTGGTGGTGAAGTGGTGCTGTTCCACAGTGCGACTGATGCGTGCATGCTGCATCTGAAACTCCACTATGGCCTGCTGCTGATCGCACAGTCTCTTCAGCATGTGCAAGGTGGAGTTCCACCTGGTGGGCACGTCGCATATGAGGCGGTGAGCGGTAAGCCCGAAGTTATGCTGTAGTGCAGACAGGCGAGCAGCGGCAGGATGTGAACGCCGGAAGCGCGCATAGACGGCCCGCGCTTTATGCAGCAGCTCTGACATGTCGGGGTAGTTGTGAATGAACTTCTGCACCACCAAATTCAGCACATGCGCCAGGCAAGGGATGTGCGTCAAACCGGCTAGACCCAGAGCTGCGACGAGATTTCGCCCATTATCGCTCATCACCAGGCCGGGCTTGAGGCCCACCGGCAGAAACCACTCGTCGGTCTGTTGTTCAATACCCCGCCACAACTCCTGCGCGGTGTGGGGCCTGTCCCCCAAACATATGAGTTTCAGAATGGGCTGCTGACGTTTACCCCGGGCTGTGCTGAAGTTGGTGGTGAAGGTGTGTGGCTGACTGGATGAGCTGATGGAAGCAGAGGAGGAGGAAGCCGAGTAGGAGGAGGAGGCTACAGGAGGCAAAGAATGATGCCCTGCGATCCTTGGAGGCGGAAGGACGTGCGCCAAGGAACTCTCCGCATGCGGCCCAGCTGCCACTACATTTACCCAGTGTGCAGTTATGGAGATATAGCGTCCCTGGCCGTGCTTACTGGTCCACGTATCTGTGGTTAGGTGGACCTTGCCACAGATGGCGTTGCGCAGTGCACACTTGATTTTATCGGATACTTGGTTGTGCAGGGAAGGCACGGCTGTCTTGGAGAAGTAGTGGCGGCTGGGAGCACCATACTGTGGGACAGCCATGGACATCAGCTGTTTTAAGCTATCTGTGTCCACCAGCCTCGAGGGTGGCTAGGTGGGAATTTACGCTTTCTCTCCAAGCTTTGTGAGATGGAGAGCTGAACGCTGCCATGTGACATGGTGGAGATGCTTGGTGAAGCAGGTGGTGGTGTTGGTGGCACATCCTCTGTTTGGTGGGTGGCAGGTGCCAACGTTTCTCCCAAGGCGGAAGAAGAGGCCGAGGCAGCAGCAGAAGAGGGAGCAGGGGGAGCCTGAGTGAGTTCCTTGCTTTTAAGGTGTTTACTCCACTGCAGTTCATGCTTTGCATGTAGATGCCTGGTCATGCAGGTTGTGCTAAGGTTCAGAACGTTAATGCCTCGCTTCAGGCTCTGATGGCACAGCGTGCAAACCACTCGGGTCTTGTCGTCAGCACATTGTTTAAAGAAGTGCCATGCCAGGGAACTCCTTGAAGCTGCCTTTGGGGTGCTCGGTCCCTGGTCGCGGTGGCCAGTAGCAGGCGAACTCTCTTGGAGGCGGCTGTTCTGCTTTTGCCCCCTGCTCTCTCTTTTGCTACGCTGTTGGCTCGGTCTAACCACTGCCTCTTCCTCTGAACTATGAAAGTCAGTCGCACGACCTTCATTCCATGTGGGGTCTAGGACCTCATCGTCCCCTGCATCGTCTTCCACACAGTCTTCCTCCCTGACCTCCTGTTCGGTCTGCACACTGCAGAAAGACGCAGCAGTTGGCACCTGTGTTTCGTCATCATCAGAGACGTGCGGACTCCGATGAGGTGGTATTCCCATGTCCTCATCATCAGTGCATTCTATGTCTTCCACCACTGGGGAAGGGCTAGGTGGATTTCCTTGGGAAACCCTGCCAGCAGAGTCTTCAAACAGCATAAGAGACTGCTGCATAACTTGAGGCTCAGACAGTTTCCCTGATATGCATGGGGGTGATGTGACAGACTGATGGGCTTGGTTTTCAGGTGCCACCTGTTCGCTTTCTGCAGAAGACTGGGTGGGAGATAATGTTGTAATCATACTGGATCCACTGTCGGCCACCCAATTGACTAGCGCCTGTACCTGCTCAGGCCTTACCATCCTTAGAACGGCATTGGGCCCCACCAAATATCGCTGTAAATTCTGGCGAGTACTGGAACCTGAGGTAGTTGGTTCACTAGGACGTGTGGCTGTGGCAGAATGGCCACGTCCTCTCCCAGCACAAGAGGGTACACTAACACCACCACGACCGCGTCCGCGTCCCTTACTAGATGTTTTCCTCATTGTTACCATTCACCAAGCACCACAATAAGAAAAAAAATATGTTACGGTATAACCCGGTATAGTGAGGGTTAATACCGTTCGGGCGATTCCCCGGGCGAAGAGCACAGCAACCCACAACCGCCAGAATCCACCGAACTGGAACCATACGAAGTCCTCCTTTCCTGGAACAGGCAAGAGAACGTTCTGACGTAGGAATTCCCCCCAAGTACGAGACGAGGCTCCGTATTAATGGTTAAACAGGAATTCTCACTTTATTGAGGGCTGCCTGCCCGGTATTTATGCAGGTCTCCCACCTGGTGGACACTCCCCTAGGGGACCAGAAGGAAGACTGCGACACAGGGGATACAGCAGCCAATCACACACAATGGGACAATACAGACACCCCCAGCATATCCCTCCCCTCTGCCTGTGATACAATTACCCTACACAGGTTAATGTAATCATCACAGGCAGGAGAATACACAATGTCTTCTGTCCTGGAGACAATCGAGGACTCATTCAATTATCTCTCAGGAGAAAGGGAAATTGCCAATACACACGTGGGGACAATAGGACAGACATCACTATTCACTTAAAAACTACATATTCACAATCAATCCATTCAGGTTAACAACATATTAAAAAAATGACACGAATCAGACCAGGGGTTAACAAGTTAAGGGAAAGTCCTATTTGACCAAATGAAGCATGGCTTTTCTGGTTCAAACTGGTTTTACAGAGCCCTCTCTCCTGGAGACAATGGGGAAAATAATCCAATTATATCCAGGGATAGAGGCAGACTCCATTGAGCACATGGTTGCAAAAGGACATAAAATTACACAATGTTACAAATACTACATAAAACATATACATGCAACATATCCCCAGATGGCTTAGGTCTTAGCGCTCAATATATCCAAACAGCGCTCAGATGCCACAAACACAGTCAAATCGCCATGGGGTTTAAGTTTAGCGTGGGCTGATGAGAGGGGCCATAATCCTGGGGCAAGAGGCTGGCAATCTGTCCCCTCCAAAACTCAGTGGCGAGTTTGGTTTTGCCACAAAATATTTGGACAAATGTATTGATTTCAAATTCAGGCCTTTTTTTACAGGCACCTAACACTATCTGCCTATTTATTTATGTAGCGTATTACACTAATCCAGGCACAGCAGTAACCAGTGATTTTGGGGAATATCTCTTTTAGGGCTAGTATTTAGGCCCTGGATGAAAGGTATCCTTTTATGGACAGATTTACAATTGGCCTGCAACAGCTCGAACACCAGATTCAGGGTATTGCTATTTTGGCAATGGAATTTAACCCCAGAACAAAATATATGTTTTGGCGGACACTAATATACTTTGCCAGCCACAGCTGAAACCACTGATTAATGGTATTGCTACTTTGGCAATTGAATTTCACCCCAGAACAAAATATATGTTTTTGCGGACACTATGAATCTTGGCCTGAAACAGCTGGGACACCAGATTCAGGGTATTGCTATTTTGGCAATTGAATTTCACCCCACAACAAAATATATGTTTTTGCGGACACTATGAATTTTGGCCTGCAACAGCTGGGACACCAGATTCAGGGTATTGCTATTTTGGCAATTGAATTTCACCTCAGAACAAAATATATGTTTTGGCGGACACTATTGTACTTTGCCAGCCACAGCTGAAACCACTGATTTATGGTATTGCTATTTTGGCAATTGAATTTCACCCCAGAACAAAATATATGTTTTTGCGGACACTATGAATCTTGGCCTGCAACAGCTGGGACACCAGAGTCAGGGTATTGCTATTTTGTCAATTGAATTTCACCCCAGAACAAAATATATGTTTTTGCGGACACTATGAATCTTGGCCTGCAACAGCTGGGACACCAGATTCAGGGTATTGCTATTTTGGCAATTGAATTTCACCCCAGAACAAAATATATGTTTTGGCGGACACTATTATACTTTGCCAGCCACAGCTGAAACCACTGATTTATGGTATTGCTATTTTGGCAATTGAATTTCACCTCAGAACAAAATATATAATTTGCAGGACACTATGAAACTTGGCCAGCCATAGCTGAAACCACTGATTTATGGTATTGCTATTTTGGCAATTTAATTTCACCCCAGAACAAAATATATGTTTTTGCGGACACTATGAATCTTGGCCTGCAACAGCTGGGACACCAGATTCAGGGTATTGCTATTTTGGCAATTGAATTTCACCCCTGAACAAAATATATGTTTTGGCGGACACTATTATACTTTGCCAGCCACAGCTGAAACCACTGATTTATGGTATTGCTATTTTGGCAATTGAATTTCACCCCAGAACAAAATATATGTTTTTGCGGACACTATAAATCTTGGCCTGCAGCAGCTGGGACACCAGATTCAGGGTATTGCTATTTTGGCAATTTAATTTCACCCCAGAACAAAATATATGTTTTTGCGGACACTATGAATCTTGGCCTGCAACAGCTGGGACACCAGATTCAGGGTATTGCTATTTTGGCAATTGAATTTCACCCCAGAACAAAATATTTGTTTTGGCGGACACTATTATACTTTGCCAGCCAAAGCTGAAACCACTGATTTATGGTATTGCTATTTTGGCAATTGAATTTCACCCCAGAACAAAATATATGTTTTTGCGGACCTATGAATCTTGGCCTGCAACAGCTGGGACACCAGATTCAGGGTATTGCTATTTTGGCAATTGAATTTCACCCCAGAACAAAATATATGTTTTGGTGGACACTATTATACTTTGCCAGTCACAGCTGAAACCACTGATTTATGGTATTGCTATTTTGGCAATTGAATTTCACCACATAAAATAATTTATTCTTTGCCAGACAGCAGACAGTATTATACTTGGCTAGCCAAAGCTGGAACACCAGATTTAGGGGATTGGTATTTGGGCAATTGTATTTAACCCCTTAATAAAATATAGAAATTGCTATCCTGAGTTTCTAGGGGTGATAATTAGCACAGCCAAGCCCCTGATGTAGGATAAAGCAAAAAAAAAAAACTAGTATTGATGGATTGATGGACTTGGTGGCAGCTTGTTCTGGTGCACCACAAGTCACAAAATGGCCACCGATCACCCCAGAAAACAAGTGACAGAAAAACGTTCTGTGCAGCCTAAAAACCAGTGAGCAAGTAACTAGCAGAAGTTCAATCATTCACAGCTGTAGATCGATCCGTTCATTAGGTGCTGTTGCTGACTTTTCCCTGCCTAATCTCGCCCTCACAGAAGCTGCGTCCTCTCCCTACACTAATCAGAGCAGTGTGATGTGTGGCGCTACGTGACTCCAGCTTAAATAGAGGCTGGGTCACATGCTGCACTTGGCCAATCACAGCCATGCCATTAGTAGGCATGGCTGTGATGGGCTCTTAGGGCAAGAAGTAAAACGCTAGCTGATTGGCTGCTGTGCAGCCCTTCAGAAAGCGGGAAGTAATCGCCGAACAACGAACCCGAACTTTTTTGAAAATGAACTATGCTCGAACTGTTCGCTCAACACTACTCACGTATCCTCATGGATATGACAGTCTGCAAGTTGTCCCTAATAATTGTATAATGCTCCTCTTACTGTCCATATCCCACTCCTTCTGTCTCCCTGTCTTTCAGACTTGTCTCATCGTCTTTTTAATTCTTACCTACCTCTCCTGATCCACGGCCTCACTTTATGGGCTTTCCCTTACCCGCTCTTCTTACTGTTTGCCCTTACTGTGGGGTAACAGTACTTCTTTCTCTGTCAGAACGCATCCATTGGCTTAGTAACAGCTATTCATTTTCATCATGTCAATGAGTGGGGGCGTCAAATATTGGTATATAACAATTACTTTTCACTCTTCCTGCCTCCTTTTCTTTCCTTGTCCCCATCTTCCGTTTCTTCTACCTCTTACTTCTGCTCCCCTTCTACCACCCCTCTAGATATGTCTTCTCTCTCTCCTACCTCTCCCCCCTCTCTTTTTCTTCTTCCTTCCCCTCGTTCCCTGTCCGGACCTGCTTCTCTTTCATACAACCCAACAACTTTTTCTCAGGCTGTTGCCTTGAGATCAGTAATTTCTTCTTCTTCTCATTTGAAGTCACAAAGATGCCCAGAGGGACCGACACCTGAAACTAGTGTATGACACTAAACCCCCTTCATCTTGCACTAGACACACCTCTGTGCAATTGTTTTCTCGTTTTTGCTGCACTCATGTTTGTGCTTTTGTTAACTTGTTTTTGTTGTATAGGTTCTATGCTGGGATCACTTTCTTGCCGGGTTGGACCACGCAGATGCTCTCCTCGCTCTCTATATGCCTTTTGGTCCCGCAAAGAGATGAGTACCTCTCACCACATCTTACATATGTCTATGCTCTTGCTCCTTCACCTGACTCCCTATGATGGCTCTGAAACTTGCATCATACAATGTGAAGGGTTGCAACTCCCCATCGAAGAGGAGCCAGATATTTCAGGTTTTGAAGAGAGAGGGTACAAATGTAGTTTTCCTTCAGGAAACTCATTTTAAAATTTACCACTTTCCAAATCTTTCTTTCTCATACTTTCCAAATTGGTACCACTGTGGCTCCACCTCTTCTAACTCAAAAGGTGTTAGCATTGGGTTCCAGAAGAAGGTCCCCTTTCTCCTGTTAGACCAACGCAGCGATGCGGACGGGAGATACCTGTTAATTAAAGGTACTATTGGCCAACAACTCTACACCTTTGCAAATGTCTATGCGCCTAACATTAACCAAATACACAGGCTCAAAGATGTTTCACAATTGCTTGATTCCTTTAGTGAGTGCATTACTATTATGGGGGGAGATCTCAACCTGGTTTTAAACCCGATCCTGGACTCCTCCTCTCACACATCTGTACACTCTCAGAAAGCTCTCAGCTCGCTCTTGCAACATCTTTCGCGAGCCCACCTAATAGATGTTTGGCGCTCACTCAACCCAAACTCTGTTGACTATACCTTTTTTTCTCAGGCACATGGTTCGTATCAACGCCTTGACTATTTCTTCATCTCCCAACAACATCTCCAGCTGTGTACTCAGGCCTCCATTGGACATATAGTTCTATCCAACCATGCACCACTTTACATCCAAATGTCACCACCTCCTAACTCTAGCCCTGCCAAGCATTGGCGCCCTAATGAACAGCTTTTGAGCATTCCAGAGGCTGAGTTGAGATTGAGACATGCTCTGGAGGAATATTTTACCAAAAACTGCACCCCGGACGTTTCCAAACACACTATCTGGGATGCTCATAAAGCTTTCTTCAGAGGACAATGTATTAGTACAGGTGCCCATGTTAAAAAAAACAGGATGAAACAAATAGATGAGCTTCTCAAAAAGATAGCTTCACTAGAAAGCGTTCACAAACGCACTTTACTACAATCTCATTTGGACGAATTGACTGCGACTAGAATTTCCCTTAAAAACCTATTTAACGCCTCCTCAGCAAAATACTACCTACACTCCCAGCATAAAATATACGCCCATGGTAACAAGGCCTCCAAATTTATGATGCACAGAATTAAAAAAAGGAGACTTAACAACTATGTTTATAAGCTTCAAACGCCCGATAACTCCACTACCTTTGACTCCCAGAAGATAGCCTCTCTTTTCCGGGACTTTTATGAAGCTTTATACAACCTACCCCATACCCCCTCCCCTAATACACAAACTGGAGATAGCCCATCTACTATGTCTTTCTTGGGAAAACTGAATCTCCCAAAGCTTACAGATTCAGATAGAGAGATCCTAATGGCCCCTTTTTCTGCAGAAGAACTCCTGGGGGCTATTAAGAACTCACCGAAGGGAAAGAGCCCTGGCCCTGATGGCCTTTCTATTTTCTACTACTCACATTTCAGAGATATCTTAGTACCACATCTCCTACCCGTACTTAACGAAGCTCTACAGGGCACCCCCATGTCAAGTGATATGACTAGAGCCCACATTGCTCTTATCCCCAAGGAGGGGAAGGACCATACCTAATTTCAGACCTATATCTCTCCTCAATATTGATTTAAAGTTATCGGCCAAAATGTTGGCGAACCGCTTGGCACCTATACTGCCATCATTGATCCACAGAGATCAAGTTGGTTTCGTCAAACATAGGGAGGGCAAGGATAATACCGCCAGAGTTCTCAACATCCTTCATTATGTACATAAAAAACATTTGCGCTTGGTCCTTCTCAGCACAGATGCTGAGAAGGCCTTTGATCGGGTGAGCTGGCCTTTCATGTACTCGGTACTGGAATGCCTGAACTTTCCGAACCCCTTTCTGCCCCATTTAACATCCGCAATGGCACCAGGCAGGGCTGCCCCCTTTCCCCGCTCCTGTTTGTGTTAATGCTAGAACCCTTATTACAAGCCATACTACTAGATGATGATATTAAAGGTATCATGCTAGGAGATCAACAGCACAAGACAGCTGCGTTTGCCGATGATATGTTGTTGATAATTAGCAACCCATCATTAGCACTCCCCAAAGTGTATAGGCTTTTAGAGACCTACGGCTTTCTTTCTAATCTCAAAATCAACCACAATAAATCTCTAATAATATCCACTGGGATTTCAAGCTCTCTTAAAAACAGACTGAAATCCTTGTCACCCTTTAATTGGTCTGCCCCCCACTTGACTTACCTGGGAGTTAAGATATGTTCGGGTCCGAATCGGTGGTTTGACCTCAATTATACTCCACTTCTTAAAATGCTGAAGGATGATATTGCTCGCCTAGACATGCCCATATTATCCTGGTTCGGACGGAAAAATCTGCTCATGTCATTAGTCATCCCTAAATTAACCTATCTCCAGCAGGTTCTTCCCCTCCCTGTACCCTCTAAATATTATGCTGCTCTTCGATCCATCTTCAGTTCTTTTATATGGCAAAACAAGAAGGCTCGGAGGTCTTACAGTGCTCTGTCCCACCCCAAGGATAGAGGGGGAATCGCTCTCCCTGATCCAGAACTTTATGGCAGAGCGGTTCTCCTGACGAGAGTAATAGACTGGCTGAGACACCCTCCTCATAAATCTTGGGTAGCAATGGAACAAACTCTATTGGATATGCCTTTTAGGTCTTTCCTACTAGGGAAAAAAAACAGCATCCCTCCAACAGCTAACATTTCCCTTGTTATGAAAGCCACGTTCCAAGCCTGGAACTCCTTACAGAACTCCAACCTGGGTGTTCCCCTCCCATCCCCCTTACTGACTGTAAAAGACATTCTACATTTGGCTCCTAAAACCCTGCTGGACAGTACCCCTCTGTCCGTCAAAAGTTCAGAAGCGAAGATAGGAGATTTTTACCTGTCTGATACCCCCATTTCTCATGACTCTATCCGAGCTTGCTTGGGTGTTACCCCATCCCACCCCAACTTTATATATTTCCTTAAGGCCTACTTATCTCAACATGGTACTTTAGATACCTTCCTCCGTCCTTTGACTTGGATCGAGACCCTAATATCGCAACCTGCCTCTCCTGTCAAATTGATCTCTCAGATCCATACTGTAATAGACTTAGGACTCCTCCTACTTTCCACACCCCTGACTTCATCCGCCTGTGGGAAAAAGACTTGGACAGAACCTTTGATCTCACTGACCTTCACTCCATCTACCTTTCCCCACACTCTCTCTCGCGATGTGTTAAAGTTCAGGAAAACAGCTTCAAAATTTTATCCCGCTGGTATAAAATTCCTGACAAAACCTGTCTTTACTCAGCCCTGGCCTCGGACACGTGCTGGAGATGTTTAAATGACAGAGGAACATATTTCCATATTTGGTGGAATTGTCCCACGTTAGTACCCTGGTGGCAGGAGATTTTTAGGATCGGGAATCAAATCTGTGGGTCATGCTTTTCCACCACCCCCGAGATAGCCCTGTTGAATTTATTTCCCAAGAACGCCAGTTTGGCCGAAGTTCGGCTGTTTAGATATCTGCTTAGCACAGGGAAACTTCTCTTAACTATTCATTGGTTAACACCAACAGTTCCTTCGTTGGACCAGTGGTACCTCAAAATCCATCAGATATATAGATTAGAGGAATTATCCTCTTGGGAGTTAAGGTCCCACCATGCCTTTAATAAATTATGGATGAGGTGGAGTTCTTACAGAGGGTACCAAAGATAATCTCCATCCTCTCACCCCCCTTTTTTACTATATCCCTTCCAATACTCTGACCATATGAGTTCCAAGCTCTGCTTCTTGCTCTGCTCTGTGTACTTAATGTATCTTTATTTAGAAGATCTCCGACCCCAACCTTGCATACCGGACGTGAACCCAGTTTCTTATTGTATTTTATGCAGTTTGAATCTTTTGTAGTAATTAACCATTCTTATCAGGGGGCTAATGCCTCACCCTCCTGAGATCACATATTTATGTTTCTATCTGTACTATGCATTTTTCATCAATAAAATGTAAAAAAAAAAGAAAAGAAACTGAGTCATGGGAAGTCCAACACCCACCCACAACTTCTTTGCGAAGGCACATGATCTCACATCACAAACGCCTATGGGATCAACACATGAGTACAAGCAGCACACAAACTCAAAGCCACCATGCTCCTCCTGGTCCAGCATCTTCAGCCATGTCAACCACTGCTGTCCTCCCTGTCCCCCCTCAACCACCCGCCATTCCGCCTCTCACCATCAGCAGTTCCTGCTCATCTGCCCATAGTCAGGTGTCTGTCAAGGAAATGTTTGAGCGTAGGAAGCCAATGTCACAGAGTCACCCCCTTGCCCGGCGTCTGACAGCTGGCTTGTCAGAACTCTTAGCCTGCCAGCTTTTACCACACAAGCTGGTGGAGTCTGAGGCCTTCAAAAAATTTGTAGCTATTGGGACACCGCAGTGGAAGGTACCCGGACGAAAATTTTTTTCACAAAAGGCAATCCCCAACCTGTACTCTATTGTGGAAAAGGCATGTCTGGCACACAGTGTGGGGCAAGGGTCCATCTGACCACTGATACCTGGTCTGCAAAGCATGGTCAGGGCAGGTATACAGTATCACGTACACTGCGCATTGGGTAAACCTGCTGACGGCTGCCAAACATGGAATGCGTGGCTCTGCAGCGGAGTTTGTGACACCGCCACGACTTGCAGGCAGGCATGCTGCCACCTCCTCTACTCCTCCTCTTGAATTTGATTGTACAATGCTTTGTGTGTTTGTACCCAGGCTTACAGGACTTCCTCAAGCAGGCCAGGAAGGTGTGTGGCCATTTCAGGAGTTCCTACACAGCCATGGCGCACTTTTCCGACATTCAGCGGTGAAACAAAATGCCAGTGAGGCGCTTGATTTGCGCCAGCCCAACACGTTGGAATTCAACACTCCTAATGTTCGACCGCCTGCTCCAACAAGAAAAAGCCGCCAGTGAGTATTTGTATGATCGCGGTGCTAGGACAGCCTCTGCGGAGCTGGGTATTTTTTTGCCACATTACTGGACGCTCATGCGTAATGCCTGTAGGCTCATGCGTCCATTTGAGGAGGTGACAAACCTAGTCAGTCACACCGAAGGCACCATCAGCGACCTCATCCCATTTGTTTTCTTCCTGGAGCGTGCCCTGTGAAGAGTGCTGGATCAGGCCGTAGATGAGCGTGAAGAGGAAGAGTTGTGGTCAACATCACCACCAGAAACAGCCTTATCATTATCGTTTGCTGGACCTGCTGCAATGCTGGAAGAGGAGTCAGAGGAGGAATGTGGCTTTGAGAAGGAGGAAGACCAACCACAGCAGGCATCCCAGGGTGCTCGTTGTTGTCACCTATCTGGGACCCGTGGTGTTGTACGTGGCTGGGGGGGAAGAACAGACCTTCAATGAAATCAGTGAGGACGAGGAACGGGAGATGAGTAGCTCGGCATCCAGCCTTGTGCAAATGGGGTCTTTCATGCTGTCATGCCTGTTGAGGGACCCTTGTATAAAAAGGCTGAAGGAGAACGACCTGTACTGGGTGGCCACGCTACTAGACCCCCAGTATAAGCAGAAAGTGGCTAAAATGTTACCGAATTACCGGAAGTCGGAAAGGATGCAGCAGTTCCAAAACAAGTTAAAAAGTATGCTTTACACCGCGTATAAGGTTGATGTCAGAGCACAACGGGAATCGAACAGGGGAAGAGGTGAAAGGAATTCTCCTCCTACCACGACCATGCCGGCAAGAACAGGACGCTTTACAGACGTTTTGTTGATGAAGGACATGCGGAGCTTTTTAAGTCCTACGCATCGCCACAGCCCTTCGGGGTCCACCCTCAGAGAACGACTCGACCGACAGGTAGCAGACTACCTTGCCTTAACTGCAGATATCGACACTCTGAGGAGCGATGAATCCCTGGACTACTGGGTGTGGAGGCTTGACCTGTGGCCTGAGCTATCCCAATTTGCGATAGAACTTCTGGCCTGCACCTCTTCAAGTGTCCTGTCAGAAAGGACCTTCAGTGAAGCAGGAGGTATTGTCACTGAGAAGAGAAGTCGCCTAGGTCAAAAAAGTCTACATTACCTCACCTTTATTAAGATGAATGAGGCGTGGATACCAAGGGGACTGACAGTGGGGGATACATTTGACTAAAAAAGGCCTGATGAGATGCCTTGGGCTAAAAATGGTCCCCACGCTGCTGTATTTCATCTTTGCATGCCGGATGACTTACATGACTTCTCCGCCACCAACCAGGGTTCAAGTCGCAATGTTTTACTACACTTTCTGCCTGGAAAACATACATTTTTCGGCTGCAGCGGCTGCAACAATACCCAATTTTTCAGGCATGTGTACATGCCTAATTTTTCTGGCCTCTGGTGCTGCACTGTGGCTGCAAAAACAAAACAAAAAAAAGGCACATACATGTGACAATTCCCCTTCGTGATTGACTTACCATGAGTGTGTTGGCAATGTTGGCACACCCTAGATGATAAGGTCGTTGCTTCATTGTGAACAGACCAAAAGCGATCGGCTGGATAATTTTTCATAGAAAAAACATTAATTTTCTTTGTGATCATCTAAGGTGATCATTAAAGCCTACTAGGCCAACAATGGGCCCACACTGCAGAATCATTGTTTTATGGGTCACTTAACTGTCACTGAACTACCTCAGCACGACATAGGCTTTGAAAAACCGCCATCGCCTGCAATCTCCCAAATGTGCGCACGAGCACAGTCATCACTACACCAAGATTGACGCATAGAGGAATAAAATTTATGTCATGAGTGTGTCATCTATTGACAACTCTTTGCGGTTGTCTAAAACCTATTCGATACACGTCCCCTAATAGGGGACGTAACAGGGATTAAATTGATAAAAATTGTACTACTGATTACTGAACACACCACTCATATAGGGTGGCACAGTACATTGCGCGAGGAAGAGACCTTCAATGACGTCAGTGAGGACAAGGAATCGGACATGGCTAGCTTGGTATCCAACCTTGTGCAAATGGGGAGTTTGCGGTTTTGAAAATGGACTGTTTGCGGTTGTTTGCGGTGCATTAAACAGGGAGTTTGGTTTGTTACAGTTAGGTCTGTCACTGTGAAGCGGGCGTAACCCTTACACTACCTGATCGATAAAACATCATACCTGATCGTATACACACACTGGATGTTTTAAAACACATTATTCCAAACAATTTAGTGTGCGTCCACTACGTAATTTTCCATGGGAGTTTTGCCATGGATCCTCCTCCGGCATACCACAGTCCAGGTGATAGTTCCCTTGAAACAACTTTTCCATCATTACCGTGGCCAGAAAGAGTCCCTGTAGGTTTTAAAATTTGCCTGCCTATTGAAGTCTATGGCGGTTCGCCCGGTCGCGAACATTTGAGGAAGTTCACGTTCGCGAACGGAAAATTTTATGTTCGCGACATCTCTACATCAGAGTAGTAGCTGAGGCAGGTAGCCAGAAGAAACCGGTCTCTTTTTTCAAGGAACGGGTGAGGCGCCATGGATGATCTAATCAGATGTATCAGGAATTGGTGGGTGGAAATCCTGGCTGATCCGTGCCTGATTCATCTTGACAAAGGTGAGTCTCTCCACATTTTGGGTGAACAGTAGTGTTGGTCAAATCGTGAATATTTATCGCGAATATTGGCACTTCGAGAATTCACGAATATTTAGAATATAGTGCTATATATTCATAATTTTGAATATTCTACTTTTTTTTATCAGTAACCTCCCTCTTGTCTTGTGGCACTAATAAGAAGGCTGCAATGTCTTTATCTGAGCTTAGCAACATCCCTAGCAACCAATAGGAAAGTTGCCTACACCTTACTACATAAGGAACCTCCCCAGCAGCCTTTTTCTGTAGTGTAATAGAGTTCTGAGAAAGACAGCAGTGTGATTGCTGTGCTGTGCTTTGCTGTATATACATTGGACAGTTAACTTAGATCTATAATTCAGATAGTCAGAGATGGAGGGGAGATAGTCAGTGTAGGTTACATTGATATATAGTGTAGCTATAGTGTGGGTGTGCAGGGTGTTAGGTACTGTGATAGGTTCGGCTGTCCATACATACATAGTGCTGTGATGTCACCCAGTTGCACATATTGCGCAAAAATCTGCGCATCATTATTTGCCGATTTTCCCAATCGCAAATATATATTGGAGCACTGTACCTGCATATAAAGTTATTGCAATGTTCTGTCGTGCCAGTCATTATCTCCAGTCTCAGTAAACTTCTAGCAGCTTGAAAAATGTACCCAAATTGACCCACGCCTGTATTACGTGTGCATTACGCGAATATTAAATTGCCAATTTTTCGCAATCAAGAAAATAACTTCTAATTTGCGAATATATGGTGAGTATTCACCCATCTATTCGCAAAATATCGTAAATTCGAATATAGCCCCTGCCGCTCATCGCTAAGGAACAGGCGAGTTCTCCTTGGTACGGCCCCGACACTAAACACCCTCTCTGATGCCACACTACTGGCCGGGAAGGACAGCTTTTCCAGGGCAAACTCTGCCAGTTGCGGCTGTCAAGTAGTCCAGCGGATCTTCAATGTGGGCTGGAAGGGTGCTGTCCAAGTATGCCACCACCTGCTGGTTCAGGTCCTGCTCCAGGTCTACCTGCTGGTGTCAGCGACTGTAGACTCAGGCTGCTGCTAATGGAGCTGGTACTGCTCCTGCCACCCCACCCCTCCCCAGCAGCCATGGTAGTGGAACAGGTGCAGAGGGCCCCCTGGTCAGACCTGCGAGAGGATGGACAATGGTGCAGATAGGCAACAGCCAACTGACTACATAGGATGTCTCTGTAGTAGTTCAGTTTGTCCTCCCTCTCAGTCGGTGTAAAAAAAAACACTACGCAAGCGAGCATGCAGCCAGCCTTTAGTGCAAGTGACTCGGAGGGACTCCCTGCCTCCATCTCCACTGCTTACTGCCATGGTGTGTCTGGGGCCTCTGTCTCATCTTCCTCCTCGCTCTGTAGCTCCTCTGGCTGCTCCTGCTCCTCCTCTTCTGTCAGCTGAGTATAAAAACTACCCATTTCGCTACACATTGCCTGTGCGCCAATGTCCTCCTCCCCCTCTTCCAGTTCAGCCCCCACAGGGCTCATGTTGCCGTGATATCTAGGCGCCACGTCTCCAGTCCCCTAACCAGCCATTGTTACCACCATCTGTTCCAGGACATGAAGCAGTGGAATGATGTCGTTCATCCCGTAGTCGAGGCGACTGACAAAAAATCGTGGCGTCCTCAAAGGGCCTGAGCAAACGGCAGGTGTCACACATGAGCTGCCACTGGCTGACATCGAAGTTACACAGAGGAGTACTCCTATCCGCTTGCATGATCAAAAACTCATTGATGGCCTTTCTCTGTTAATATAGTCGGTCCAACATATGGAACGTGGAATTCCCACAGGTGGAAATGTCGCATATCAGCCTATGTTTGGGGATGCTGTTGTGTCGCTGAAACTCAAGGAGAGTGTGCTTTGCGGTGTACGAGTGACTGAAGTTCATGGAAAGCTTACTGGCCATTGACAACAAGACTTCCTTGACCCAGCACGGACACAATGTTCTTCCCGTTGTCGGTCACCATTGTTCCGATTTTGAGTTGTCGGGGAGAAAGCCAGGATTCGATTTCTTGACGAAGGACACAGAGCAAATGAGGTGCAGAACAGCACACTTGTAAATCGCTTTTCTAGCTCTGTCCCTAGCACCTTCTGATGTCTCTCCCTGCACTAAGATGCTGTGAGACGATTCCTCCCTATCATTTTCCTGCACTTATAAATCGTTTTTTTCCGTTTTTTTTCTTCCACAATTAGCTTTTTCCAGTTGCTGTCCCTAGCACCTTCTCATGTCTGTCCCTGCACTCAGAACAATGAAAAATAGCAGAATCTAAAATGGCTGCCGTATTTATAGGGCTGTGACATCACAGGGCTGGCTGCTGATTGGCTGCATGCATGCATGTTAATCTTGGTGATCCCGCCTTCCCAGAGTTCCCCGCCCCATGTCCTCAGTCCTCACAAGTGTGGCCGCCATTTTAGAAAAAAATTGCGATTCGTTACCATGAAACGCGAAGAAAGTGCAAATCTTCCTGAAATTCGGATCAAATTCCACTTCGTCTGATTAGATTTGCTCATCTCTAAATATAATCTCCAAAACAGAAGATCTTGTGGAGTGTTCCCAGTGTGCAATAGTTAGAAGTTACAAAGAGTGGTCCTACGATTGACAAAAAAGTTATTTAGTGACAGGGTCATAAGTGCCTAAAACTCCTCCATGATGATCTCACCTGGCGAATTACTGAAGTTGCTGCTAACATCTTAGTGTCATATATACCACTGGACAACTTAAGAGATATCGTGAAGTTCATGCCTTAACGGGACCGAGGTGTTTTGGCACCACAAGGGGGAGTCTGTATTGCAAGCAGCAATTTCTCTCTTCCAAGCCATGTCCTTCTGTACAAGAGATCAGTAAGTTTTTCTCACAAGCTTACTTACAGCAGAACCCAGCACTAGTGACTTTTATTAAGCCCAGGCTATTCTGCTTCATTACATTGACAGAAGTGACAGTTGTAAAAGTTTCTTTTAAAAAAACAGAAACACCAAGTGAAACAAAATGCAAATAAAAATAATATCGATGATAGTCCTACCATTACAAGTAGGCCTGTTCACTGGAATTAAAATCCATCAATCAGTCAGCTGTGACCTTATAAATCTTTTGCCACTGTCAATCAACACTGACCTGTAACATAAGGGTTCGTCATTTAGACATCCTTGTCAAGGCACCATTTCCTTCAGGGGAAAACACTGCAGAGAAGGCAGCACATCTAAAGCAACAAAATAACAATAATATGTATGAAGGTCAACAAAATGTCTTCAAATGGTCAAATCGCTGTTCATCCAAGATGTATCAAGTGTATGTCAAACAGTCGACTCATAGCATTAAAGAATATGACCATGGAATAACAACTGTGTTCGTTCAAGATTAAATTTCTGAAATATAATCCATTAAAAAATCAAATATAATAAGTCAAAACAGATACAGTAAAAGGAATATAATAAGCAAACATAATATCTGTTTACGGGAAACCACTCAACATTCCCCATCATTACACAAATTCCAGATCCTGCATTTATTTTTTTCTGTGTATTGTCAATATGAGACCTATCCAGTTAAATTTAGTTTAATTTAGCAAAAGTTTATAACGTATCTTCAAACGCTTTCACAGTGCCTTGCAAAAGTATTCACCCCTTTGACATTTTTCGTGTTTTGCTTCCTCACAACCTGTAATTAACATGGATTGTTTGAGCATTTGCATCATTTAATTTACAGAACATGCCCACAACTTTGAAGATGTATTTTTTTTCTTTATTGTGAAGCAAACAGAAAATAGGACAAAATAACACAAAAAGTCAATGTGCATAACTATTCACCCCCCTAAAGCCAATACTTTGTAGAGCCACCTTTTGCTCCAAGACGCTTTGGATAAGTCTCTATGAGCTTGCCACATCTTACCACTGGGATTTTTGCCCATTTCTCTTTGCAAAACTGCTCCAGCTCCTTCAAGTTGAATGGTTTGCGCTAGTGAACAGCAATCTTTAAGTCTGACCACAGATTTTCTACTGGATTGAGATCTGGGCTTTGACTAGGCCATTCCAACACATTTACATGTTTCCCCTTAAACCACTCAAGTGTTGCTTTAGCAGTGTGTTTGGGGTCATTGTCCTGCTGAAAGGTGAACCGTCACAACAAAAGGTGAACCAAAGCATCAAATCACGCACAGAGTGGTACAGGTTTTGCTCAAGAATATCCCTGTATTAAGCACCATCCATCTTTCCCTTAATTCTGACCAGTTTCCCAGTCCCGGCCACAGGATGGTGTTCTTTGGAAGATGTGATGTGTTGGGTTTGTGCCAGACATAGCATTTTCTTTGATCCATCACAAATTGACATTAACAAAATTGACATTACCAAAACCTTGAATTTAAGGCTGTAATGTAACAAAACACTAAAAAAGTCAAGGGGTGAATACTTTTGCAAGGCATTGTATGCACATAGGATATTTTTTGTGATTTATGACCTGATTGACTGTGAAAACCCTTCTACCTGAAGCTGCATGCACTATGTGATACTCTCAGTATACTAGGCTTGTTTCCATAATATTCAATACAAGTCACGTTTCCTATTCTGAATTCTGTCTTTACAGTTTATGAACAACAGTGTCACTGCTTCAGATAGAGCTACATCTTTGATGAGAAACATCTGAGATTTCAGATATGATTCAAAGGATGATAACAAAGACATCATTTTGATTTTAGTATTACCCACTGGCTTTGAGTCCTGAATCGAAGTATATTTAAGAAGGAAGAACACATGTTTTGCTCACAGATGTTTTCTCTTTGCACTGTTGCTGTTTCAAGGCATTTATTTATTTTCTTAGTATAGCATATGTTCATAAACCATCCCAGATTTCTAGACTGTGGCTTATGCAACAAAGTCATCATTATTTCAGTTTTATTTAATAGTAACATAGTAGTATGAAGACATCTGTCCATCCAGTTTAGCTTATTATGCTGCAAAGTTGATCAAGACCAAAGTAAAAACCCTTGTGAGGAAGATGCCAATTTTCCCCATCTATGGGATAAATGGTTCCTTCCCGACTCCAATCAGCCAATCAGAATAACTCCCTGAATCAACAACCCTTCTTAAATAATCTAGCAATTATGACTTATAATATTATTATATTTAGGGAACATATATTGGACCCTTACTGAGTTCAAACATCACCACCTCATCTGGCAGAGAGCTCTACAGTTTTACTGCTCTTACAGTAAAGAACCCTCTTTTATGTTGGTATAGAAACCTTCTTTTCTGTAGTGGATGCTCTTTTGTTACTGTCACAGTCCTGGGTTTAAATAGGCCGTGGGAGAGATTGTTATACAATAGTTATTACACAATTAAAGGGGTTTTCCTGCAATTCATAAAATAAAATAAAATTACTGAAATTTATAATAAATATAAATAAATATATTCCCAAATATCTTTTATTATTAATAATGGCTCATTTTTTCTGGAGAGCAATCATCAGGTAAAATAAAATGGCCGCCGTCCTTTTAGAATACACAAAACATGTCATAATCAAACAGCAGGACAGGTTACACGGAGCTGAAGAACTACCTCAGCATCCTC
This sequence comes from Bufotes viridis, assembly GCA_033119425.1. Classification (NCBI taxonomy): domain Eukaryota; kingdom Metazoa; phylum Chordata; class Amphibia; order Anura; family Bufonidae; genus Bufotes; species Bufotes viridis. The sequence continues at coordinate 128,351,782 of CM065590.1, forward strand.
TCTGATTATGATCCTGAGACATCAAGCACACTGCTCCTCCAAAAACTCCCCAACACGTGTTTCGCATCAGCTTCCCCTGATGAAGCTGACGCAAAACACGTGTTGGGGTGTTTTTGGAGGAGCACACTTCTTGGTCTGTATACTATTATGTATTATTTGCAGTGCCATATTTTGGTTTATACTTATATTCACTGCTGTTACATACTTACATTACTGTCTATGTGACCTATGTTGTGGCTCCTCCATGTGGCTGATCTGTCGATATCATATTATATGTTTGTAAATTTTAATTTATATTTAATAAAATATTGATTTTCATATAAATCTGTGTATGCAGTGTGTTTGATATTTATTTTTCGGCATTTATAGTATACAAATACTGTATGGAAGGAAATTATGTCAATTTTGGGGGCTATCCTAATGTAGTTTATTGTTAAAATTGATGCACATGCTGTAATATTACCTGCTGCCTTCCTTACACTAAGAAGTAATTATGTAATACACACAAATGATTGAATAATTCTAAAATCTGCACATTAAACATCAGATTGCATTGCTACCAATAATTCATTTATTTTTGCCTATTGTCATTATGTGCAGTCATTGCATTTTGTAATTGGGTTAAGGTAGAGAGCAGACTAATTATAAGCCTGTTGATTGTACTGAGCCCAGTTATACCCAGTAGCCAGTGACAAATCTTTATAAACCTATATCTGCATTTTCAATGATTATAGCACCATCAGCACAGGACTGTAGAAAGGAGATGAATGAGTTCCCATGTGATTACTGCAACTTTAATAATCACAAGGGGTCAATTGGGTCAATTACTGTTTCAGTTTGCCCTATGTCTCCTGCATGTAAATCAGCTTACCAGGAGCTTAGGAAGTGCTTTGATTATAACATTTATTTTATAGCCTTTATCTTTGCAATTGCAGGCATTTCCAATATGGGATAATGAAATTCACCAGCTGGAAGGGTACTGCTGTATTCGCTCAGTATGTGCCTAGTCAGATATTTCAAAAGGAAGCGTTTCCTCTACTGTCGAGCAGGCTGCCAAGGTTATTTTTTTCTTGTAGCACATACAGATCAATATTTTCTCAAGAAACTGCAAGTTGAACAAGAAATTATAACATCTCAGAGTCCATGTGCCACCATATGGAGCCCCCTTATAGCACATACATAATATTACATGGACCTTATTTCCCAGAAGCACTGCAGCTTCCAATGGTTCATGACAGCATGCTTTTATGTTGCATTCATAAGGATCAGACAGAGAAAAACTGTGTGGTCTCTTTATTAGGGCTCATGCAGACAAACGTATGCCGGCCAGTCCCGTGCTGCGGACCTTAATGCATGGGCACCGACCGTGGGGCCGCCTCATGTGGATTGTGGACCCATTCACTCGTCCACAATCCACACTGTCCACACAGCAAAAAAGTAGTGCATGCAGTGCCTCCGTTCCTCACCACACCGCATCTCTCGGATCGGGACCCATTCAAGTGAATGAGTCCACATCCGTGATGAAGGGTGCACACAGCCGGTGCCTGTGTATTGCGGACCTGCTGTTTGCGGGACGTAATATGGCCACGGCCGGGCAACGGCTGTGTGTATGAGCCCTTATAGCATAGGGGCTCATAGACTTCTATCAGTGCCATATTACATTTCTCTGTTCAACTGTTCTGTATGTAGAAGGTAGTGACTAGGCACTTTTTTGACTGCTTATTCCAAATGTATAATGGAGAGATTTACAGTCCCTATCCTAAGATTTAGAGAGTCCAAACTGGCATAGGCAATCTAAAGATGCACTAATTTTATCACAGTGGCTTATACTGCATGGTAAATTTGGTGCATGGCAAGACACCGCCTATTGGTTGGTTTATTTTGCACCAAAATTTCGTGCCAAGTTGGAGATGTGCTCCTCACAGTGTAGCATTGTTCAGTGATGGCAGTATCAAAGTCAATAAGGGCACATAGCTTTGACAAGGGGAATGGTGTTGGTAACAAGTCCACTCTAACCCCTTCAACCACCTTGACGTAACCATACGTCAAAGTTGTTGAGGGAATGTATGGAGTGGGCTGCTGCAGTGACCTCTAATAGATCTCTATCTGTTAGGACAAGGGATGAAAAGATTACAAGTTCTAACCCCCTAAGAGAACTAATAATCTAATATATAAAGCTGAGTGTATGTATGTGTGTGTATGTCCGCTAAAGGAATCCGCACCATCGCATTTACAATCACGAAAATTGGCACACAGGTACATCAGGTGTCTGGTAAGGTTTTAGGTAGGTCTCAGCTCTCTGGGACATACCGTTCTTGAGATATTCCCAAAAAATACATTAGCCAATAGAAGCCTGGTCACATGACCCTTATCAGCCAATTGAAGCTCGCTGGCAGTTCATCTCCACACACACAGTTTTACTCCAGGCAACCATACCAACCCAGCCATGTTTCTTCACTGCTGTAGATTAATTTTAAAGGAAATCTGTCACCAGGATAATCACTATTGAAGTAAAGCCATGGCCTAATAGCACTTAGTACCTTATTTCCTGTGGTTTCCATAACAACTCGTCCATTTCTCTTTACTGCTGCAGGTCAGCTTTAATCTCCTGATGTCCTGATACTTAAGGACACAGGGCGTACCTGTACGTCCTGTGTATTTCCGATCCCCGCTGTGCAGTGTGCAGTGATCGGAACAAGATACCTGCTAAACAAGGTACCTTGGGACAATGCCGAGGGGGGTCCTGTGAAGATCGCTGCAAACCACAGGTCAATTCAGACCTGCAGTTTGCAGCGCTTTCTGCAGTTTCTGATCCCCGTGGTCTGTGACTGCGGGGATCAGAAACAAAAAAATTACATCTTTTTAGTTTTTATTGCCCCCCCCTCCCCTCCCGCAGCCCTCTTTGAGATGGCTGGCAGGCTGTGCAGGGGAGGGTGCGGACGGAACTAAAAGTGCGGCGGTGCAGCGGGCGATCCTCCGCCCGCCTCCTCTCTAATATTCATTGGTGGCCAGTGGGTATAGCAGAGTGTCAGCATTCTGTGCTGTGATGTCAGCCGTTTAACCCCTTCCATGCCGCGGTCTGTATGGTCCGCTGTATGGAAGGGGTTAACAGGGAGGGAGCCTTCCCAGGTATCCTGCTTGCCATGGTAATGGAAAGTCTGATCATACTTCTGCTAAAGGCAGAAGTCTGATCAGACTAAGCGTAAAAGTGAAAATACAGTACAGTACACTATATAGTGTACTGTATTATACAGACATCAGACTCAATGGATCTTCAAAAACCAAGTGGGTCTGGGTGAAAAAAAAAATGTAAAAAGTGAAAAAAAGTTAAAATAAAAAAACACATTTCAATCACTGAATAAAAAAAAAATTAAAAATAAAAGACACTACACAGATTATGTAGCACCGCATCCGTAAAAACCTGCAATAAAAAACTATCACATGACCTAACCCCTCAGGTGAAGACCATAAAAAAAAGGTGTAAAAAAGCCTTTTTTTTGCCACCTTACATCACAAAAAGTGTAATACCAAGCGATCAAAAAGGCGTATGCCTCCCAAAATAGTACCATTCAAACCGACATCTCATCCCGAAAAAAAATGAGCCCCTACATAGGACAATCGCCTAAAAAAATAAAAAATATGTCTCTCAGACTATGGAGACACTAAAACATGATTTTTTTTTTCTAAAATGCTGTTATTGTGTCAAAGTAAAATAAATTTAAAAAGTATACATATTATGTATCGCCGCGTCCATAAAAACCTGCTCTATAAAAGTATAACAACATGATCTAACCTCTCAGGTAAATACCGTAAAAAAATAAAAATGAAATCAGTGTAAAAAAAAAACATTTTTTGTAACCTCACATCACAAAGAGTCATATTCCTCCCAAAACAGTGCCAATCAAACCTTCATGTCATCCCGCAAAAAATGATGCCCTACATAGTACAATCGCCCAAAAAAATTAAAAAAATATAGCTCTTAGACTATGGAGATATTAAAACATGTTTTTTTTTTTGTTTCAAAAATTATATTATTGTGTAAAACTTACATAAATAAATAAATAAAAAGTATACATATTAGGTATCACCAAGTCCGTGATAATCTGCTCTATAACACATGACCTAACCCTTCAGGTGAACACAGCAAAAAATTTTTATATAAATACGATGTCAAAAGCCATTTTTGTCACCTTACATCACAAAAAGTGTAATAGCAAGTGATCAAAATTTCATATGCACCCCAAGATAGTGCCAAACAAACAATCATCTCATCCCGTAAAAAATTAGCCCTTACATAAGACAGTCGCCCAAAAATAAATATAAATATGGCTTTCGGGATGTGGAGAGACTAAAAAATCATTTAAAAAAAATGCTTTATTATGTAAAACTGAAACAAAACCCCAAAAAGTAGTCATATCTGGTATTGTCGCATCCGTAACAACCTGCTCTACAGAAATAGCACACAATCTAATCTGTCAGATCAACTATGTAAATAAAAAAATAAAAAAACGGTCCCAAAACAGCTATTTTTCTGCAAATTTTCCATTTTAATCCATTTTTCTAGTAACAAAGCAAGTGTTAACAGCCAATCAAAACTCAATATTTATTGCGCTGATTCTGTAGTTTGCAGAAACACCCCATATGTGGTCGTAAACTGCTGTACGGTCAAACGGAGGGTGCAGAAGGAAGGGAACGCCATATGGTTTTTGGAAGGCAGATTTTGCTGGACTGTTTTTTTGACCTCATGTCCCATTTGAAGCCCCCCTGATGCACTCCTAGAGTACAAACTCCAAAAAAGTGACTCCATCTAAGAAAGTACACCCCTCAAGGTATTCAAAACTGATTTCACAAACTTTGTTAACCCTTTAGGTGTTCCACAACAGTTATTGGCAAATGGAGATGAAATTTAAGAATTTCTATTTTTTGTTACCTTGCCTCAAAAAAAGTGTAATATAGAGCAACCAAAAATCATATTTACCCTAAAATAGTACAAAGAAAAATGCCACCTTATCCCGTAGTTTCCAAAATGGGGTCACTTTTATGGAGTTTCTACTGTAGGTGTGTATCAGGGGGGTTTCAAATGGGACATGGTGTCAAAAAAAACAGTCCAGCAAAATCTGCTTTCCAAAAACCATATGGCGTTCCCTTCCTTCTGTGCCCTTCCGTTTTGCCATACAGCAGTTTACGACCACATATGGGATGTTTCTGCAAACTACAGAATCAGGGCAATAAATATTCAGTTGTGCTTGGCTGTTAACCCTTGCTTTGTTACATGAAAAAATTGAATAAAATGGAAAATTTGCTAAAAAATTTAAATTCTGAAATTTTATCTCCATTTGACATTAACTCTTGTGGAACACCTAAAGGGTTAATGATGTTTGTTAAATCACTTTTGAATACCTTGAGGGGTGTAGTTTCTAGTATGGGGTCATTTTTGGGTGGTTTTAATATTTAAGCCTCACAAAGTGACTTCAGACCTGAACTGGTCCTTAAAAAGTGGGTTTTGGAAAATTTCTGAAAAATGTCAAGATTTGCTTCTAAAGTTCTAAGCCTTGTAACGTCCCCAAACATTAAATGGCATTCCCAAAATGATCCAAACATGAAGTATATATATATATGGGTGGAATGTAAATTAATAACTATTTTTGGAGGAATTCTATGTATTATAGAAGTAGACAAATTGAAACTTGGAAATGTGCTAATTTTTCCACATTTTTGGTAAATTTGGTATTTTTATAAATAAAAATAACAATATAGCAATAACAAATGACAAAACAGGTGTACACTGCGGTCTTACTAAGCCCTCAAACTGATGTTTAAAATTGAGAGGTTAGTCAACATGCACTACAGTGGAGGACATGTCTTACCCTGGGAACACACCTAAGCGTTTTTCAGCGCATTCAAACGCGCTGAAAAACGCACAACAAGTGAAAACCCATGTATTCCAATGGACATGGTTCACACTTGAGCGTTTTACAGCGCGTTTGAACGCGCTGAAAAACGCCAAACGCAAACGCTTGTGCATGAGCTTCTTTGGGGCGTTTGCCCAAGCGTTTGCACCCATTGAAAAGCATGGGAACGCGCATATAAGAAAATATGCGCGTTTTCCGCTTCAAAAACGCGCATATGATCGCGCGTTTTTGTAGTAAAACCCAGCAGAAAGGCAGAATCTCCACCCACCTTTGCTGGGTGGGGATTCTTTTTTTCTGCAAACTGTAAGCTGTCAATCAAAAACACCCAAATACGCGCGTTGCATGCAAAAATACAAAAACGCCTAAAAAAACGCGCGTTTTCCGCAGAAAAAACGCTCAAAAAAACGCCTGATCCAAAAACGCCTAGGTGTGTTCCCAGCCTTAAGCCCAAGCACCACGCCAAGGTCTCTCAAGTAGCTCGGGACCTAACACTCACCTACCTGTGCCATATGGGCAATACCAGGGGCCAGTGGGCAAAATTACAGGAATGTATTAGGCCGACTCGCAGCAGACTCCTCAGTTACCTCTAGCATGTAACCATGCCTGCAATGGGAGGAGGGAGAAGGCTGTGAGACCCACCCAAGACTGGCTGATATGGCCCAGGCCTCACAGGTGCACCTAAATATAGCCTGTGGATGGAAATTTTTGCTGGGGATCGCCATTAGCAATGGGCCACAAGTGCAGGATCTTCTCCCCTGTATATATATGCACAACTGCATTTTTGGGTTGAGCACATCCTGCTTCATGCCACCTTTCAGTTGGTTTGTGTATATATAATTGTTTGGAGGTGTATAAACTCCCATGTAAATGTAGCCTGTTTTCCATCCACAGGCTATATTTAGGTGCACCTGTGAGGCCTGGGCCATATCAGCCAGTCTTGGGTGGGGATCACAGCCCTCTCCCTCCTCCCATTGCAGGCATGGTTACATGCTGGAGGTAACTGAGGAGTCTGCTGCGAGTCGGCCTAATACATTCCTGTAATTTTGCCCCCTGGCCCCTGGTATTGCCCATATGGCACAGGTAGGTGAGTGTTAGGTCCCAAGCTACTTGGCGTGGTGCTCGGGCTTAAGACATGTCCTCCACTGTAGGACATGTTGACTAACCTCTCAATTTTAACATCAGTTTGAGGGCTTATTAAGACCACAGTGTGCAACTGTTTTGTCATTTGTTATTGCTATATTGTTATATTATTTATCACATCCACACTATTGCCATTTTGTGTAGGATGTCTATCGTGGTGCTTGTGGTCCGCTGTGGGCATCCTCCACCGTATGCATTTTTGCTGGGGATCTCCATTATCAATGGGCCACAAGTGCAGGATCTGCTCCCCTGTATATATATATGCACAACTGCATTTTTGGGTTGAGCACATCCTGCATCACGCCACCTTTCAGTTGGTTTCTGTATATAAATAAAAATAAACTTATTTGACACGATTTTACCACTGTCATGAAGTGCAATATGTGACGTAAAAACAATCTCAGAATGGCCTGGATAAGTAAAAGCATTTAAAAATTATCACCACATAAATTGACACTGGTCAGATTTGCAAAAAATGGCCTGGTCCTTAAGGTGAAATATGGCCGTGTCCTTAAGGGTTTAAGGGGTGGGGGGCTGTGGAGGTAAGTGTTAAGGGTCGGAGTATGTCATTGTTATAGTGGATACTGTTGATATCTTTTAACGACACACAGAAACATTAAATGAAATAGATTAAATATACCCAGGAGAAGCCGGGTCCTTCAGTTAGTTATTAAATAAAAAGTTAAAAAAAAGTAAAAAAAAAAAAAAGTTTAACTCAAACCTTTTTCCCAATTTTACATATAAAAATATATTGGCAATAAAAGAAAATAAACATATCAGGTATCATCGCATTCAAAAATGGCTGAACAATAAAAAAATTTTTTATTCCAGTGTGGTGACCGCCGTAAAGGGAAAAAAAACGAATAACAGTGATCAAAAAGTCGTACATACCACAAAAATGGTACCAATAAAAACTACAGTCCGTCCTGCAAATAAACATGCCCTCCTACAGCTCTGTGGAAGGAAATTTAAAAAAGTTATGGCTGTCAGAAAATGGTGATGCAAAGAAAATTTAGATTGTTTTCAAAGTTTTTTATTTTTTTTTAAGTAGTGAAACAAAAAAAAATATACAAGTTTGGTATCGCTGTATTCTTATTGAGTCGCAGAATAAGGGTGTCAATTTTAACATACAGTGAACAAAGTCATGTCAAAACCCCAAAAATATTGGTGGAATTGTGTTTGTTTGTTTTTTCTATTTAACCACACAAAGAATCATTTTCCTGTTTTCCAGCAAAAGACATGGTAAATTAAGTGGTGCCCTTAAAAAAATAAAACTTATCCCTCAAAAAATAAGCTGTTATATGAACGTAAAATTGAAAAAGTTATGGCTGTTGAAATGTGGGGAGGAAAAAACCCAAAAAGGCAAAACCAAAATTGGCCCGGTGCTTAAGGGGTTAATGTTAATGAGAAATGACTGCAGAACTGGACTTCACCTATAGGAGTAGTCTTTCCTACGCCCTATTTGAGGCTAATGGTACTCGGATTCCCCCAGAACTAACAGTAGGGCTGAATTGAAAAACAGTCCCAAAAATAACATATATCAATATGAAATAAATGAAACGGCAATAAAAAAATACATACATACATACATACTCACCTCATTTCATTGATCGCTGAGAGGCCTTCACAGCTACTGTATCTTGATTGAAGAAAATGCACCACGTCATCACGCTGGCCGGGCACAGTGATGTAATTACTGATGATGTCACCACGTCCGCCCAGTGTGATGACATGGTTGCGTCATCATGTCAGTGCATGCAAGATTTGGTCGTTTTCTTCAATCAAGATGGCCACGATGGCCTCTCCACGACCAAATGGATGAGCTGAGTATGTATTTTTTTTAGCCCCTGATTACCACCTGAAAGGCCTCAATATGACTCTCAGGTGCCACGATCAGAGTTGAATGCAGCATCTGAGGGGGTTCAATGAAGGGGAGTGGCGCAATTGCCATTCCCTGTCACTGCGCCTACTGCATACAATGGAAAGCGATTTGTGATAAAGTGCTCTGTAATGAATCAAATTTCTTGTAGAAGTTTGGAGAAAACTTTGCTCATTACTAAACAAGAAACTTAAATTAACCAGTGAATTACAGAAATCAAATACTGAGGGTCATGGAAGAAGGAGATGATCTAGTAATGTAGTAGATATCAGATGTATGGTAAGCAGGTAGATGACAATTTAACAAGTACATGACAGTGAACAGAAACTGAGCAATATTGAACAAACCCTATCTGAATTCAACCAAGCATTTCAACCAAGACAATACAACAGCACAGAAACAGACAAATCCTAAAACAGCAACACACAGACTCCATGGAACTACAGATCTCAGAATTTACATATAACACACTAGGTTCCATAGAGTTACAGATTCAAGAGTATCCAGAAAACAAAAAAGACCAGAACAGAATCTGTGAGCCAAACACATAACAAACAATATACCTTACAACTAGACTGAAGTGAGGCCTTGAAGCCAGCACCGGAAAGCAGATAAGTAAGCTTCACATTATAGGTCCTGCAAAGTAGACGGGGGTGGGATATAAAAAAGGTATTCCACTTGTTTTCCATTTATAATACTGGAGTCTTCTTTCGTGGCAGAGATACCTTTATGCCACCTCTGGCACCAGAACCCTGTATGACTGCTATCTCTCATATAGTTCTCATATATATCCCATATAGTTAGACCCCTGAGGAAAGGTTGCCTTCATTTTCCTTATTTCTTAAAACGTTTATGCCTCTCTTAAATCACTCAGACTTTCAACATCAGCACTGAAGTAGAGTCAGCAGACTTGATTAGAGATGAGCGAATCGAATCCATCAAAGTGGAATTCGATCCAAATTTCAGGATAAATTTGATTCACCTCGAAGCAGAATTTCCTCGTGCTTCGTGGTAGTGAATCAATTAAACCTGAAATAATCTAAAAAACATCATATTTACCTCCTCCATTTGCTCGCCACATTGGCCAGCTTAATGACGCCATCTCGGAGCTTGCAAGATTTCGCACCAGATCTTCAAGCAAGATGGCGGCAGCCGGCCCGTTGCGAGCAAATGGAGGCAGTAAGTTAGAAGTAATTTTTTTTGTTAATTTTACACAGTTTTTACACTCAGATGCTGCAATCAGGTATGAACGTGGCATGTATGAACACAGCATCTGATCATGTGTGAACGCGACATCTGAGGGGTACAATGATGGGGACCGGCGCTATCGCAACTCCCCATCATTGCACCCGCTACTTACAAAATAATGCGCTTTGTGTCGAAGTAAGGCCTCTTTCACATGAACGTATGGCTGTTTCAGTATTTTGCGGTCCGCAAAAAACGGATCCGCAAAAAAAATGGATGACATCCATGTGCATTCCGTTTTTTGGGGAACGGAACATTTGCCCCCTAATAGAACAGTACTCTCCTTGTCCGTGATGCGGACAAGAATAGGACAAGTTCTATCTTTTAACGCTCATTTCTAGACTTGATGTTACCAAGTCAAAGTTTTTCACCTTTGTAAATTCTCTTGAAAGGACAATGTGTTGCTCAATTATAATAATGCTTCATTTGTCTCTGTGAAATGCTTTCTACAATTACTCACAACTGTTCAAGACATGTGCTAATTGAGCTTTGGGCAAACATTACCTTTCAGTGCGTATCATTCATTTTGCTTATTTCTTTAGAATTCACTCATTAGAATTCCCCATGTTAATAATTAAGATGTAAAAAAAAAGTCATGTGAGATTCTATAAAGAACGTCTACGAATACATTTCCAGGATCATACACAAAGGTATGAAAATGACATATTATGCAGCATAATGAATTTCAGCCAGGAAAATGACTCTCATACCAGATTGCAATTTATGTAGTATTAGAGTAAGAATGTCCTTGTTCTAATTCAAGTACAATATAAACATAATTATGGACTTGTGTCTTGATTTTCTTATATATCATTTGTTCTTCAGAATTTCAGTTTCACTTACTCAGCATTTGGGGTTATGCTCAATACTGTATTACAGTGCCATAATAGGGCGTTCATAGAGGTCCATGAGCTCTCTTACCACAAATCTTCAAAAGCAGGCATGCAGAGTTTTTATGTTATATTCTTTATGAATCTGTGTGCATCTGGAGTAGTAAAGGTCCACCTCTTTATAGATGGAAGGCATGTGAGCGGATGTTCATCAGTATTTTGCACCTTTGCAGCCTCCAACATCAACCAGTGGGGTCTGGTCATGTCTTGTAGATGTAACCAGTGGGGTCTGGTCATGTCTTGTGGATATATGTTTTAACCTTGGACTTTTTTCAGTGACATATCATTAGTTTATGTCCTTTTCCAGAGAATTGCACTGCTCTTCTTGTATTATCTTCATCTCTCATCTGTGGATTACTTTCCTCTTAGCTCTTCCCTCAGCTATAATAACCGCTACACACTTTCTATCAGAAATCCCACTATCCATCCATGTGAAAGACTTGGACCTCATCTGGACCACCTCACCAACTAAACACAGAAGCTTATGTTAGACCAGTATTCCAAATCTCATTCTCACCACTTGCATCACTTCAGGCTCTGTCCTGTGACTCTCACAATCCTCTTCTGTATTTATACCTTAGGTCTAGGACAGCTCATAAAATCCCATGGCTTTTAATACCACTTTTACATAAATGACACTGAAGTTTGCTTTCTGTTGTCTTACTGATTTCTGGAGTTCCTGAGTGTCTGTCTGCTGTTTCCATCTTCCTCACCTTTGCCTCCTAAAACTCAACGTGGACAAAACCAATTTCATCATCTCTCCTTTCAATCCCATATCTAAAAACCTTGCATCTCTTTAATCCATTAACTCCACTGCCTGGATAATCCATTGCTTCCATAACACCTCTTCTCTCTGCCAGTCCCTTCATCTGCTACCTACATCCAGCAACTACAGATATTTCCTAATACCATAGTATTGTACAACTGTCAATTCATATTGTCTTCTGCATTGCTTGCTTTCAATGTGCAAGGCTGGGTTTATATAGGTTTACAATGTATTTTATTCCTCCACTGGGCTTTCTGTCAGGGGTATACATTTGAGAATGTTCCATTTTTTGGTGGCCAGTGCCAGCTCCTATGTTTTGTCCTCCTACTCCAGTTCTCTCAGCACGGCAGTACAGTTTAATTCAGGAGTCAGGAGGGAATCTGTATCCTTCGGCCAAGTACACAAGTGCTTGCCTTTCCTAGTGTTAATTAACTGTGGGAGCATTAGATCATTACTTCTTTAGCTAGCAGCTCAGGCAGCCCTCTGGGCATTAGCCCACCAGTTTCCATGTAGGTCCTATGGCCAAACTGAAACTAATTGTTGACTTCAGAGGCTATAAAAGCAGATTTTAAACCATATGCTTATAGGGTTAAAAATAATTATGAACTTTGTAGTACAACCTCTGTGAGCATGCCTTGGCTTAAAGGGCTTCTGTCACCCCACTGATGTAATTTTCACTAGCTGACATTAGCTACTTGCTAATGTCAGCTGAGTTCAAACATATGTTTAATATCTTTTTTTCTGTTTTCAATCTTCTTAAAAACTTACTTTTGTCATATGTAAATTAGCTTCGCTACCAGCAAGTTGGGCGGGTACTTGCTGGTAGCCGCCGCATCTTCATGGCCTTGGAACGCCCCCTCTTCTTTTTGATAGACAGGGCCAGCGCTCTCCTCCTCTCGCTGGCCCTGTCTGCAGCTGCAATCCCGCGCCTGCGCCGTCTCGGTCTTTAGTCGGCGCAGGCGCTCTGAGTGAGGACGCTCGCTAGGCGCTCCGTCCTCAGTGCGCCTGCGCCGATGACGTCAGCGCTACACCCGGAAGAAAGACGCCGGCATCGCCTGCTCTTTACCAGGGATGCCGGCGTCTTCTCTTCCGGGTGTAGCGCTGACGTCATCGGCGCAGGCGCACTGAGGACGGAGCGCCTAAGCGAGCGTCCTTCACTCAGAGCGCCTGCGCCAACTAAAGACCGAGACGGGCGCAGGCGCGGGATTGCAGCTGCAGACAGGGGCCAGCGAGAGGAGGAGAGCGCTGGCCCTGTCTATCAAAAAGAAGAGGGGGCGTTCCAAGGCCATGAAGATGCGGCGGCTACCAGCAAGTACCCGCCCAACTTGCTGGTAGCGAAGCTAATTTACATATGACAAAAGTAAGTTTTTAAGAAGATTGAAAACAGAAAAAAAGATATTAAACATATGTTTGAACTCAGCTGACATTAGCAAGTAGCTAATGTCAGCTAGTGAAAATTCGTCAGTGGGGGTGACAGAAGCCCTTTAAAGGCTATGTACACCTTATAGGTCATAGACACTTATTTAAGCCACATTCTTATCAGTAAGATAAGAACTGAGCTATAATGAAGGTCAGAGATCAGAGAAAAGGAGCAGAGTGAAAATTCAGATCTCGCTACTAGAGAAACTCAAGGCTGCAAAGACAGTGGTTCAAATTTTTTATAAATTTTAGCTCAAAATGAGTATAATGCAATAAAAAAAATTGCCCCAAAGATGTACATAGCCTATAAATTCCAGTAAATTGTCAGTAGGCATGCGTAACAGTGAATAAACTAGTATCCTGTACTTTAGCTAGTGATAAAGGTTAACTCACTAAGGATCTGTTCACACTGATGGCAACTATATTAGACTGGATTTCAGGGCATTCAAAACGGTGTTAAAACATTTTATATATGTTTTTGTAACCATATTTAGTATGATATTCAGTTTGCATATGTCATTCATATATTCATGCATCATATGTTTTGTTTCCTTTGATTAGTGATAACTAGAGATGAGCGAATCGAAGTTGACGAAGTGGAATTCGATCAGAAATTTCAGTAAAAATTTGATTTGCACCAAAGTTGAATTTCCTCACGCTTCGTGGGAATGAATCACATTTTTTCCTAAAATGGCTGCTGCCCATGTATAAACATGGAGCAAAGAACTCTGGGAACAATTGATCACCCACAATGCCATGCATGCAGCCAATCAGCAGCCAGCCAGCCCATGCAAGGTCACAGCCCTATAAATAGCATCAGTCATTTTGGATCATGTATTTTCCAGTGTACTTAGCGCTGGGAGAGACGTCAGCAGGCGCTAGGGACAGTGGTAGAAAAGACTTCATTGTGCAAAAAAAATGATTTAGAAGTTCAGGGAAAGATTATTCAAAGTGTAGGGAAAGAATAGGAAGGCATTATCTACAATATAAAAGGAGAACAGGGTGCAATAGGAGAGTGTATAGCCAGGGTAATAGGAGAGATTCTATTACACCTTGCTGCACTATTTGGGGATCCAAATTGCAGTTATACTGCTGCTTTTAGGTTTTCACTATATGATAGCTCAGTAATTCCAGCAAACCTTGCCTGTTATTGGGGTGCAAGTGCTGTGTGATACAGCCATTTAAGGGGTGTATTAATAGGAAATATATGTACGTCCTATAAGCTGTTCTGCGATGATTTTACATTGTTATTCATTTTATGAGGGGGTGTATTAATAGGAAAAAAAATACGTCTTATTTGCCATTCTATGGCGAAGTTACATTGTACTACAGCCTTTTACGGGGTGTATTAATAGAACATACACATATGTCCCATTAGCCGTTATGCAGTGAATTTATATTGTTACACATTTTTATGGGGGGGTGTATCAATCGGAAAAAAATATGCCTTAATTGCCATTCTGCGGTGAAGTTACATTGTACTACAGTCATTTACTGGGTGTATTAATAGAAAATATACATATGTCCTATTAGCCGGTCTGCGGTAAATTGTGATTGTGATTTTTTTTTGAAGGGTGTATTAATATGAAAAATAATAAGTCTTAATTGCCGCTCTGCGGTAAAGTTACAGTGTACCTTCCTTTTTTGGGGTGTATTATTTTATTTTTAATGTAATTCTTTTATTATACAGTATAATAATAAAATGGCTGAACAACATTTCACATACAAACAATAGAGTTGAGAAATGGGGATCATTCTAAATTATAGTGTATTATACCTACTATAAATAGAAAAATAGAAGCTCTTTGCGCACATTTTTGATCAAACGTGTGTCGGGACCATCTACCAGGCGTCAAGGTGGACTTACCTAAGCCTACAATTTTCAGGGCAGTGTAGGAACCAGCTAAATTTATACTTTGCTCAGAAGCCCCAGGCAGATGGGCATTGCTCAGTCTAAAAGAGGCGCTACCCTCAATATATACTACAAGAAAATTTAGACTAGCACATTAATATACATAATCACAGGTGCATATCCATCAAGCAAACATGGTTGCTAATAAAATGGCTGCACCACTTTAATTTAGAATGATCCCCATTTCTCAGCTCTATTGTTTGTATTTGAAATGTTGTGCAGCCATTTTATTATCAACCATGTTTGCTTGATGGATATGCACCTGTGATTATGTATATGAATGTGCTAGTCTCTCTTTTTCCAAGTGGTGGACTCTGCACCTTTCAGAGAACTGATGGCTTGTGCCGAGCCGAGGTGGAGAGTCCCAAGCCATCATTTCTTTGCCAAAAAGGCAGTACCAGTCCTGCACACATATGTAGAACAGAAGGTGGGCCAGTCCTTGAGCCTATTGGTGTCTGCCAAAGTGCACGGCAGCGCCGACGTGTGGAGCTGTAACTACGGTCAAGGACAATATATGTCCTTTTTGGCCCACTGGGTAAATGTGGTTCTTTCCCAGCCACACCAGCAACTTGGCCAGGTGATGCCATTTCCACCTTCAAGTTCTCACGCCGTTGGTTCTATGACAATGTCCGCCTCTGCCTCCTCATCCTCCACCGTGTCCTCAGCCTCCACTGCAGGGACTATTCACAGTGCCCCTCCAGCATACCACATGTGCAGGGCATGGCGGTGTCACAATGTTCTGCACCTAGTTTGCCTGGGCGAACGGAGTCACACAGGGGAGGAACTGCTTTACGTCCTTCATAAAGAAATTGATTCCTGGCTTTCTCCTCGACAACTCAAAATCAGAACCATGGTCACCAACAACGGGAAGAACATGGTGTCGGTGCTGCTTGAAGGAGGGCTAAACCATGCACCCTGCATGGTGCACGTGTTCAATCTGGTTGTAAAATGGTTTCTGAAGTCTTCACCCCATCTGCAAGACATCCTGAAAATGGCCAGGAAACCTTGCATTCACTTCAGCCACTCGTACGCCACAAAGCACACCCTCCTTGAGCTGCAGCAGCAGAACGGCATCCCCCAACATAGGCTGATATGCGATGTTTCCAACCGTTTGATTTCCACACTCCATACAGTATGTTGGACTGCTTATATGAACAGAGAAAGTCCATAAACGATTTTTTGATGATACTAGATGGACAGAGGTACTCCCCTGTGTAACTTTGATGTTAGCCGGTGGCAGCTCATGAGTGACACCTGCCGTTTGCCAGGACTATGGGATGAACATGATCTGAACATTTCATTGATACCATTCTGGGGTGTGTATGACTTTTTGATCACTTGTTATTAAATTTTTTGTAGAAAATGGAGCGACCAAAAACGGCGAATCGGCCATTTGGACGCTTTTTTCCGTTTTGCTAATTGCCGTATGAATATATTTTAATATTTTTATACTATGTGTGTTTTTGCACATCGCGACACCCATAATGTGTATTTTTTTAAATTTGTTTTGTTCTTTTATTTTTATTTTGTGAAATTTTTATGTTTTTGTTATTTATTTATTTTTTACATTTTTTTTTATACTTTTTATAGTTCCCATAGGGAACATGAGCTGCAGGTGTCTGCTATAAGAAGCAGGCGGCCACCCGCTCAGGTGCGGGCGCCATCTTTAAAGACCCGGCCAGGGCCGTACTATTAAGGAGCTGGCCGGGACGGGGTTAAGTGCATGATAGGCCACTTAGTCTACCGAACTTGGGGCCCTCCCTCCATTTTAGTTTTGTTTTGTTTTTTGTATGAAGAAGCTGCGGTGATTTGTGAAAATACATATAATTATAATTAAAAAGACATGGAGGAGAATACAGCACCACATACCTCGTATATCCAGTGACATCTCCTGTCATGTAGACCTTCTCTTTCCTCTTATCCTCTATTTGACCCAGACCACAATGACAAATTCTTTCAGCCGCATCTCGTCCCTACAGAGTTTGTAATACAGACACGTTAGATTTCTGAATTTTTCCATCAACCTCCCCACCCTGGTGTCCCTACAGTTTCATCCTGCTGCCACTCCCAATAATGTGTCGGTTGTGCTCCCCAATGTTCCAGGTACTATACTGCTGAAAAGATAGAGACCCTAATAGACATAATTGAGGTAATTTACCAAACTGGTATAAAGTAAAACTGGATTTAAAAAAAAGAGCTGTAAAAAATGAATGGTGGAACCTGATTGGCTGCTATGGGCAACTAAGCCAGTTCTAGTTCACACCAGTTTGATAAATTACTCCAAATGTCCCTTTAGTGTCCACAACAGCTATAATGTCCCCTAGAGTGCTGCCAGTAATAATTACACCCTATATTGTGCTATACTTGCCCCTACAGTGCTTCCCCAATAGCAACACCCCCATATAGTAATTTACCCTACACTGCCCCCACATAGTAATCACCCCATAGTAATTTTCCCCCACACTGCCCCCACACAGTAATTTCCCCCATACTGCGCCATGTAGTAATTTCCCCTCACTGACCCATATAGTAATTTCCCCCACACAGTAACTTCCCCCAAATAGTAATTTCTCCACACTGCCCCCACATAGTAATTTCCCACACACTTCCCCCATATAGTAATTTCTCCCACATAGCAATTTCCCCCACACTGCCCCCACACAGTAGTTTCCCCCACACTGCCCCACATAGTAATTTCCCCCCAACATAGTAATTTCCCCCACACTGCCCAACATAGTAATTTCCCCCACACTGTCCACACATAGTAATTTCCCCCACACAGTAAGTTACCCCACACTGCAGTTTCCCCCACACTGCCCCATATAGTAATTTGCCACGACATAGTAATTTCCCCCACACTGCCCCAACACAGTAATTCCCCCCACACTGCCCCATATAGTAATTTGCCCCCAGATAGTAATCATTCCATAATAATTTTCCTTCACACAGTAATTTGCCCCATACAAAAGCCCAAACATAGTAATTTCCCCCCGATGTACTGAATTTCTCTTAATATGTCCTCAAGTGTGTCCCTACCCAACATGTCCCCCAAAGTAGGCACATGAAATAAAAAAATAAAGAATCTGCCATCTGCCGACTCGAATTTCCTTTTGTAATCGTCCACTGGTGGCAACTACATCTCACGGCCAAATGAGCCCTGTGGGGGCTGACCTAGAGGAGGAAGGCATTCAAGCACAAGCAATGCATAGAGAAATGGGTGGTTTTTCTACACGTGACAGGAGGAGGAGGAGGAGGAGAAGGAGTGGCCAGAGGAGCTACAGGTTAATGTGGAAGAACAGGCAGATGACCCAGACAAACCGTGGCAGTATGCAGTCGAGATGGAGGCAGGGAGTCCCTCCAAGTCACTTGCGCAAAGGACCCGATGCATGCTCAATTGCTTGCGTACTGACAGCCAAATTGTCAACATTCAGCAGATGAATCTGGTGTGGATCAGCCAGGATTTCCACACACCAGTGTCTGATGCATCAGACTAGATCATCCATGGTGCCGCACCTAAACTTTGTCAAAAGAGACCTGTTTCTTCTGGCTACCTGCTTCAGCTACTATTCTGATGCTGCCACCCGCCTGATGCCACACACCTGCTGCCAGGTGATTCTACTGCCATCCACCATCTCCAGCTTGTACTGGTATTGCCTCCCGCCTCAACCTCTGTCATTGGGCCACTCTGTTGTCTCCTAATGCTGCTGTCTTCTCACCACTATGTCATTGGGCCCTCTGTGGTCTCCTCATGCTGCTGCCAACTCAACACTCTGTCATTGGGCCACTCTGTGCTCTTCTCATGCTGCTGATACCTCACCACTCTATGGTCTCCTCTTGCTGCTGCCACCTCGCCACTCTGTGGTCTCCTCATGCTGCTGCTACCTCACCACTCTGTAACTGGGCCACATTGTGGAATTCTCATGCTGTTCCCACCTTCCCCACTCCATGACTGGGCCACTATTTTGCTTTTTTTGGCCTGGTTGATATCATCATTCATTTGACCCTTTTTCTGATCTGTCAGAAGGAAGGAAAAATGAGACACACAATGGATACTGTCTATGTAGCAGCTGTAAGGCCTGTATGACATGCAAATATTCCAATTATGTGTCATCTCTGTTTTGGATCCACTCCTGTTTTTTTTTTGGCCTTATCAATACTGATGGATTACTGACCAAATATTGACCATGTGAAGGCGGAAGCTCAACAGACAGGATCCGTTTTTGGGGGTTATTTTTCTGATGGATCAGAGGACGGGCAAAATAATCTGTGATGTCAAAACAAATATACTGCTGACACCCTCTCCACTCTATCAGGGGGGCTCTACCTGTATCAGCGTTTAATAGAACAGGTTCTGTATGTAAAATGTGTCATATTAAGCCCTCCTATCACATTATTAATTATTATTTAACCTCTTAAGGACGCAGGGCGTACATGTACGCCCTAGCATCCTGGTATTTAAGGACTCAGGGCGTACATGTACGCCCTGAGAAGATCCGATCACCGCTGCGCACGTGGCGGTGATCGGAACAGGATGCCTGCTGAAATCATTCAGCAGGCATCCTGTGACAATGCCGAGGGGGGTCCTGTGACCCCCCCGTGTCGGCGATCGCAACAAACCGCAGGTCAATTCAGACCTGCGGTTTGTTGCGCTATGTGTAGTCTCTGATCCACGCGGTCTGTGACCGCGGGGATCAGAGACTAAAATCTGCCCCTTATTGTAAATTTTAACCCCCCCCTGCATCCCGCCATCTTAGTGTCCCCCCGGGTGGTGCAGGGGGATTTGCGGGCGGTGCTGCGGGTGGGCGGTGCGGCAGGCGGGATCGCAATTGCGATCCCCCGCCCGCCTCCTTTCAATGCATTTCCCTGGTGTCTAGTGGGTATAGCAGGGGATCAGCACATTGCTGACCCCCTGCTATAAACGGCTGACATCTGTGCTGCAGATGTCAGCAGTTTAACCCCTTCTATACCGCGGTCCGTACGGACCGCGGTATAGAAGGTGTTAACATGGAGGGAGCTCCCTCCCTCTCCCATCGGGGGGCTGCCGTACCTTTGCAGCCCCCGATGGGATAGGATGGTAGAGGGAGGGAGCTCACCTCTCTTCCCATCACCCGCTGCTCTGTAATGGCAGCGGGTGATGGTTACCATGGCAGCAGGACGCTTTCAGAAGCGTCCTGCTTGCCATGGTATAGCAACTCTGGTCAGACTTCTGCTAAAGGCAGAAGTCTGACCAGACTTTGAAAAGTAAAAAATACAGTGCAGTACACTATATAGTGTACTGTTCTGTATTATATAGACACCAGATCCACTGGATCTACAAGAACCAAGTGGGTCTGGGTCAAAAAAATGTCAAAAAAGTGGAAAAATAAGTAAAAATCAGAAAAATACATATCACTGAATAAAAATTAAAAAAAACAAATAAACTACACATATTAGGTATTTCCGCGTCCGTAAAAATCTCCTCTATAAAAATATCACGTGACCTAACCCCTCACGCAAATACCGTAAAAAAAATCACAAAAAAATGGTGTAAAAAAAGCCATTTTTTGTCACCTTGCATCACAAAAAGTGTAATACCAAGTGATCAAAAAGGCGTATGCCTCCCAAAATAGTACCAATAAAACCGCCATCTCATCCCGCAAAAAATGAGTCCTTATATAGGACAATCGCCCAAAAAATAAAAAAATATGGCTCTCAGACTATGGAGACACTAAAACATAATTTTTTTTTTCTAAAATGCTATTATTGTGTTAAAGTAAAATGAATAAATAAAAAGTATACATATTATGTATCGCCGCGTCCGTAAAAACCTGCTCTATAAAAATATCACATTATCTAACCCCTCAGGTAAATACTGTTAAAAAAATAAAATAAAAACAATGTAAAAAAAAAACATTTGTCACCTCACATCTCAAAAACTGTAATAGCAAGCGATCAAAAAGTTATATGCACCCAAAAATAGTGCCAATCAAACCGTCATCTCATCCCGCAAAAATGATACCCCACATAGGACAATCACCCCCAAAAAAAAAAAAAAAAGGGCTCTCAGACTATGGAGACACTAAAACATGATTTGTTTTGTTTTAAAAAATGATAATATTGTGTAAAACTTAAATAAATAAATAAAAAGTATACATATTTGGTATCGGCGCGTCCGGCGCAACCTGCTCTATAAAAATAACACATCACCAAACCCCTCAGGTGAACACAAAAAAAAATAATAATAAAATACGGTGTCAAGAGCCATTTTTGTCACCTTACATCACAAAAAGTGTAATAGCAGGCGACCAAAATGTCATATGCACCCCAAGATAGTTCCAATCAAACCGCCATCTCATCCCGCAAAAAATGAGCCCCTACATAAGACAGTCGCCCAAAAAATAAAAAAAATATATGGCTTTCAGAATGTGAAGACACTAAAAAAATCATTTTTTTCAAAAATGCTTTATTATATAAAACTGAAACAAAACCCCCCAAAAAGTAGCCATATTTGGTATTGCCGCGTCCGTAGAAACCTTCTCTATAGAAATAGCACACAATCTAACCTGTCAGTTCAACGATGTAAATAACAAAAAATAAAAACGGTCCAAAAATAGCTATTTTTTTGCAAATTTTCCATTTTAATCAATTTTTCCAGTAAAAAAAGCAAGGGTTAACAGCCAAACAAAACTCAATATATATTGCCCCGATTCTCTAGTTTGCAGAAACACCCCATATGTGGTCGTAAACTGCTGTATGGCCAAACGGCAGGGCATAGAAGGAAGGGAACGCCATATGGTTTTTGGAAGGCAGATTTTGCTGGACTGGTTATTTGACACCATGTCCCATTTGAAGCCCCCTGATGCACCCCTACAGTAGAAACTCCAAAAAAGTGACCCCATTTTGGAAAGTACGGGATAAGTTGGCAGTTTTGTTTGTATTATTTTAGGGTAAATATGATTTTTGGTTGCTCTATATTACACTTTTTTTGAGGCAAGGTAACAGAAAATAGAAATTCTGAAATTTAATCTCCATTTGCCAATAACTCTTGTGGAACACCTAAAGGGTTAACAAAGTTTGTAAAATCAGTTTTGAATACCTTGAGGGGTGTAGTTTCTTAGATGGAGTCACTTTTTTGGAGATTCTACTCTAGGGGTGCATCTTGGGGCTTCAAATGGGACATCGTGTCAAAAATCCAGTCCAGCAAAATCCGCCTTCCAAAAACCATATGGCGTTCCCTTCCTTCTGCGCCCTGCCGTTTGGCCATACAGCAGTTTACGCCCACATATGGGGTGTTTCTGAAAACTACAGAATCGGGGCAATAAAAATTGAGTTTTGTTTGGCTGTTAACCCTTGCTTTGTTACTGGAAGAAATGGATTCAAACGGAAAATTTTCCAAAAAATCAAAATTCTGAAATGTTATTTCCATTTGCCATTAACTCTTGTGGAAAACCTAAAGGGTTAATGATGTTTGTAAAATCAGTTTTGAATACCTTGAGGGGTGTAGTTTCTAGAATGGGGTCATTTTTGGATGGTTTCTATTATGTAAGCCTCACAAAATGACTTCAGACCTGAACTGGTCCCTAAAAAGTGGGTTTTTGAAAATTTCTGAAAAATTTCAAGATTTGCTTCTAAACTTCTAAGCCTTGTAATGTCCCCAAAAAATAAAATGGCATTCCCAAAATGATCGATACATGAAGTAGACATATGGGGAATGTAAATCAATAACTTTTTTGGGCGGTATTACTATGTATTTTAGAAGTAGAGAAATTGAAACTTGGAAAATTGCTAATTTTTCCAAATTTTTGGTAAATTTGATATTTTTTTTATAAATAAAAATAAAATTTTTCGACTTAATTTTACCAGTGTCATGAAGTACAATATGTGACGAAAAAACAATCTCAAAATGGCCTGGATAAGTAAAAGCATTTTAAAGTTATCACCACATAAAGTGACAGTGGTCAGATTTGCAAAAAATGGATAAGTCCTTAGGGTGAAATAGGGCTGAGTCCTTAAGGGGTTAATAAGTATAGGAGGCTGCATATTCTTCTGTTAGATTCTCCTTGAATTTGGAACGATGAGTGTTTGTGTAATCTAAATTCTCTACTGCAACCTCTGTGGATTTCACATGTACAGTGCCTGGAAAGTTAATGGTGGAAGAAAAAAATAATCAAATTTCACGTGGATCAGGATAGTCACATCAAACCACTTGAGGAGTTTTATTTTTGTGAATACCTTCTTTGTCACTCTGAAATTCTCGGTTGCCCAGGCTGTAGATAACACAACTGCTTCCGGTTGTTGAGTAAACTTTTAGAGAGGTTAAAACTAGAAAAATTTGGAAAGAGATTTAATTAATGAATATATGAGGCGTCTATTGCTAAGTTCAAATTAGTCACTGTTTCTGGAAAAATGCAAGGTAGGACGTCATATCTGATATCACGTTATTGTAGAGTTTACTGCACCACCAAAATAGCATTTTCCTGACAGGTTTTATAATGAAGCCCTGGTAAATATAATGATATGATTTAGGGTTTTATAATTGTGAGAGCTAAGGGCTCTTTCAGATAAGCAGTTAAACTTGGCAAACTCGGATGAGTTTTTAAACAGACTGCACCCATTCTACACTCAGGATAGGAAAATTGTCTGAACGTACAATAAATAGTAGTAGTGAACTCATAAATAATTATATTATTAAACAATTAAATGTAATTAATAAATAAAAATAATATTTAATCTCCCTGGTTATAAGGAATATGTTACAAACACAGTACGTATATAACGTAGTCCAGGTGTACTTAAAGTCTACCTAAACTGACAACATAACTCTATTAAAACAAATTGTAAATGTGCTGAAAATAATTTTTTATTATTTTTTAGGCTTTCCTAGTGAAATAGGCACCTGACTATTGGCTATTGTGCTTTCAAATCCGTACTCCAGTACACTGCTGAGTATGGGAGTACAGATTCCCCTGTGGCCGCACTGAGCACTATACTGGCCAGCGCATAGGTGCTTGTTTCTGTGCCATCATTGCACCACTAAATCCTGGCATAGCCTATGTACACCAGGTACAGGCAGAAGCAACAATGCTCCGGTCTGTATAGCACTCAGTGCAGTTTTAGGGGAATACATACCCCCAGAGTACGGATTCTAAAGCACAATAAGCACCTGAACTTCAAGTGCCTATTTCGCTAGGAAAGCTAAAAAAAAAATATTAGAAAAAGTATTTTCAGTACATTTCTTATCTGTTTTGATAACCTAAATGTCTGTGAAGGTTCTCATTTATCCAAGTCATGGTATGTCTGTAAAGAATAAATCAAGGCAACTGGACTGTAGATTTCTTGAAAACGTTTCACTCGTTCTTCCAACGAGCTTTCCCAATTCTGAGTGACTTGTACAAGAATTCTCTGGGAATAAATATGTAACTGAATCAAAACTGAACTACAATGCTATCTTGACACCTTTATCTGAGAGGTCATTATCACCTACTGACTCCAATTTGGACTATGGAATCAACACCTTTGACCCCATGCTGGGTATAATGACCTAATTACCAGATGTTGATTCAGTTACATATTTATTCACAGAGAATTCTTGTAGAAGTCACTCAGAATTGAGAAAGCTCGTTGGAAGAACGAGTGAAATGTTTTAATAACCTAAAGTCTATTTTTTCTACACACGCTGCACTGTGGGTGGAATGCAGTCTATCATTCTCTGTAAGCTTCTTTAGGGGTAGTCTCACTTCAGCAAGTTGCATTTATTATGTAGAGAAAGTTAATACAAGCCACTTACTAATGTATTGTTATTATCCATATCACTTCCTTTGCTGGCTGGATTCTTTTTTTCATCACATTATACACGCCTCGTTTCCATGGTTACGACCACCCTGCAGTCCATCATAGGTGGTCGTGCTTGCACACTATAGAAAAAATCACAAGCCTATGTGTGCATCCACGGTCACAGCCACTAGAAAGGCTGGCTCTTTTACCTATAGTGTGCAAGCACGGCCACCACTGATGGTTTGAAGGGTGGTCGTAACCATGGAAATGAGCAGTGCATAATGTGATGGAAAAATGAATCCAGACAGCAAAGGAAGCAATGTGGATAATGACAATACATTAGTAAGTGGCTTGTATTAACTTTCTCTACATGATAAATACCATTTGCTGAAGTGAGACAACCTCTTTAAGGCTGGCTGTACAGTTATTCAATAGGATTACTGAAAGTAAGTACAGAAAAATATCTTCTTAATCATCTATTACTTTTACTTTTAATGATTTTTATTATTAGATTTAGTCCAGTTCATTACTTTCTATACATCCCCCGATTCTATTTCTAGACAACCTCTGGGGGGTTTATTAGGCCTACGGCTTTCAGCACTTCCCAATAAGCCCTGGTGATTACGTTGCAGGGACGGGGCAAAGGAAATCCTCAGACCCAAGTTGTTAGTGTAGGAGAGTAGCTCTTAATCACAGCCATTGTTCTGACTTCATACACGTTCACACAGTGTGCAGTCTGACATTCAGCATAAATCATTCCTGTCTTCCAAATAAGAGGACTGTTCTTTGTAGTCTAACTTGTTTATTGGTAAAACAGGAGTATGTGATTGTTGGTAAAACTACAAGAATACAAATAGCATGTATAAATATAAAGCATAGCTAGCATGTACTGTAACATTCAAATAACACTGAAGCACATGGTAAAATGGCTTCCTGTACATAAGACTACATGTCTAACATCTAACAGTTATAACTGCCTGAATAACAATGATAACTAGCTGAAACAAAAATAGATCTCTCACCAGATATGATTTTACAAGGATAATGGAGTTTAAGAAGGAGATATGCGGAAGGACAGCTCTGCTGATGTGTCCTGGAGATTGGAGACTAGAGACTTCTCTTTCCCAGGATGCTTTGCACCACCCACAATGCAGCAGTCTTTGTAACAAGAAAAACAAAGTGCAATACAACTGCTATAACCACACTAATCACTACAGAAATACCAAAACTTTGGCAGACGTGATCTGTAATAATTTTCCCTAAGCAGAACAGCCATACTGAGCAGACACAGCAGCTCTGCCCACATGATCTCTGATTATGTACATTTACAGCATCATATGGGAATTTCAGCACACTCATGATGCACATGTATATAAAAAATGTGCTACCTTCTTTTGTTTTGAGGATGAAAACTGCCCATTAAAATCTAAGGAGAGTGTTAAAAATGTAGGTGCACATGTAAATTATCCACGTCATCTATAATGCATCAGTGTGAAATTGTTATTGCAATTATAATACAAATATGATGCTTTATTACAGATCTCTAGTATGCTGGTTTCACACATCATTCTTAAAGTGTTTTTTTGCACTATTTTTTGCACTTTTGTTTAACATCAGCTACAGATTTTAGGGCTCATTCAGACAACTGTATTGTGTTTTGCGGTCCTCAAACTGTGGAATGGAATGGGCAGCCCATTATAGAACTGTCTATTCTTGTTCACAAAGCAGACAAGAACATGTTCATTTTCAGGACATGTTCTATCCTTTTTTGCAAGGCCACGGAATCGAGCAACAGTTGCGAATAACACACAGTGTGCTGTTTGCATCTTTTGCGCCCAATTGAAACGAACGGGCCCGCACCTGTTCCATGAAAATTGCGGAACAGATGCGGACCCATTCATACAGCCGTGTGAACGAGCCTTTAACCGAAAGTCTATGGAAAACATGAAATGCTGAACATACAAATGTTTTGTGCTCCTAAATTCTCTACTCTTTGTTCATTAAGTGGCTATTTTTTTGTCTTTCTTGCTTCTTTTCAAAATGTACTATGCTGTATATTTTGGCCTTTTTTTCAGGCATTTTGACAACACCTTCTCTATAGGGGAAAACTGCTAAAAACAATAGTGGAAGACACACAGCAGCCAGAAAGATGACATCAAGACCGGAGAGCAGCCCTGGAAGAAGCAGGAGAGGAGAGTATTGACTCTATTGCTATTACAGTAAAATTGAAGGGGGAACTCCTTTAAGGTGTACTTACTTCACATAGAACGTGACACCCCGAAAAGAGAAACACTGATTAATGGACAAAACAAATGTCCTAAGAACACAGTGGAATAATTTTCACATTTTAATATGGTACATTGTTAAAGGGGTTGTCCGGGTTCAGATCTGAAACCGGACATATCCCCATTTTTACCCAGGAACTGCTCCGATGCTCAAGTCAGGGGGGCTGCCTTAATGAAATTATGGGTATGTCCGGGTTCAGCTCTGAACCCGGACAACCCCTTTAATTACTATTTACCTTCTATTACTATTTACCTTCTACTAGGTGCAACTCTCAAGCAGATTAATTAAGATTATACACTACTCACAAAAAGTTAGGGAAATTTAGCTTGTGGGTAAAATTTCAAGATGAACCTAAAATGCACTCAAACCTTTACATGTGTGACCCTCTTTAAAAATTTGAATGTACATGTCCATCTGTTCAGTGTTTCAGTACTTTTGGCACAACTTGCTCTTCTCTAACAAGCTTAACGGCAAAATTTACAACAGGTGTTTGATCCATGAATCGCCCAATGAATTTCCATCATGAGACCAAGACAATACCTAACAATTGATCAACAGTATCTTTGCATTCTGAGGCTTCAAGCAGGATATTCTCAGACGGCTCATAATGCCCTGTGGAACCGGATGGTGAATGCCACACAACTCCAGGCACATTTATGGGAGGTCACGGCCTATCACTGACTCTGTTGTGCCAGAGGTCAGAAGGTTACAGCGGGTGGCTACACGCTTGATTGCTCAAGAGTTCTAATGATCTAATGGTGAGAATAGATTCCGTTCCAGGTTTTCCTGCTTAGCTTTGTGTCCCATTTAAGAATCTGTAGCTTTTCTTTTCAGCTGTTCTCTGTCAGCCACTCCCATCTACTATATATTCTCCCTTTTTGCTTCCCTTGTTGCCAGATATAGACCTTCCTTATAGATCTTCTATTCTGACCTCAGGTGGACAACTGTTGCTGTGGAGCCTTTGGAACTGGAGCTGTTGGATCTCTTGTTCTCTCCAGTTGTTGTTGTCTACATTTGGGGATTGTTTGTGGTGTTTGTGTTGTTTGTCCTTTCCCTATTGTTACACTAGGTGGACCCTAGTGGTAAGAACTAGTGCTCCCACTGCCCTACTCACTACCTAGGGCTTATTTCAGGGTAAGCCAGGGATGAGACACATGATCGGCATACAGGTTAGCAGCCCTTCTAGGGATGTCAGGGCAGCCAGGTGCCAGGCAAGTTAGGAGTCACCACACCTCCCTCTCCTTAGTGGAAGGGTACTCTTCTTCCCTCCCCTCTGCGCCGCACGTCTGTTACCTGCCATCTCAGACGTGATAGTCAGACCATTCAAAACCGTTTACCATGAGTATGGTCTGCGTGCTAGACGACCTGAAATGGTACCTGATCACAGGTGTCATTGTCTTGCATTTGCCAGGGAGCATCTACGCTGGACCAGGGATCAGTGGGACTCAATGCTGTTCACTGATGAAAGTCGATTCACACCAAGCAGAGATGATGGCTGCCAACGAGGAGAGCGCTATGCATCAGCCACTGTTGTCACTAGATGAACCTTTGGTATTGGTGGTGTTACAGTGTGGGCATGTGTGTCTAGTCAATACAGAACTGCCCTACACTTTGTGAATAGTACAGTGACAAGACCATACTACAAGAATAACATTATTAATCCAGTCATTTGGCCTCTGCATGAGCAACACAAGCCTAATTTCATCTTCATGGATGACAATGCGCCAGCTCATCGAGGTCGCATCATTAGGGAACGGCTGCTGGAGACTGGGGTATATCACATGGAGTGGCAAGCACTTTCTCCAGACCTGAATACCATTGAAAATCTATAAGATCGGCTGAGTCGCCATCTAGAGGCTTGTAACGCTATACTCCAGAACCTCAATGACCTAAGGGTGGCCCTTCAAGAAGAGTGGGATGCCGCAGCAGACAAAAAGGCTAGGGCTACACGACAACATGTGTCGTGCGACATTTTGTCGCTCAACACATGTCGCTGTCTAGCCGTAGCCTAAGTCGACTTGTGAACAGCATGAGACGTCGTTGTCAAGCTGTCATTGATGCTCAAGGCCACATAACAAATTATTGAGACACTTGTTGGATTTTGTTTCAATAAATTGTTTGAGATGAGGAAATCACCATTGCATGCCTCCACTTAAATGCCCTACTTTTATGATATAATATCATGGTAGTGTGAACTGTTTACATTTTCCATAAATTTCACCTGAAAGCCAAATATCCCTTTTTATGAGTAGTGCATAATTCCATTGTTACCAAACCACCATAATGTTAGTGATATACAATAGTTCAATGTGGTTGACATCCATTTTCCCATTCCAAAAAGTTATAACTAGTGTTGATCAAAGTTATCAAACATTCGATTTGGCTGCTTCACTGAATTTCACACTGAATTTGTCTGTAGCGGGCACAATTATGTCGTGCGGCAAACACACCGCCCACCCCCCATCATTGAACCCTTCAGATGCCACGTTCATCACTGATCACAGCATCTGAGATCAACATTAAGGGCTTTCAGCGGTTAATCCGGTTAAAAAAGAAATAGATAAAAAATACTCACCTTATCCATTATCCTTATCCATGAATACTTGCACGGTGACATGATGATGTTATCACGCTTGTCTGCCGGTGGCCTCTTCGCACGCAAATAGATGAGGTGAGCATGTTTTTTTCCCTGCATTTCAGGGAAAATTGATTTGTTACCACGAAGCGCGAGGAAATTTGTCTTCACGGGGAAAATAATTTTTCCCGAAATTTTGATTGAAGTCAATTTACTTAACTTCAATTCACTCAACACTAGTGATAACCAGTTGGCACATGCACTTTGTTTTCTATAGCACTTGCATTCCAGAGTGCGCATCCTGCTGCTTTGATTGAACTCCCACCTGGGGCTTTTCTTTAAAATAAATTCCATTGTCACCAAGCCACCATAATGTTAGCGATATACAATAGTTCAATGTGGTTGGCAATCCATCTTTGACTAATTTGCTTGGCTATATAATGGACTGGAAATCCTTGTGAACCCAGTCCCTGGTGAAGCTGCATCTTAAGCAGTACTACTCGTGGGTACATTTTCACTGCACCGTGGGTCACAGTATGTTGCTATTCTTATAGGATGTATTTTTGAATCTTCATAATTTTTTTCTTCTGGCTTCTGTTTGGTCCTTCAACCAGTGTTTCTCAGTTAGGGGGTCATATACAGTTTATGCGGTGGTAATACATTTGCACATGGAGCACTTTAGATAGGTACTTTAGATAGGCTGGGTTGCCTTTTATAGTGTGCTTCTATCTTAAACAGTATTCCCTGCATTGTGATATATGCTTTGGTACATGGCCTATTATATAGTGTAGCCCTATTTACAGTTGTGCAATGGTCAAGGTATTTCTCTTTCTAATCAATGATATTGTCTTCTGTGTTTTTAATTTTTTGTTTTAGTCTATTTAATTAAGTGTTTTCATAGTTAACAAAATTTTGGGTGTAAAAAGCATAAACAAACTATCTAAATAACATGTAACATGTATATATAATGGATAGATATCGATAGATAGATAGATAGATAGATAATAGATAGGGGAATTGCAGCTTTTGATATCTCCCCCCCCCCCCCCATAATGTTCCATTAAACAATACAACTTATTCCTCAAAAAAAGTATTCAGATCTACAGCTCTCTAAAAGTGAGGATGAAAAATACTAAACATGCTATATTCCATGAAAAAGACTATAAGGATGCCATAAAGTATATAATCACATTCTACTAGAATCTCCAATTTTTTCAGGTCATGCTCTACAGGTGGATGTTTTTAAAAACTGGTGGTCAAGTTTTAATATCCACAAAGAAGGGATCTTCAAAAACAGAGAATTTAGTGGGAAAAAGAATAGATATGTTTCTATATATTTACTAAGGGCTCACAGACCCCAATTGAGTTCAGTTTAGGCCAGTTCAGCTTGCTCATGCTCACCAGCTCAAGCCCAACTGTATGTTTTTATTAGCAGCATCACTGGGTTTCTCAAGTGCCCATTGATGCAGTACTAGCAGCCAGTGATTACAGTGCATTTACATCTTCTATGATTGGCCTTGTCTGCTTCTCAGTAGTAACTACATGCTTCTAAGGTGTTTGACAGAGGGAGGGGGTTTTTAGACCACATTGTGCATTTTGTAAAGTTTTATGCTTACATTTGCTCTCTGGTGTCCGTCAGTGCAGGAAAATCCATCTTTAATCTACTTGGGCTATAGGTCCTTATATGCGCGTCTCATTAGTTATTTGATACCCCTACACACCATTATCACTCTATGTACTGGTAAGGGTGGAGTATAATCACCTGTACTAATGACTAACCTCTAAGTGAAGACCAAACAGATATTTAAAGAATTTTGAGGACCATTAAAGGGAAGTGCATGGACTAAGACAGTATAGGTAATGCACACTTATGGCTTTGCACTTTACTGTCTATGGTTCAGACTAATGGACCACCACCCTTCTGAGATGGAATGGCCACCTGATCTAGCACTGCACCCCCCAGTTTGAGTATTTAATATATACAAGAAAGAAATTGCACATATTTGGCCAATTGGGAAGATTACATTGTGTATCTAGAGTGAGACTTAGAGAAGATTACCTACGCCATAGCCAACCTTTGGGAGAAACTTGCCTTGTTATACTCCTCAGGCCTACTACTGATATTTAAACTGTGCCACCCATCTTCCTCAGTGAGGAGGTTGTTAACTACTACCAGCCAGCCTGGTCATTGTCTCTACCATTGGTCAGCCACTGCCCCTGTCCACCTGCCTTGCACCCTGCCAACCATCCACCACGGAGTACACCAGCCACCATAAGGCAACAGACCTCAAGCCGCGAGGGAAACAAAGGATGTACCCCTTCATCCATGCAGCCATGGCATAGGGGAGTGCTACAGTAGAGCAGCCACTGTGAGGACTATGACCCCTCTCATGACCACCACAGCTACTCTCAACCTCTCCCCCACGCCAAAGCAAAATAGCTTTCTGGGAGAGGAGTAGGAATCCTATGAGCCACGTTAAGCAGTCTGTATCTGATTGTGCTAGTTAGGTGAGTTAGCCCGTTCTGACCAGAGGTGTTATACCCAGGTGTGTTTTTGTATAGACAGGATGCATGCCCAATAAAATAATTATTCTGTAGCATCTTTGGTTATAGAACTCTGCATTCTGTCATTCCTTATATACACACATGCACACACATACTGCATGATTAAAACAGGCAGGGACATTTATCAAGAAAAAATGGCACATTATGGTGCACAGCATGTGTGCACAATAATTTGCGACTTTTTGAGAGTCTCTGCACTTTTTGGAAGTGCTAATAAAAGGTGGCGTGGGTTATCGAACGTTGCGTGGCTTCGCACCTCCACCGCATTTACTATAAGTCGGAAGTTATACTTGGAATCTACTCCAGCCTATAGCTGACATAGACTTCAGTTTCTGGTGCACGGCAGGGCAGAGATGCGCATGATTTGTTTTGAGGCTTCTGCCACATTTAGGTGCAATGGATCAGCGGTGCTGCTGTATAGGTGCTGGGATTGCTGTACTGGCATTGTGGGTCAGAGGACATAGAACAGTTCATGCAATAGAGTGCATCGCACCTGAAGAGGAATGGATGCCATATGAGTGTGGTTTGGCACCATATGAAGAGTTCCAGTAGGTGCTTATGTGAAGGGTAGCCCCTACCTTTCCCCCCTCCCCATGCAGGGAAGCAGGTGCAGGTCGGGTCATTGCTGTTGCTGTTTTTGAGATGGGGCCCACAACTACATCAAGAATGAGCCTATTGTGAACATAGAGCACACTACTCGGGCGCAGCGTCCTCTCCATTACCTGCTATGGGTTTTCCAAAAATAGCCGTACCAGAATTTGGCTATTTTCCGAAGTCATATAGTTGTGAATGGAGGGAGGACATGCATGTGTGGCTTGTTCTCCATTCACTTTAGAGCCCCATGCTTGATATAGGAGAGGGTCTCAGAGGTGGGACCACCACCTATCAGACCTTTATGGCACATCCTATCGATATGCCATAAATGTCCCAGATGGGTAAGCTCCTTTGATAAAATAGATATGTAGGATGAGATCTTAGGTTATAGACAGATACAATTATATTGACCTGGTGGAATATCTATATGACTTATTATTTTCAATATTAGTAGGACTATGTTGTAGTTTGAAAGTCCTGTGTGATATCTACTGAAAATTCTGAATCAGTAAGAGATGACATTTGTATGAAATCATCTCATTAGTTGTGCATCTTTTCTTGCACTGGGTATGTGGCTAGTGAAATAATTATTTGCTGGTTAAATATGATTAGATTGTTTATCTCTTTCAACAACAAATGTTTTATCTATGTCAAACTTGAATTATAACTGCTACAATTTGAAGGAAGTTCCAACAGGAGAAGATGACCTGTCATTGTAATCAACAGGCACTCAGAGACTATGCATTATCAGTGCACATCACTGGTTTGGATTGTGAGACTTGACAGATAATCAGAACATGGGAAAAACTTATAACGATGCCATGAAAAGTTTTGTACTTAGTGGATGAATTTTCTTGACAACACAGTAAAAGGTGTATAAAAGTTAAGTACGTAAAGGAAGAGCTAAACAAACAGTCCAGGCAAAACTAGATTATGGATCTTCATAGGTTTATGACACTTTTTCTACATTTACGTCAAATGTCACTGAAAATATTTATTACCATGCTGAAGAGCTTTTCTCAGATGGAAAAAAAATCTTAAATTAAAGCAATACAATTCAGCAAATTGGAAAACGACTGCGTGACCCAATATTCTACTATTGGTCTGGAAAGAACAATGTTTGAATTGATTTATTAAAGTACAAAATAAACTTGTTCTTTTTGTTCTCTGGGATCACTTTTGTCTGAGGTAACTTTTTTCCTCCTTGAATTTCCTTCGTTTTTAGCTTTAGCATTGCTCTACTGCCATCTATTGACAGGATGCCTTAGTGATTAATTACATTTCTGCTGAATCTGTAGTGTTTGCAATATTTTGCATTTCATAGAAACTTATGGGGTCATTTATTAAGACCAGCATTTTAGACGCTGTTCTTAATACCCCTTCTGCTGGCGCCGGCCTCTACATAACTTAGAGGCATCCACCGCCGGCCTAAATCTACTTGCTGACACAGATTTAAATAATTTTCAATGCCTGAAACCGGCCTTCTCGGCTCACAGCACACCCCCTTTTTAGACCTGGTGTGAGCTGGGAAAAGTCGTAGATTCGGCCACAAATCTCTTTTGTGACCAAATCTGCAACAGATATACGCCACAAATTGGCGTATATCTAATAATAAATGACCCCCTTAATTTGAACAGTTAAAAAGGTATGTGAAAATTAGGTTTACATGTATGATACAACTTGGAGTTTAAAAGGGCCAAACTGTACAAAAAAAGACATTATTCACACGTCCACTTACCTTACACTGATATATTGCTGCTGAGTAGAGATGAGCAAATTTGCTTTGGGTCCAATACTAACAAACAGATGTGTATGACACTCTGGGGTCTCATAGGACTGTATCCATACTCTTTCAACTCTTAAACACAAAGACATCATTGTCAAATGACAATGAAATATATAGCTATGGGTAAACACATGGTTGACACTGTTCACAAACAGCCTGTTTAAAAACCAAGTGCGCTGTCAATCATGTTATGCTTTTTAAAACTAAAATAAATTGTCAAAATGACCCCTTATTGGTGGCCAGCCCATGTTTATACATGCTCAGTAGTATAGGAAAAAGAAATGGCTTGTTCTGAACAAGCTGTCCAAAAATGATCTCTTAATGGGGGAAAATGTCTGTCTGTGTATATACAAATACAGCAGGTTTGGAAAAGCAATGGCTTGTTATGAACAAGTAGTCCAAAAATGATCCCTTTTTCAGCAGCAGTATGGTATGTAACATGGCAAACAAGGCAGTAGAAGTGTGAGGTAGTAGTAGTAGCAATAGTAGCCATGGAAGCAAGAGTACAGTATTGAACTTGACAGGCAGGAGATGTGTGTCTGTGAATGGGTAGTAGTAGTAGCAGTAGGGGACTAGCAGCTACAGTAGCAACACTAGCAATACAGTATGAAACATGATGGACAGGCAGACTGTATGGCATCATTAGGTTGATCATTAATAGCCCCTTGTCAACAGTGACAGATCTATTCATTGGCATCAGCTAGAGATGTGTGAAAATCCTCATGGATCTATGCGTGATTCATTTTAACAAATGTAATAGCAAACTGGGCCAGTTCTAGCCAAAGTTCAAACTGCTGACCCAGAAGTCCCTATGGTCAGGGAACAGTGTATTTAATGGAGAAAGTGCACAGTCTAAGTACAAGTGAACCTTGTTCTTTAGATGGTATGTATCCATTTGCTGAAGTGCATCATGTTGGCACAGCATTTCAAAAATGGTTGCATCCATCATGTTGAGCAAACCATATTGATTGCTGCTAGTGTTACTGTGGCTTTTGCTACTTGTTGTAGTGGTAGCATTAGAGGGGATGGCAGCAGAGCAGTGGCTTTGCGGAAGCCAGAGGGGGGTCCTCCTCGTGAGACACGCAGGTGGCAGGCCTATCCTGGTAAGGCAGGCATTTCCTGCCCCTTTTGGTATCAGGAAAACATTTCCCAATTTTGCTTTTATAGTGAGGGTCCAAAACAAAAGCTATGGACCAGCCATCACTTTTCTTGATGCCAACAATCCACTTGTCAGCATGCAAGCAACCAAATATGCAGCTTACTACATTTGCGAGCATATCTGAGGACCGAGATGTTTCATGCTCCACTCCGAAATGTGATGATTAATCATGGCCAGTGTTATCGTTGACATCAGCAGCATGTCAATTACGAGTGTCAGGCTTGTCACCAAGCTTTGCCTGGGAAACTGCATGCCCCCCTCACTATTAGCTCTTCCTCCTCTTGCTCCTCCTCCAGTGATAGCTTCTACACTTCCCCCTGTATGCGACTTCATCTGTGCGGGACCCCAACAGCCACAGGACAGCAAGCAAGATGTGGAAGCTATTTCTCTTCCAGCATCTGTTGTTGCACCATGAGCATGTGCTCTAATATGTGTCAAAGGGATAACATTGTTGATGTCTCTGTTGTCTCTACTCACAAATCTAGTGGCCTCTTTGAAGGGCCTGATTACACGACACGCCTCCCTGATGAGCTGCTACTGCTACTAAGAATAAATCAAATGTGTAGTTACTCTCCTAGACATGGTCAGCACCTTCTGAAAGTCACAATACTTTTTTAAAAAGCAGTGTAATATAGTAACATAGTTTATATGACCGAAAAAAGACATCTGTCCACCCAGTTCGGCCTGTTATCCTGCAAGTTGATCCAGAGGAAGGCAAGAAAAACAGTGAAATAGAATCAAATTTTCCCCACTTAAGGGGAAAAAAATTACTTTGCGACTCCAATCAGGCAATCAGAATAACTCCCTGGATCAACGACCCCTCTCTGGTAGCTGTAGCTTGTAATATTATTACACTCCAGAAATACATCCAGTCCCCTCTTGAACTCTTTTAGTAAATTCACCATCACCACCTCCTCAGGCAGAGAGTTTGATGGTCTCACTGCTCTTACTGCAAAGAATCCTCTTCTATGTTTGTGTACAAACCTCCTTTCCTCCAGATACAGAGGATGTCCCCTCGTCACAGTCACAGTCCTGGGGATAAATAGATGATGGGAGAGATCTCTGTACTGACCTCTGATATATTTATACATAGTTATTAGGTCTCCCCTCTTTTTCTAAAGTGAATAACCCTAATTTTGTGCAGCACTTAATTTATCATGTGCACCCTGCAGTGAGCATGTTTTATAACCCTCTAATGGAGTACAGCCCAATGTTCCACTCATTATCACTGAAAACATTGCCCATTTGCCTTGTTGGAGGGGAGACGTGCACTGGATGGATTGTTTTGCCCAGGCTCACGAGTTCCAAGAAGAAATAGCAAAGTTTTAGTTTACACATATGAAAGGTGGGAGGTGGAGTGGACGTAATGCTCTGCCTTTTTCTGTTGGGGAAGGGAGGATGTCCATTGGAGAGGATGTGGAGGAGGTAGATAAATGCCTGGTGTGGGAACCAGTCTTGGCCTCTGTCACGATTCTTTCCTCTGTATTTCCCCTGAATGCTACTGTCACCACAGCTACCAGTGACCCCACCACCACCACTATGGCTACTAGTGCCATTACTACTACTACCACCACCACCGACAAAGCAAAGCTATGCATTTGAGTCAGCAGGTTCCCCCGCATCTGCCTGAACCCCCTCCTCATGGCAGTCCAAATGCTGACCTGGCTACAGTAAGACTATCTTCTGTATCTTCCATAACACATCGGGTTTTGTTGGTTCCTCTTAAGAACAAAGAAGGTTTAAGCTAAACTAGGATCAAACTGATAAGAATATGCCTTAAAT
Source organism: Bufotes viridis (assembly GCA_033119425.1). Taxonomy (NCBI): domain Eukaryota; kingdom Metazoa; phylum Chordata; class Amphibia; order Anura; family Bufonidae; genus Bufotes; species Bufotes viridis. The sequence continues at coordinate 128,389,445 of CM065590.1, forward strand.
GTTTGTTTATGAGCTGTCAGGGAACTAGAGATAATGGCTAAAAATCAAACCACTAGAGCAACTCTATGATGTAATCCACTGAGAAGGAGAAGCAACAGTATGGGAATCCAATGTAAATGAAGACTGTAGAAGAAAAACTGTAAAACATTTTTAATAAAGACTATTGCAAAAATGATTTTTAGCCCAAGATAAGTAAAGACTGCAGTCCATAGCCATTAATCACTTTCAGACACAGACAGTTTTCACATTCCTTACATAGCCTAATTTTGCAATTCTGACATGTCTCTTTATGTGATAATAACTTTGTAATGCTTTTACTTATCCAAGTGATAATTTGACTTTTTTTCATGATACATCATACTTCATAATAGTGTTAAATGTGGGTCTATATGTTTTACTTCTATTTATAAAAAAAATCTAAAATTTACTCAAAATTTGTAAAAATTATCCATTTTCTAAATGGGAATTTATATGCTTTTCAAATATATTATCATACCTGATAAAAGTGTTATTAATTAACATTTACCATATGTTTACTTTATGTTTGCATCCATTTTTTGAATGTCATTTTATTTTTTTAGGATGTTAAAAGGAAGTTGTTCAACTGATCTATTGCTGCCCATTGCCCCTAACCTTAAAACCCATGGAATGTGATGCTGGCCATCGACAAGTATGCTATAAGGTGGTAAATGCCTGTCCCATCAAGGCTCTGTTGGACTCAGTCAGGCAGTCTAGTAACCTTGGTGCATGTAGCCTGGTAGCTGGGGATTATGTGCCGTAAAAGCAGTGCATCCATGGGGACACTAAGGTTTACTTCATGGACCTCACAAAATTTGAGACCCCAGCTGTAACTGTAATGTACGAGGTCAGTGTAGTAAAGAGAATTATGCATAAGGTCATATTGGGCTGCAACCTACCATTGTTCTGGGAGTTGTGGGGAAAACAAAACTTTTTTGCAGGCTGTGAAGAAACTCCTGCAGAACACGTACCTTTCTATTTAATTGATAAAAATGTGGGGTCTAATAAAGTATATGAAGATGTTGATGACCTTTTTTAATTACAGGTCTTATCTGGGAAGAAAGAAGCTCGTTCTGTTGGTCAAAATGTACCTGATCTAGAGGTGACTAGAGATAATTTTTATACAGTACAGTTAAATGACCCTACCCTGGTAAATACTTTAGAAAATTTTACTGTGATAAACGGTGTACCACAGGAACCAGAGGCTAACAAACTATTTCCATACTTTGCAAAACAAATTATTGTGAGTCATGTCTCATGTGCCAGATAAGTACCCCAATGTCACATTTCCATAGCACCTTGGTTCCACTTACCATTATTAAGTGGAATTTTAAATTGGCAAAAAATTCTGTCCGATTGTTCCTTTAAACTAATGGAGCTGATTATTTCGTCTGAGGAGGAATCACTCTCCAATCTGCGTGAAGAAATTAAGGTTACACAAGAGCTCATTGCTCCCCTTGCAGACACACAATCTTTCGTGGAGTTGGATAAAAAACTACAAGAGAAATTGCACCAAATGGAGGAGAGCCTCATACATGTCAAATGAGACAAATATAATCGTGACCTCCAAGATTATAAATCTGACAATTTCCATAACTGGGCGGATAATCGCACTAATATTCCTCGCTCCATCATGAAAAAACGCAATTATCGCAAGGGAAACAAGGGCAGCAAGGTAGCCTTTAGCTCTACAGAAGCGGAGTCGTCGGATTCCGCCTCAGAGTCAACTTTTGCACAATCTCAAGAATCCATGGGTATTGCTAGTGGTCATGCAATGAATAAAACTTCAATCAACAAACCTTCAAAAAATGCCGCGCAGGTCGGAAACACCCCCGGAGGTGGACGATATCCATCCAGGCACAAAAAGATGTAGATGACATTCAAGTTATCAATTTGTCAGCAAAGGTTTTCTCGCAAAGGCTTGCCAGAGACCTTTCGTTTTCTCCGACCACACATTTTGACATCTATCGGACTATTTTAGATGCCAACAGATTTGCTTGCAATCTCACGGTTAAAAAGCATTTTTCTAGTCTTGATCTAGACATCTCTGACTCTGTGCCTGAGTCTGATCACGTTGAAGTTTCTTGCCCTTCTACATCTGTTTTTTCTTTTCAGGAATTATCGCATGTGTCATTCATGCAACATATGCGTCCTGTCCCAGAAGCGAACTCAGAGCAGAGTGTTTGCGTGGATTTTGCTACAATCACGCACCCCTGCTCTGGATCACTTCCAGGACAATATTGAACGTGATCTAATTGCATTAGACATGAAAGTACATTCCTCCTCACCTGAACAGAAAACAGACAATTTATCTAGATGTGAACGCAAGGCTCTCAGGGATTTGGAAACGATGCCTGACATTATAATTAAAAAAGCGGACAAAGGTGGGGCGGTGGTGATCCTGGATAGACCCATCTATGTCTTACAGAATTAATCCATGTTACAGGATTCTATTACATACGTGGAGCTCACCAGGGATCCCACCCCCCATTTTCAATCTTTATTGAGGAATATACTAATTGAGGGACTGGAGATGGGTTTTCTGGACCAGAGGCAATTTGATTTTATTTTTGTAGCACATCCAGTTGTTCCCCTTTTCCATTCCCTCCCCAAAATTCACAAGGGGGCTTCCCTCCCCCCAAGCGCCCAATAGTGTCAGGCATTGGTTCTTTCTCTGAGAGATTTTCTTTCTGGGTAGACAGCATTTTGCAGCCACTAGTGCAAGGTATGCCAGGTTTCTTAAAAGATACTACATCAGTTTTACAGGCTTTTGACAAGTTCTCATGGACATCAGAACTTTCATGGGTTACAACTGATGTTGCGTCCTTGTACACTGCCACCCCCCACGATTTAGCCATAACATCATTGGATTGGTTTCTGGAAATTCATTCAGATTTTTCTTTTCCCTTTTTTGTGCAAAGTAATATTATTTTTGATGCAACATAATTTTTTTATGTTCAATAAACATTTTTTTCTTCAAGGCACAGGAGTTTCCATGGTGGCTCGTTTCTCACCCTCTCTGGCCAATATTTACATGGCCTGGTGGGAATATAACTTTTTATTTGCAGAAACCAATCCGTAGGGGGGGTCCATCCGGTGGTACGGTCGCTACATCGACGACCTGATGTTTGTATGGTCAGGCGGTGTGGCGGCCGTACCACCATTTGGAGCTTTCCTTAATAATAATGACTGCAACCTGCGTTTCTCTGTGCAGGGTGAAAAAGACGCCATTTCATTTTTGGATTTGCATTTAATTGGCGATGTGGGGACTGGCAGGGTTCACACTAGGACTTTCAGAAAAGACACAACAGGTAACACCATCCTGCATGCGGGGTCATGTCACCCCATGCATGTTATAAATAACATTCCCGAGAGTTTATTCGAACTTTACGTAACTGTTCAGCTCCTGAATCCTGTAATGTTGAAATGGATACGGTGGTCGCACGTCTTCAGGCCAGAAAATATCCTCAACATCTGTTTCGCTCATCTAGAGCCAATGCGCTCGAAAAGTCACAGAGTGATTTCATTTTCTCACATAAAAGACACACTGATGTTCGTAGTCAGGGGCAATCTGTTTTCTCCACCAGCTACAGTCATGAATTTTCCCAAATTCGCAAGATCATTAATAAACATGTTCAAGCTCTTCAGTGTGATCAGACATGGCACAATATAGTCAAAGATGGTGTAAGATGTGTAGCACGGAGAGCAATGACCTTGGCTATTGTAGTGAGTCCCTCACTATATGTGGAAAAATCTGTGTTGCAACCCACATGGTCAAAATATACTGGTAACTTTAGATGTGGGCATAAGATATGTACATGTTGCTCTGTGATTAAAGTGGGTACTCGGATTTTTTTCATTTGCTAATAACTGTTCTTATACAGTAAAATAGTATATTAACTGTAACACTACTTATGTGGTTTATTGTATTACTTGCTCCCTGTGCAATCTACAATACATTGGCTGTAACATAGTAACATAGTAACATAGTATATTAGGCCGAAAAAAGACATTTGTCCATCCAGTTCGACCTGTTTCCTGTAAGTTGATCCAGAGGAAGGCAAAAAACCCCTGTGAGGTAGAGCCAATTTTCCCCATTTAAGGGGAAAAAATTCCTTCCCGACTCCAATCAGACAGTCAGAATAACTCCCTGGATCAACGACCTATCTCTAGTAGCTATAGCCTGAAATATTATTACGCTCCAGAAATACATCCAGGCCCCTCTTGAATTTCTTTATTGTACTCACCATCACCACCTCCTCAGGCAGAGAGTTCCATAGTCTCACTGCTCTTACCGTGAAAAATCCTTTTCTATGTTTGTGTACAAACCTTCTTTCCTCTAGACGCAGAGGATGTCCACTCGTCACAGTCACAGTCCTGGGGATAACTAGATGATGTGAGAGATCTCTGTACTGACCCCTGATATATTTATACATAGTTATTAGATCTCCCCTCAGTCGTCTTTTTTCTAAAGTGAATAACCCTAATTTTGATACCCTTTCAGGGTACTGTAGATCCCTCATTCCAGTTATTACTTTAGTTGCCCTCCTCTGAACCCTCTCCAGCTCTGCTATGTCTGCCTTGTTCACAGGAGCCCAGAACTGTACACAGTACTCCATGTGTGGTCTGACTAGTGATTTATAATGTGGTAAGACTTTATTTTCATCACGAGCATCTATGCCCCTTTTGATGTAACCCATTATCTTATTGGCCTTAGCAGCAGCTGCCTGACACTGGTTTTTACAGCTTAGTTTGTATTTATTAAAATTCCTAGATCCTTTTCCATGTCAGTGTTACAGAGTGTTTTACCATTTAGTATGTACGGGTGACTTGCATTATTCCTTCCCATGTGCATAACTTTACATTTGTCAGTGTTAAACCTCATCTGCCATTTCTCTGCCCAAGCCCCCAATCTATCCAGATCCCTCTGTAGCAGAAAACTGTCCTCTTCAGTGTTAATTACTTTACACAGTTTAGTGTCATCTGCAAAAATTGATATTTTACTGTGCAAGCCTTCTACAAGATCATTAATAAATATATTGAAGAGAATAGGGCCCAATACTGACCCCTGAGGTACCCCACTAGTGACAGTGACCCAATCTGAGTGTGTACCGTTAATAACCACTCTCTGTTTTCTATTACTGAGCCAGTTACTTACCCACATACAGATATTTTCTCCTAGTCCAAGTGTTCTCATTTTATATACTAACCTTTTGTGTGGTACAATGTCAAATGCTTTGGAGAAGTCCAGATATATGACATCCACTGATTCACCCCGGTCAAGTCTAGAACTTACCTCCTCATAGAAACTGATTAAATTAGTTTGACATGACCGATCCCTCATGAAGCCATGCTGATATGGTGTAATTTGCTTATTTTCATTGAGATACTCCAAGATAGCATCTCTTACAAAACCTTCAAACAGTTTACCCACAACAGATGTTAAACTTACCAGCCTATAATTTCCAGGCTCTGTTTTTGGACCCTTTTTGAATATTGGCACCACATTTGCTATACGCCAGTCTGGTGGAACATTCCCTGTCAGTATGGAGTCCGTGAATATCAAAAATAAGGGTCTGGCTAGGACATCACTTAATTCCCTTAGGATACGGGGTGTATGCCATCCGGTCCTGGCGATTTGTCTATTTTAATCTTTTAAGTCGCTGCTGTACTTCTTCCTGGGTCAGACAGGGCACTTTTAAAGGGAATTTACTTTTACATTTGCATTTCATCTGACAGTTTATTTTCCTCAGTGAAAACAGTGGAGAAGAAAATATTTAATAGCTTAGCTTTATCCTCGTCGCTTTCTGCAACTCCCCTCATTGCTATGTAGAGGCCGACTCCTTCAGATTTATATTTTTACCATTTATATAATTGAAAAACATTTTAGGGTTAGTTTGCTCTCTTTGGCAATTAATCTCTCGGTCTCTAGTTTGGCAGTTTTATTAGTTTTTACATATTCTATTTTTTTCCTTATAGTTTATCAGTGCTTCTGGCTCCCCTCCTGTTTTAGTGATTTATATGCTTTCTTTTTGTCATTTATTGCTTTTTTACGGTTCTATTTATCCACATTGGTTTCTTCTTATTTCTTAGCCTTTTATTTCTATATGGTATGCATCGATCACAATTAGATGTTACGATGCTTTTAAAAATCTCCCATTTGTGGTTGTATTTTTATTTTTGAGGACTTTGTCCCAGTTAATTGGGCCTATGGCCTCTCTTGAGTTGGCTAAATTTTGCTTTTTTGAAGTTCAGGTATTCTTGTTCCTCCTGTAGAAACTCTCGTTTGAAGGATAATTGGAAGGTTATTACTTTATGGTCACTATTTCCCAGGTGTCCCCAGACCTGCACGTCTGTTGTTCTATCAGGTCTATTGGTTAATACTAAGTCCAGTATGGCCGTCCCTCTAGTTGGGTCCTGAACCATTTGGGAAAGGTAATTGTCTTTGGCTATTGCCAAGAACCTGTTTCCTTTATGGGATGTACAGGTTTCAGTTTCCCAGTCTATATCTGGGTAGTTGAAGTCCCCATAATAACCACCTCATTATGGTTTGCCACCTTGTTTATCTCGTTTAGTAATAGATTTTCTGTGGACTCTGGTATATTAGGTGGTTTATAGTAAACTCCTATTAGTAATTTATTATTGTTTTTGGCTCCATTTATCTCCACCCACAATGACTCCACATTTTCAGTGTCCCTCACAGATGTCTTCCCGAGTGTGGGCTTTAGACAGGACTTTATGTAAAGGCAGACCCCTTCCCCTCTCGGTTTTGACGATCCTTTCTGAACAGATTGTAACCTTGTACATTAACAGCCCAGTCATAGCTATCGTCCAGCCATGTCTCAGTTATTCCCACTATGTCATAATCCTCCTCACACATCACTAATTCCAGTTCCCCAGTTTTATTAGTCAGGCTTCTGGCATTAGTATACATACATTTGAGAGGTTTATGCATATTTTTGCCCTACACCTTTCCTTCTGAACTTTTCTAGTCCCTCCTTCCATTCCTCCCCAGTCCCACTACCTTGCCCCGGTCTCTATCTGCACTATCTTCCCCTCCTATAATGTAATTTCCCTTCCCCCAGTCCCTAGTTTAAACACTCCTCCAACCTTCTAGCCATCTTTCTCCCCAACACAGCTGCCCCTTCCCCATTGAGGTGCAGCCCGTCCCTACGATAGAGCCTGTAGCCGATAGCAAGGTCGGCCCAGTTCTCCATGAACCCAAAACCCTGCTTCCAACACCAGTTCTTGAGCCACTTGTTAACCTCTCTAATCTCCCTCTGCCTTTCTTGTGTGGCCCGTGGTACAGGCAGTATTTGGAAAATACTACCTTTGAGGTCCTTGCCCTAAGCTTTTCACCTAAATCCCTGAAATCATTCTTAAGGACTCTCCACCTACCTCTAACTTTGTCATTGGTTCCGATATGGACCATGACCGCTGGATCTTCTCCAGCCTCTCCCAGTAATCTGTCAACCCGATCTGCGATGTGTCGAACTCTAGCGCCAGGAAGACAGCACACTGTTCAGCGATCACGATCTTTGTGACAGATCGCCCTATCTGTTCCCCTAATAATTGAGTCTCCCACTACCAGCACCTGTCTGGCCTGCCCTGCTCTCCTGGTCCCCTGCTTACTGGAGCTGACATTCCCCTGACCGGCAGAGGAAGTGTCTGGCTGCGGCAGTGCTGCCCCTGAGCTGCCACCCCCCTCAGCTGCCAAACGTGCAAACTTGTTGGGGTGTGTCAGATCAGGGCTAGCCTCCCTGGTACTCTTCCCTCTACCCCCCTTTCTTACTGTCACCCAGATAGCTACCTCACTTTTCTCAGCCTCCTTACTGTCACCCTTCCCCTGAACTACCCCAAAGACTGCTTGCTCGGTGAGCAGCAAACTCTTTTGAAAATTGTCAGCTCCTGTACATCTAATAATTTAAAAACTAGGATCTGTTGCCACATCTCAGATATTCCCCATGCTAAAACAAAGAATGTGTCTGCGGTTAGTTCACACTTTGCAGCAGCACATGGAGGCAGCACAGAGGGAATGTATATACAAGGCATTGAAAGGGTTAAATGCCCCAGCCGTGGTGGAGATTACAAAAAGAAGTTACTCAACAGGGAATGTTTTTGGATCTTTAAAATGGGCTCACGTGTACCTTCAGGATTAAAGCGTCGTCACGATTTGATCCTGCAATACTGATCCTTATATTTTTCATGTTTTTTTATGCATTTTTAAGTTCACTTTTTCTGTCTGTTTTTTCTCTCTATATGGGTTGTGTCTTCAATGTGAAATGTGTTCCGGCGGCGTGATCTGTGACTAATTGGATCCACCTGATTTTTTTTCAGTGGATCACTATAAAGCCACAGATTCTTTGCCCTGTCAGTATCATGAATAAGGATCCATATTTGGAGCGATCCGAAACGCGTCGATGATGCAATGCTGCTATTGATGGTTTTAAACGTGCACAGGATTAAATAAAGTCTACAAATTTTGTGAAGCTGGACCCCTGTTTGTGCTCTCTACTGATTTCAAGTGAACGCCTTGGCTCCCGGCTAGGTCCGTGCTCCTGCATCTCCTAGGTGAGCGTACCATTCCTCTTGTGTGTATTCCCATTATTGAAGTACCATTCGAAAGTATCGATATAGTTAGGTCCAATAATTAAATCTGCCAGGGGACACCAGTACATTTTGGTTGTGTTGGATTATGCCTCCCTTTACCCAGAAGCTTTGCTATTAAGAAACATGACTTCCAAGAACATTGCATGTGAGTGGTTTTACATGTTCTCCCACACAGGTATTCCTAAAGAAATACTTACTGACCAGGGTACACCATTTATGTCAAAGGTTATAAAAGAACTGTGCAAGTTATTTAAGGTCACATAAATATGTACCTCTATGTATCATCCTCAGACTGATCGTTTAGTAGAGAGGTTTAACAAGACCCTAAAGCATATGCTAAAAAGGAGTACAGAAGGATGGTTGGGATTGGGACAGTTTCTGTATGTAATGTTTTCTATATGAGAGGTACTCCAGGCATCTACAGGGTTTTCTCCCTTTGAATGAGTCTATGGTTGTCACCCCAGGGGCTTGCTAGAAATTGCCAGGGAATCATGGGAGGCAGAGTATACTCCATATAGAAGTGTCAAAGAGCATGTAGCACAGATGCAGGATTGTAATACTACAGTCATGCCTGTTGTCAAAGAGTATCTGTAAAGAGCCCAAGAGGGTAAAACCAACCAGTTTGCAAAAGTGAGAAGTTTTAATCCTGGAGATAGAATACTTTTTTTAGTGCCCGCGGTGGAAAGCAAGTTCCTAGCAAAGTGGCAGGGCCCTTACACGATTGTTAAAAAAGTGGGTGAAGTAAACTACAGGGTGCACCAACCAGATAGGAGAAAAAATTTCCAGATTTAGCATGTAAATTTAATTAATCCCTGGAAAGAACGGTAATCATTGGTGGCCTCACATACTGTGGTTGGTGATGTGTCGCAACCAATTTTCCTTCTCAAAATAGGTGAGGTACTGTCAGTGCACAAGCAACAGGAGGTAAAGGAGTTCCTAAAAAAACAGAAGTAAGTTTTTAGATTTACCACACCTAATAAAACACTACATTAAGATTTAGCCTAACAGTAATGTGAACCTTAAACTGTACAGGCTACCAGAAGCTCACAGAGAGGCAGTGTCTATATAAGTTCACCAAATGCTTGATTTAGGGGTCATTGAAGAGTCTACCAGTGAGTGGCCAAGCCCAATTGTACTACTCCCAAAGACCAGTGGGGCCTGGAGATTCTGTAATGACTGTAATGCATACTCCATGCCCCAGGTCGATAAACCTATTGAGAGATTGGGTTGTGCAAGGTATATCCCAACACTTGATCTTACAAAGAACTATTGTCAGATGCCATTGTGGCTAAAGAGAAGACTGCATTTTCCATTCCAGAAGGGTTGTTTCATTATGTAGTAATGCCATTCAGGTTACATGAAGCCCCTTCAAAGGTTGATGAAGCTAATCTTGAATCCACATTGTGACTACATTGCCGCTTACCTTGATGATGTTGTAATTTTTAATCCTATTTGGAAAAGTCACCTCTGTAAGCAGTGGCGTAGCTATAGGGGTCGCAGCGGTCGCAGTTGCAACCGGGCCCCTAAGTCAGGGGGACCCACGCGGTGATTTACAATACCTGCCGGAGGCTAACTTCACATAGGGGGGGGGAGGCAGAGCCGTGCCTGCAGGCGCAGGCTCATCCAGGACAGGGAGTGGTCCTGTTCCCATCTGGCAGTACTGGCCGGATGTGGAGGAGAGGTGAGTGCGGCGGCATAGTGACGAGCAGAGACTCGGAGATCTCTCTGCTCTGGGTCTTGGCAATATGGTGACAAAGCCTTCTTGCCAACTTTGTCGGGACTAGCTGGTGTTTTCTCCTAGAGATCACGACTTCCTACCTCTTTCTCTTCATGTTTTGCTTTGTTCAAAATAAAAATCATTACAAAACAGTGTGAAACTGTAGGTTATATGGTTGAATCCTACACCACCATTGTTTAACATGTTCCTCCAGAATAATCCACCACAATGTCCCTCTCACATATGTCAATGACCCCTTTATTTGCGATTTTTCTCGGCCACTCCTGCTTCCAGTGTAGCCCCAGGTTCTTAGGCTCCTTAATCTGGATGCTTCACCTGACAGAAAAAACAAGAACCTCTATAATTAGTAAGATGTGTGTTGTAAGTAGTGATGAGCGGCAGGTGCCATATTCGATTTCGACGAAATTCGCGAATATTCGAATGAATATTCGTTTCATATTCGTCAAAATCGAATATTCGTCATTTTTTCTAGTTATCGCGATTAACATGCGATTTAAATAATCGCATATTGCGATTTGTACTTAAGGCTACTTTCCTATTGGTTTCATATCTAGAATTAGCGAGGATGACGAATATGACGAATGTATTCGTCTATTCCTCAAAACGAAGATAACGAAGTATTCTACATCTTCGTTTTAGCTATCATCGTCAACTTCGCTATTCGCTAATTCTAGCAATCAAATAGGAAGGTTGACTATAGAGACAGCTGTGTTAAATTCGCTATGCGATTTTTTTTTTTAATAAATAGAATACTTATAATAATTTTATCAAGTAATATAATTATTGTATTAAAAAAATAATAAATCGCATAGCGAATTTAACTACAACTGTCTAATAAGTCAACCTTCCTATTTGATTGCTAGAATTAGCGAATAAGCGAAGTTGACGATGACGAGGACGAATAGGTAGCTAAAACGAAGATGTAGAATACTACGTTATCTTCGTTTTGAGGAATATGACGAATACATTCGTCATATTCAGCTATTAAGCTAATTCTACCAAGCCAACCATAACTTCTGTGCTCATGGAGCGTCCCCATCACCATGGGAGCGTCTCCATATACTAAAATGTACTGTCGGATTTGAGGAATTACGTTGAAATCGCAATGCGATTAATTCAAGTTATATTAATCGCATTGCGATTTCAACTTAGAGCTGGGTTTATAATGGGTCAGCTTGCTAGAATTAACGAAGTTAACGAATATGGAATATAGCAGCAGTGCTAAGTTGAAATCGCAATGCGATTAATTTAACTTAAAGTATTCGCATTGCGATTTCAACTTAGCACTGCTAGTGCATAGCATTAGCTATACTCCATATTCGTTAATTCTAGCCTATGTAAGATAGCAGTGCTAAGTTGTAATCGCAATGCGATTAATTTAACTTAAAGTATTCGCATTGCGATTTCAACTTAGCACTGCTAGTGCATAGCTATACTCCATATTCGTTAATTCTAGCCTATGTAAGATAGCAGTGCTAAGTTGTAATCGCAATGCGATTAATATAACTTAATTAATCGCATTGCGATTTCAACGTAATTCCTCAAATCCGACAGTACATTTTTAGTATATGGAGATTCTCCCATGGATGGGGACGCTCCACATGAGCACGGAAGTCGGCAGAAAGCGACAACGGGCACTGACTAGAGCAGCCAGGAAGCCAGGAATCCTCAGGACAGGTAAGAACTACTTTTGGGAAGTAGGAAAGAAAAAAATATAACTAAAAAAAAAAAAAAAAAAAAACGAATATTCGAAATAGCGAATTTATAGCGCTATATTCGAAATATTCGCGAATTAGCGAAGTGCCGATATTCGCTAAAAAAATTCGCTTTTCGAATATTCGCGCTCAACACTAGTTGTAAGCCCATACTGTCTTCACACTCTACTCCTACTAGTCAACATGTCTGAGTGAGAATGTAATGGAGCACATATACTGTATGTTTACTCTGCTGTGCTATACACATGGTGATAACGGCCTCTATTCAGAGAACTAATGGAGGGAGAGGAGAGAACTTGAGGAACTGACTAGCTAAAATTCAGCTTCCTATCTGCAATTGACATAGGTGGAGGAAGAACCTGCTCAATGCCCTTATTAATCTGTTTGTAGGACTATACAGGTTTGACGTCAGTCTGTATTCATATGCTATAATTGCATGTTCCTTTGTCACTAGTTACCTTATGTTTTCAGTGACACATGTACCACATGTGTCTTCTAAGTGCTCATACACATGACTATATTACAGGTCTGTACAAGTTCTGAGTTGTACAGAACCATAATATGGTTTTATTCTATTGAAGTTTTCCTGCTTGATGCAGTATGCTAGTATGGTTTTTTGTCATATTGTGCATATTGTGCATGGTGATTTTCTTGATGACGGACAGTAATGAATGTTAAAAAATTGCATCCATGTTTATGGATACCATGAGAAAGATACCATCAAAGCTGCTTAATGTTACTGATTTACATATGGTTGTGTGTTTGTGGCCTTAATGTTAATTTTTGCCCTAGAGGTATAAAATCATTTAAGCGGGATGACGTGTTTCACCACAACAAACTGATGACGCAATATTGTGGATATAGGGGGTGCAGAGCAGGCTCAGGAGCCTCAGGGGGCCAATAGGTATTATAGAGAGTGCATACTGATCAAGTTACACCTCTGGCTGGAGGGAAGGGTTTATGTCAAGAATTCGACATGGGGGCTTGGTGCCATTTCAATTTTTTCACCCGGCAGCACAAAGGCTATGTGCTTCCCTGCGCTTGACCACTAACCACTGAGGGAATGGGGGCCCTAGCTGAAGTCTTGCACTAGGGCCCATGAGCCTTTAGCTACGCCCCTGTCTGTAAGGTACAGACCGAAATAGCTTCCATTTGTGACGTTAGCCTCATATAAAACCCTGAGAAGTGTACTCTACATCTAGCCAAATACCTTGGCTACATTATTGGTAAAGGGTTGGTTAAGCCCCAGATCAACAAAGTGGAGGCGACACAGAACTGGCCTTAGATGTTAATGATAAAACAAGTCAGGGCATTTCTTAGCATCACTGGATACTGCAGTTGGTTCGTACTAAATTTTGCCTTGGTTGAAGCATCATTGACTGACTTAACAAGGCGGTAAGTCAGTAATAGTAAAGTAGACTCAGAGGCTGAGAGTGCTTTTCTGACCTGTGTCAACAACCAGTGCCCATTTGCCCAGATTTTAGGAAAGAGTTCCTGGTTCAGACAGACGTGTCTAATACAAGCTTGGAAGTGGTTCTGTCACAAGTAGTAAATGGTGTGGAATAGTGTGTTGAGCGAAGCAAGCTTCGGATGTTACATCTGTAGTAGCTTTATTCAAAACTTCGGATTAATACTAAACGGAGATCCGTCTCCATATAGTATTAAAATTTCTGAGCTTGGATAAGTTGAATTCAGTTATTCACACAGTTGCGCGTGACTTCGCTGAATAACTCCCGTAGTTGAAAAACCACTTGAAAACTTGAAACCAAACTCAGCTTCGGTTATGATGTACCAGTTGAAACCGAAGCCGCGTTTGGTTTCAAGTTTTAAAGTGGTTTTCCACTTTAAAAATCAACTACGGGAAATATTCAACTAAGTCACGTGCAACTTTGTGAATAACTAAATTCAACTCATCGGAGCTCATACATTCTTATATTGGTTTCAAGTTTGCTCAACACTAGTGAGGAACATCCGGGAATGCACCTGAGCAGAAAGTTGACCCCAGCAGAGAAAAATTATGCCATTATGGAATGTGAGTGTTTAGCCATCAAATTAGCAAAATTAGCAAAATTTTGATTCAACTGTGGAGTATAAGGTAATGCATTGTCCAGAGTGCATTGTATGATGGCAGATCTTACCAAGACCCAGATCTGGAAAAGAGGAGGGGATATGTAACAATGTCTTTGTTAAAGTACTGGAGGGTGTTTATATCTCACCCAGATTGCTCAGATGGGGGAGATAAAAGGATTTTAGAAGGTTGTATGCAGGGATGTAGCTACATAACTCATGGGCCCTGGTGCAAGAGTTCAGCTTGGGCCCCCTTCCCTCAGTACTTTGTGCCCCAGGGCATGGAAGCACATAGCCTTCGTACTGCCTGAGGAAAACACTGAAGTGGCACCCCCTACCTAAGGCCTCTTTCACACTTGCGTTGTCCGGATCTGTCGTGTACTCCATTTGCCGGAAGTGCTTGCCGGATCCGTAACAACGCATGTGACCTGAAAGCATTTGAAGACGGATCAGTCTTCAGTATGCTTTCAGCGTTACTATGGCAGCCAGGACGCTATTAAAGTCCTGGTTGCCATAGTAGTAGTGGGGAGCGGGGGAGCAGTATACTTACAGTCCGTGCGGCTCCCGGGGCGCTCCACAATGACGTCAGAGCGCCCCATGCGCATGGATCACGTGATCCATGTGTGTAGGGCGCCCTGACATCACTCTGGAGCGCCACCAGGACCCGCACGGATGGTAAGTATACTGCTCCCCCGCTCCCCACTACACTTCACCATGGCAACCAGGACTTTAGCGTCCTGGCTGCCATGGTAACCATTGAGAAAAAGCTAAACGACGTTTAGCTTAAGGCCGGATCCGGATTAATGCCTTTCAATGGGCATTAATTCCGGATCCGGCCATGCGGCAAGTGTTCAGCATAAAGTGACCCCATTTTGCAAAGTACACCTCTCATTGATATATAAAAAGGGGTATAGTGAGCACTCAGACCCAACAGACATTTCATTGAATTTAGAAACATGTTGATTTTAGCCCCACATTTTTATTTTCACAAGGGGTAATAGGTAGGGAAAAAGTACACCCCAACGTTTTACCCATTTTTCCTGAATACAACAACATCACATATGTGCTGTATAAGGCATACCACAAGACTCAGAAGGGAAGGAGCACTGTTTGGCTTTTGGAGTGCAGATTGTGCTGAAATGTACTGAAATGGTTTTCGGGTGTCATGTCACATTTGAAGAGACCCTGAGATACCCCTACTAGCAGAAGGACCCGGCTTTGCAACGGTATATGTCATCTATTTAATTTAATGTTTGTGTGTGTCATTAAAAGATATCGACAGTATCCACTATAACAGTGACATCTACAGTTCTTCGCCCCTTTAACAGTGACCTCCACAGCGGCCTGCCCCTTTAACAGTAACATCCACAGTGGCCACTCGTTTATTAGTGACCTCCACAGTACCCCGTCTCGTTAACAGTGATTTCCACAATAACCCGCCCCCTTAACAGTGACCTCCACAGCAGCCCGCCCCTTTAACAGTGACCTCCACAGCAGCCCAACCCTTTAACAGTGATCTCTACAGCAATTTGCCCCTTAACACTGACCTCTATTAATTGTGACCTCCACAGCAGCCTGCCCCTAGGGTAGCCAGAGGTCCAGTTTTAGGGCGGATAGCCCGGCTTTCAGATCCCCTGTCCTCCGTCCGTAGCAGGACCAGGATGGACACAGGGATGTCCTTTTGAGCAGCTCACTCTTACACAGCAACACTGTGCTGTCTGAGCGTGAGCTGCAGGGAGAGAATCACCCTCCCTCCCACCTTTATTCTTTCAATCCCCGTCGGCTGTGGAGTGAGAGGTGGCTTAGCCTAACCGAGTCGGGGCATGACTTAGCTTGACCTGGGGGCAGGGTTTTTAAGTCCCTCTTTTGAGGCTGGCCTGAATGGCTACCCTATCTGCTCCCTGAACTGTGACCTCCACAGCACTTCGCTCCCTTAACAGTGTCATCCACAACGCCCTGCCCCTTTAAAGCTGACCTACAGCAGTGAAGAAGAAAATGGCTGGGTTGTTATGGAAACCTGGTGTAAACCTGTGTATATGTGGAGACTAAGGTCCTGCAACCGTGTTCACGGTTTCTATCCATACCGGAGCGCACTACCATGCATTCAGTACCTATGCTCCTGATGATTGATGAAACGCGTCGAGCTTGAGTTTTAGTCTCTTGGTGTCCCTGTCCTTGGGTGCCCGTGCGTCCCACCTCACAGTCAGTCCAGTCCTGTACCTTTGCTGCATGCCTATGGCGTCCTTGTTGCATGCACTGGGAGATCGGTCAGTCAGTGCTATTTAGTGCACACTCTGTGCAGTGTAGGCACGCTCCTGAGAGGATCCCATTTGTTCACGCCTATGGCTGAACGTCTTGTGGGCTTGGGTTCCCTCTGTGGGCACCCCTTTGTCGGTGTTACCTCCTTACCCAAGGTGGGTGTCAGTCAGGTCCCGTCCTGTACCAGGGCTGAGTGCTCCTGTCACTTATTTGTGCAGACCCTGGGGGAGCGACCAGACTGAGACCGTTGCCACTATAGTTGGCGCAGGGTCTCTTGTCTTCTGACACCGGAGGCTGTCCATAACTGACATAGGTTACATGTGAGCCAGCTTTCAGTGATCCGGCATCGCCTGGTTCGCTTCAAATGTGCACACATATAACCATTACAGTGGACACACCATATGTGTATTGCCCAGGTGGGCTTATCCGATTTTAGTGTATATCATTAAAGTTTTTGACATATTTTAAGCATTTAATTTTTTCCGTGATCCTCTTTATTATTCAGACGCAAATCAGTGTACTTGTTTGTCCGTGATTTTCTCCTGTTCATTACAGAAAGCTAATACAGTGTGTATTGTAAAAATTACATTATCTTTGGGCTAGTGTATTGCCTAGAAATTGTATTTCTCTGTCTCGGGTTCATTACAGCAAACCAATACAGTGTGTACTTTAAAAATGTCATTATCTGTGACCTAGTGTACTCCTGAAAATCTTTAATTTGTTGTATTCAGTACATTATAGCAAGCCTTTACAGTGTGTACTCTAAAAATTACATTATTTCTGGGCTAGTGTATTGCCGGAAAATTGTATTTCTCTGTCTCGTGTTCATTACAGCAAGCAAATACAGCGTGTACTGTAAAAATCTAATTATCTGTGGCCTAGTGTACTCCTGAAAATCTTTATTTTTCTGTATTCAGTACATTATAGCAAGCCTTTAGTGTGTACTGTAAAAATTACATCATCTCTGGGCTATCGTAGTGCCAAAAAATTGTATTTCTCAGTCTTCTGTAAACTACAGTAAGCCTTTACAGTGTGTACTGTAAAAATTACATTATGTCTGGGCTAGTGTAGTGCCGACAATTTGTATTCCTCTGTCTACAGTACATTACAGCAATGTATACTGTAAAAATGTAATTATCTCTGGGCTAGTATAGTGCCAAAAATTTGTATTTCTCTGTCTACAGTACATTACAGCAAGCCTATACAGTGTGTACTATAAAAATGTCATTATCTCAGGGCTAGTGCAGTGCCAAAAAAATTTATTTCTCAATTTATAGTACATTACAGCAAGCCTATACAGTGTGTACTGTAAAAATTTCATTATCTGTGGCATAGTGTAGTGCCGAAAATTTGTATTCCTCTGTCTACAGTTCATTACAGCAAACCTATACAGTGTGTACTGTAAAAATTTCATTATCTCTGGGCTAGTGTAGTGCCGAAAATTTGTATTTCTCTGTCTATAGTACATTATAGCAAGCCAATACAGTGTGTACTGTAAAAATTTCATTATCTCTGGGTTAGTGTAGTGCCGAACATTTGTATTTCTCTGTCTACAGTACATTACAGCAAGCCAATACAGTGTGTACTGTAAAAATTACATTATCTCTGGGCTAGTGGAGTGCTGAAAATTTGTATTTTTCTGTGTCCAGTACTGTCCTGCATCAGAAAACTGTGTCTTTAGCAGACAGTAAAACAATCTGCGCCACATCTACAAACAAATCCATTAATATGAAGAAGGCGAGCACAAAGGGAGGGGGACGTGGGCATGATGCTGATGGTGCAAGCAGAGGCTGTGGCCCTGGGCGTGATGCTGATGGTGCAAGCAGAGGCCGTGGTCCTGGGCGCAATGAAACTGTGCCTGCTGCCAGTGCACCAGAAAAAACAAAAAAATCCACCTTACCTAGCTTCATGTCCAACTTAGTGAATAGCGCAGGACAACACTGTCCAAGTCGGACCAGTGCGAACAGGTGGTCGGTTGGATTGCAGAAGATAATGCTTTCAGTTGGTTAAGCACCACCCTCTCTTCCACAAAGTCTAGTCTCTGTAGCCAAGAGTCTGGTCATCCGAATCCTCCCTCTGATCCTCCTTCCTCCTACCATATCGCGTCTGGCCAAACAAGTGATCCCACACTCGAATGTGCAACTTTCGAAATTACTGGCCTTGAAATGTTGCCATTTAGGCTTGTGGACACTGAGTCCTTCCGCAGCCTGATGAGGGACGGTCGTCCCTCGGTATGCAGTCCCCAGCCGCTACTATTTTTCACGGTGTGCTGTGCCCGCCTTACACCAGCATGTGTCCCAGAACATCACCCGTGCCCCAACCAACACACTTACTGGCAAGGTCCACCTCACCACGGACACATGGACAAGTGCTGGTGGCCAAGGACACTACATTTCCCTGACCGCACACTGGGTGAATGTTGTGGAGGCCAGGAGTGAGTCAGACCCTGGGATGGCACAGGTGCTACCCAGACCCAGGATTGCGGACCCTACGTCCATCAGGGCTCCAACCCCCACTTCTTCTCCTTGGCTGGCTCTTCCTCCACTTCCACCTCCAACAGCAGTCAGCCATCAGTCACTAGCTGGAAGCAGTGTAGCACTGCTGTGGGTAAGCGTCAACAGGCCATGCTGAAGCTGATCTGTTTAGGGGACAAACAGCACACCGCCGCAGAGCTATGGCAGGGTATAAGGGACCAGACCGAGCTGTGGCTCTCGCCACTCAACCTAGAAACAGGCATGGTTGTGTCCGACAATGGCCGTAACTTGGTGGCGGCTTTGGAGCTCGGCAACCTGACACACATTCCATGCCTAGCCCACTTCTTAAACTTAGTGGTTCAGCGGTTTATCAAAACCTACCCCAGCTTGTGTGCTCATTTCCAAAAGTCATCCACAGCTTCAGCCGCTCTGTCAACGCTGCAGCAGCGCTTGCGGCTTCCAGCTCACCGACTGTTGTGCAACATGAGCACGGGGTGGAACTCTATGTTCTACATGTTGGCCAGGCTTTGTGAGCAGCAGAGGGCAGTTGTGGAATACCAGCTGCAACATGGTCGTCGCCTTTCCAGTCAACTGCCACTATTCAAAAGCGAGGAGTTGGCATTGATGTCAGACCCGTGTGAAGTTTTAAAAAACTTTGATGAATCCACACAGATGGTTAGTGGAGATAACGCTATTGTCAGCGTAACCATCCCACTGCTGTGTCTACTCAAACCATTGCTGCTCACAATTAAGGAGGATACTTTGAATGTGGCAGACGAGGTAATGGAGAAGGAGATGACACAGGGTGATAGCCAGACCTCCCGCAGTTCGTCTTCTCAGCGCCAATTGGGCCATGAAGAGGAGGAGAAAGAGCTGGAGACACTTGCCTCTGCTACAGAGGCTAGTACCCATGGAACTTTAATTTCATCTGTTCAGCGTGTATGGGCAGAAGAGGAGGAGGAGAAGGAGGAGGATGAGGGTATGGAGATTCATTCTGAAGTTGACATCGACGTCTTGCCCATTGGTACTCTGGAACACATGACTGACTTCATTGTTAGGCTGCCTTTCCCGTGACCCTCGCGTTATACGCATTTTAGGTAACACAGATTACTGGGTGTTCATCCTTCTCGACCCCCGCTACAAAGACAACAAGGAAAATCGTGCAATACCAGAAGGTACTTGTTGACAGATTGCTCCAAAATTTTCCATCTGACAATGCGACCGCCAGAGTCCGTACTTTCTTAGGCAACCGAGGAAGGGAGACAAGGGGAACACAAAGTAGTTCCAACACGGGAACATTTTCCAAGGCATGGGACACTTTAATGACACCCTGCCAGCAACCTCACCCTGAAAAGCTGGACACGTGGCACGAACTTGCGCTCTACGCCTTGGAGGTGCTGGCCTTCCCTGCCGCCAGTGTATTGTCTGAGCGTGTATTTAGTGCTGATGGTGGCATTATAACAGATAAGCGTATCCGCTTGTCCACTGACAATGCTGACAGGTTGACTCAGATAAAAATGAACAAGGCCAGGATTGCCCTGACTTCTACACTCCACCAGAGGAAAGCTGAGCTAATGAGAAAAAAAACGCAATTTATACAGAATATATATGCCCTCACTACAATGTTTTGTAGAGTTCGCTCGGCTTCAGGCCCTCACTTCCAATGCTTTATACCGTCTGCTCACCTGTAGCGCATCAATGCAATGATTTATGGGGTTTTCTAGACTTCAGGCCCTCACCTCCAATGCTTTATAAGGTCTGCTCACATGTAGGCCATCACTGCAATGATTTATGGGGTTCCCTAGGCTTCAGGCCCTCACCTTCAATGCTTTATACCGTCTGCTCACCTGTAGCACATCATTGCAATGATTTATGGGGTTCGCTAGGCTTCAGCTCACCTGTAGGCAATCATTGCAATGATTTATGGGGTTCTTTTGACTTCAGGCCCTCACCTCCAATGCTTTATAAGGTCTGCTCACTTGTAGCCCATCACTGCAATATTTTATGGGGTTCACTAGGCTTCAGGCCCTCACCTCCAATGCTTTATACCGTCTGCTCACCTGTAGGCCATCACTGCACTGATTTATGGGGTTCGCTAGGCTTCAGGCCCTCACCTCCAATGCTTTATAAGGTCTGTTCATCTGTAGCCCGTCACTGCAATATTTTATGGGGTTCACTAGGCTTCAGGCCCTCACCTCCAATGCATTATACTGTCTGCTCACCTGTAGGCCATCACTGCAATAATCTATGCAGTTCGCTCGGCTTCAGGCACTCACATCCTATGCTTTATACCGTCTGCTCACCTGTAGTGCATTACTGCAATGGTTTATGGGGTTTGCTAGGCTTCAGGCCCTCACCTCCAATGCTTTATGAGATCTGCTTACCTACAGCCCATCACTGCAATATTTTCTGGGGTTCACTAGGCTTCAGGCCCTCACCTCCAATAATTTATACCGTCTGCTCACCTTTAGGCCATTACTGCAATGATTTATGGGGTTCTCTAGGCTTCAGGCCCTCACCTCCAATGCTTTATACCGTCTGCTCACATGTAGGCCATCACTGCAAGGATTTATTGCGTTCGCTAGGCTTCAGACCCTCACCTCCAATGCTTTATAAGGTCTGTTCACCTATAGCCCATCGCTGCAATGATTTATGGGGTTCGCTAGGCTTCAGGCCCTCACCTCCAATGCTTTTATAACGTCTGCTAACCTGTAGCCCATCACTGAAATTTTTGTATGGGATTCGCTAGGCTTTAGGCCCTCCCCTCCAATGCTTTATACCGTCTGCTCACCTGTAGCCCATCACTGCAATGTTTTATGGGGTTCGCTCACTTTCAGGCCCTCACTACAATTTTTTATTGGGTCCACTCACCTTCAGGCCCTCAACTATAATGTTTTAGAGGGTAACCAGCATGCCCTTGCTCCACATGTTTTTGAGGGTCACAAGAAGGCCATCAATGATAATTTTTCAAGGGTGTGTATGATGCCCTCCTTTATGTGTAATAAAGGGTGTATTGGAGTGCCGGTTCCTTGTAATTTTTGGCAGCCCTTTCACTTAGTACATAGGCTTTATGAGTGCAGCAGTGTACCTGAACAATTGTAGCGCCATGTGAATGAGGCTTTATGTGATATACAGGCTGTATCGGAGTGCTTCTTCCTTGTAATTTGTGGCAGCATTTGCACTGTATATACAATTGAATATCCAGGAAAGAATGTTTACTAACAATTTTACCTAGGCTTCAGACCCTCACTTCCAATGATTTATACCGTCTGCTCAACTGTAGCCCTTCACTGCAATAATTGATGGGGTTCACTAGGCTTCAGGCCCTCACCTCTAATGATTTATACCGTCTGCTCACCAGTAGGCCATCACTGCAATGATTTATGGGGTTCTCTAGGCTTCAGGCCCTCACCTCCAATGCTTTATACCGTCTGCTCACATGTAGTGCATCACTGCAATGATTTATGGGGTTTGCTAGGCTTCAGGCCCTCACATCCTATGCTTTTTACCGTCTGCTCACCTGTAGTGCATCACTGCAATGATTTATAGGGTTTGCTAGGCTTCAGCCCCTTACCTCCAATGCTTTATAAGGTCTGCTTACCTGTAGACCATCACTACAATATTTTCGGGGGTTCACTAGGCTTCAGGCCCTTACCTCCAATGATTTATACCGTCTGCTCATCTGTAGCCCATCAATGCAATATTTTATGGGGATCACTAAGCTTCAGGCCCTAACCTCCAATGATTTATGCCGTCTGCTCACCTGTAGGCCATCACTGCAATGATTTATGGGGTTCACTAGGCTTCAGGCCCTCACCTCCAATACTTTATACCGTTTACTCACCTGTAGTGCATCACTGCAATGATTTATGGGGTTCTCTAGGCTTCAGGCCCTCACCTCCAATGCTTTATACCGTCTGCTCACCTATAGGCCATCACTGCAATGATTTATAGGGTTCGCTAGGCTTCAGGCCCTCACCTCCAAAGCTTTATAAGGTCTGCTTACCTGTAGCCCATCGCTGCAATGATTTATGGAGTTCGCTCGGCTTCACGCCCTCACATACTATGCTTTATACAGTCTGCTCACCTGTAGTGCATCACTGCAATGATTTATGGGGTTTGCTAGGCTTCAGGCCCTCACCTCCAATGATTTATACCGTCTGCTCATCGGTAGGCCATCATTGCTATGATTTATGGGATTCTCTAGGCTTCAGGCCCTCACCTCCAATGCTTTATACCGTCTGCTTACCTGTAGGCCATCACTGCACTGATTTATGGGGTTCTCTAGGCTTCAGGCCCTTACCTCCAATGCTTTATACCGTCTGCTCACCTTTAGGCCATTACTTCAATGATTTATGGCATTCGCTAGGCTTCAGTCCCTCACCTCCAATGCTTTATAAGTTCTACTCACCTGTAGCTCATCTCTGCAATGATTTATGGGATTCGCTAGGCTTTAGGCCCTCACCTCTAATGCTGTATACCGTCTGCTCACCTGTAGCCCATCACTGCAATGTTTTATAGGGTTCGCTCACCTTTAGGCCCTCACTACAATTTTTTATTGGGTCCGCTCACCTTCAGGCCCTTAACTATAATGTTTTAGAGGGTAACCAGCACGCCCTTGCTCCACATGTTTTTGAGGGTCACCAGTAGGCCATCAATGATAATTTTTTAAGGGTGTGTATGATGCCCTCCTTTATGTGTAATAAAGGGTGTATTGGAGTGCCGATTCCTTGTAAATTTTGGGAGCCCTTTCACTTAGTACATAGGCTTTATGAGTGCAGCAGTGTACCTGAACAATTGTAGTGCCATGTGAATGAGGCTTTATGTGATATACAGGCTGTATCGGAGTGCTTCTTCCTTGTAATTTGTGGCAGCATTTGCACTGTATATACAATTGAATATCCAGTAAAGAGTGTTTCCTAACAATTTTACCTAGACTTCAGGCCCTCACCTCCAATGATTTATACCATCTGCTCAACTGTAGCCCATCAATGCAATATTTGATGGGGTTCACTAGGCTTCAGGCCCCCACCTCCAATGATTTATACCGTCTGCTCACCTGTAGGCCATCACTGCAATGATTTATGGCGTTCTCCAGGCTTCAGGCCCTCACCTCCAAAGCTTTATACCGTCTGCTCACCTGTAGTGCATCACTGCAATGATTTATAGGGTTTGCTAGGCTTCAGGCCCTCTTCTCAAATGAATTATACCGTCTGCTCACCTGTAGGCCATCACTGCAATAATTTATGGAGTTCGCTCGGCTTCAGGCCCTCACATCCTATGATTTATACCGTCTGCTCACCTGTAGTGCATCACTGCAATGATTTATGGGGTTTTATAGGCTTCAGGCCCTCACCTCCAATGCTTTATAAGGTCTGCTTACCTGTAGCACATCATTGCAATATTTTATGGGGTTCACTAGGCTTCAGGCCCTCACCTTCAATGATTTATACCGTCTGCTCACCTGTAGGCAATCACTGCAATGATTTATGGGGTTCACTAGGCTTCAGAACCTCACCTCCAATGCTTTATACCGTCTGTACACCTGTAAGCCACCACTGCAATGATTTATGGGGTTCGCTAGGCTTTAGGCCCTCACCTCCAATGCTTTATAAGGTCTGCTCACCTGTAGCCCATCGCTGCAATGATTTATGGAGTTCGCTCGGCTTCACGCCCTCACATCCTATGCTTTATACCGTCTTCTCACCTGTAGTGCATCACTGCAATGATTTATGGGGTTTGCTAGGCTTCAGGTCCTCACCTCCAATGCTCTTTAAGGTCTGCTCAACTGTAGGCCATTACTGCAATGATTTATGGGGTTCTCTAGGCGTCAGGCCCTCAACTCCAATGCTTTATTCCGTCTGCTCAACTGTGGGCCATCACTGCAATGATTTATGGCGTTCGCTTGGCTTCAGGTCCTCACCTCCAATGCTCTGTAAGGTCTGCTCACCTGTAACCCATCACTGCAATGTTTTATGGGGTTCGTTCACCTTCAGACCCTCACTACAATTTTTTATTGGGTCCGCTCACCTTCAGGCCCCCAACTATAATGTTTTAGAGGGTAACCAGCACGCCCTTGCTATACATGTTTTTGAGGGTCACCAGTAGGCCATCAATGATAATTTTTCAAGGGTGTGTATGATGCCCTCCTTTATGTGATATACAGGCTGTATCGGAGTGCTTCTTCCTTGCAATTTGTGGCAGCATTTGCACTGTATATACAATTGAATATCCAGGAAAGAATGTTTCCTAACAATTTTACCTAGGCTTCAGGCCCTCATCTCCAATGATTTATACCGTCTGCTCACCTGTAGGCCATCACTGCAAGGATTTATGGGGTTCTCCAGGCTTCAGGCCCTCACCTCCAATGCTTTATACCGTCTGCTCACGTGTAGTGCATCATTGCAATGATTTATAGGGTTTGCTAGGCTTCAGGCCCTCTTCTCCAATGATTTATACCATCTGCTCACCTGTAGGCCATCACTGCAATAATTTATGGAGTTCGCTCGGCTTCAAGCCCTCACATCCTATGCTTTATACCGTCTGCTCACCTGTAGTGCATCACTGCAGTGATTTATGGGGTTTTCTAGGCTTCAGGCCCTTACCTCCAATGATTTATACCGTCTGCTCACCTGTAGCTCATCACTGCAATATTTTATGGGGTTCACTAGGCTTCAGGCCCTCACCTCCAATGATTTATACCTTCTGCTCACCTGTAGGCCATCACTGCAATGATTTATGGTGTTCACTTGGCTTCAGGCCCTCACATCCTATGCTTTATACCGTCTGCTCACCTGTATTGCATGACTGCAATGATTTATGGGGTTTGCTAGGCTTCAGGCCCTCACCTCCAATGCTTTATACCGTCTGTTCACCTGTAGGCCATCACTGCAATGATTTATGGCGTTCACTTGGCTTCAGGCCCTCACCTCCAATGCTTTATAAGGTCTGCTCACCTGTAGCCCATCGCTGCAATGATTTATGGGGTTCGCTAGGCTTCAGGCCCTCACCTCCAATGCTTTTATACCGTCTGCTTTCCTGTAGCCCATCATTGAAACTATTTATGGGATTCGAAGGCTTTAGGCCCTTACCTCCAATGCTTTATACCGTCTGCTCACCTGTAGCCCATCACTGCAATGTTTTATGGGGTTCGCTCACCTTCAGGCCCTCACTACAATGTTTTATTTGATCCGCTCACCTTCAGGCACTCAACTATAATGTTTTAGAGGGTAACCAGCACGCCCTTGCTCCACATGTTTTAGATGGTCACCAGTAGGCCATCAATGATAATTTTTCAAGGGTGTGTATGATGCCCTCCTTTATGTGTAATAAAGGGTGTATTGTAGTGCCGGTTCCTTGTAATTATTTATACCGTCTGCTCACCTGTAGGCCATCACAGCAATGATTTATGGGGTTCGCTAGGCTTCAGGCCCTCACCTCCAATTCTTTATAAGGTCTGCTCACCTGTAGCCCATCGCTGCAATGATTTTTGGGGTTGGCTAGGCTTCAGGCCCTCACCTCCAATGCTTTATAAGGTCTGCTCACCTGTAGCCCATCACTGCAATATTTATAGTGTTCACTAGTCTTCAGGCCCTGGCCTCCAATGCTTTATACCGTCTGCTCACCTGTAGGCCATCACTGCAATGATTTATGGGGTTCACTAGGCTTCAGGCCCTCACCTCCAATGCTTTTATACCGTCTGCTTCCCTATAGCCCACACTGAAATTATTTATGGGATTCGCTAGGCTTCAGGCCCTCGACTCCAATGCTTTATACCGTCTGTTCACCTGTAGCTCATCACTGCAATGTTTTATGGGGTTCACTCACCTTCAGGCCCTCACTACAATTTTTTATTGGGTCCGCTCACCTTTAAGCCCTCAACTATAATGTTTTAGAGGGTAACCAGCACGCCCTTGCTCCACATGTTTTTGAGGGTCACCAGTAGGCCATCAATGATAATTTTTCAAGGGTGTGTATGATGCCCTACTTTATGTGTAATAAAGGGTGTATTGGAGTGCCGGTTCCTTGTAATTTTTGGCAGCCCTTTCACTTAGTACATAGGCTTTATGAGTGCAGCAGTGTACCTGAACAATTGTAGCGCCATGTGAATGAGGCTTTATGTGATATACAAGCTGTATCGGATTGCTTCTTCCTTGTAATTTGTGGCAGCATTTGCACTGTATATACTATTGAATATCCAGGAAAGAATGTTTCCTAACAATTTTACCTCTAAAAGTTTTTTTTTTTTTTTTTTTGAGGGGGCGGGATTTTTTCACTATGTAAAAGTGGCGCACATCTGGGACAATATGGTTCCCAGCAGGACATTGGAGTACAAGATGTACCCAGATGGTCTCCATGCTGTTCCAGATCTATTTCGGTGGTGTTTCTGTCAATTTCTGACCTCTGAGCAGGGGTTGTCTCCCATTGACTTCCATTATACTCGGGTGCTCGGCCGAGCTCACGAATATCGGTATGTGTTCGGACCGAGTATCCGAACACTTTGGTGCTCGCTCATCAGTAGTGGAGTTGGCATTTATACCCCACAGGTGTGTTTATTTAATGCACAGAAGAGGGTGCAATGTGAGAATTGCAGTTTTTTCACAATTTCAGTGTCCGGCATGTTCCAGTGTAAAAAGTTAGCCCTTATATTATTACGTTCTGTGTCGTAGTTTTAGAACCACCCTACATGTGGCCCTAATCTTTTGCCTGGACATACAACAGGGCTCAGGAGTAAAAGAGCACTATGTGCATTTGAGGCCCAATGTGGGAATTTATGCATCTTGTGCTGTCAACTGTATAGGTGGTGGGGTAAAATAATAAATCGAACACCCAAGAACTGACCTCATTAGGAAACTACATTCCTCGAGGTATTTATAAAGGCAGGGCCGGCGCCACCCATAAGCAACATACGCAGCCGCATAGAGCGCCCTCTTGCTGGGGGCGCCGGCCTGCACCTCTGCTCTCCTGCTCCTCCTGCGCACTCTAAGTGACTTACTTACTGGCCGCGCCGGCAATGTGTTTAATTAATCCCCGCCGCGCAGCCAGACCTGTTTTCTTCAGCGGCCGGAGCGCTGCTGGGAACCAGCCCCGCCCCCAGCCAGGCTACGTGTGTGCCGTGTGGTGTGCGGCCCTCACTGAGCGGTGCGCAAGGAGGCGTGACAGGCAGAGGCGCCGCGGCGGACAGCAGCAGCAGCTGTCTGGACTGACTGGAGGGATGCGAGGTGGAGCTTGGGGGCTGCTGTGGCCTGTAAAAGCTGCCTGCCTCAGCAGACACTGTGGACAACTTCAAGGCAAGTAGGTAAGAAATGAAATGTGCCACCCATTGGGGGCAGAGTGACATGATGAGGGACAATGATGAAGTCTGTGCCGGGGGGGGGGGGGGTTGGGTTAACATCATGTCCCCCCCTTGGCACAGACTCCAACATTGTCCCTCATTATGTCACCCCCCCCTGATGGTAGCATGATGGATGTGGGGCTGACATGGGGGCCATGATGGATGTGGGGCTGACGGCTGACATGGGGGGCTGACGGCTGACATGGGGGTTATGATGGATGGGGGCTGAGGGCTGACATGGGGGCTGACGGCTGACATGGGGGTTATGATGGATGGGGGCTGACGGCTGACATGGGGGTATGATGGATGGGGGCTGACGGCTGACATGGGGGCCATGATGGATGGGGGCTGATGGCTGACATGGGGTGTATGATAAATGGGGGCTGACGGCTGACATAGGGGTTATGATGGATGGGGGCTGACGGCTGACATTGGGGGCTGACGGCTGACATGGGGGTTATGATGGATGGGGGCTGACGGCTGACATGGGGGGTGACGGCTGACATGGGGGTTATGATGGATGGGGGCTGACGGCTGACATGGGGGTATGATGAATGGGGGCTGACGGCTGACATGGAGGCCATGATGGATGGGGGCTGATGGCAGATATGGGGTGTATGATAAATGGGGGGCTGACGGCTGACATAGGGGTTATGATGGATGGGGGGCTGACGGCTGACATGGGGGGTATGATGAATGGGGGGCTGACGGCTGACATGGGGGCCATGATGGATGGGGGGCTGATGGCAGATATGGGGTGTATGATAAATGGGGGGCTGATGGCTGACATAGGGGTTATGATGGATGGGGGGCTGACGGCTGACATGGGGTATATGATAAATGGGGGGCTGACGGCTGACATGGGGTGTATGATGGATGGGGGTCTGACATGAGGGCATAATGGCTGATATGGGGGGCATGATGAACAATCATTAAATAGGTGGGCGGCAAAAAGGGGCGGGTCAAAGGGCGTGGTCAATAGGCGGGGTCAATGGGGGCGGCAAAATTAGCTTTTGCCTAGGGTGGCAAAAATTCTTGCACCAGCCCTGTATAAAGGATGGGGTGAGAATTTTGATCCCACACTTGTTTTGCAAAAATGAATACACAGCAGATGGCGCAACATGAAAATTTCAATTTTACCACAGATATGCCATTTCAGTGCCCAATATGTTCTGCCCATCATGTGACAATGTGAAAAGTAAGCCTTCAAATTGCTATGCTGTAATCCAGGTTTTAGAAACACCCTACATGTGGCCCTAATCTTTTGCCTGAACGTTTGAGAGGGCTCAGGATTACAAAAGCATCATGTGCATTGTGAGGCCCAATATGGTGATTTACGCATCTCGTGCTGACAGCTATAGAGGCTCTGGGACGAAATAGTAGATGGAACCCCGGAAAGTGACCATATTTTAGAAACTACAAACCTCATGGTTTTTATTCAGGGGTGGAGTGAGCATTTTGACACCATAGTTATTTTGTACAAATGAATGTGCAGTGCACTGTGTAAAATTTAAATAAATCGCAATTGTTTCACAGATTTGGCACCTCCATATATATATATTGTGCCCAGTGTGTGCCATCTGAGAAACACTTGTTAGGCAGGTTCTACTGAGTAAGGAAATGCCATTAATGTGGACGAATACTTAATTTTCTTCTCGACAGAGCTTAAGAAAGGGCAACAATTCCGCCATTGCTTTTTGAATGTTGTTTTTACAGTGTACAGTATATTGTGTGGGGAAAATGACATGTTAAGTTAGCTTTATTCTGCTGGTCAATACGATTACAGGGATACCAATTCTAGATTACCGTGTTTATGTTTTACCACCTTTACACAATAAAAGCATATTTTTTTTTTTATGTGTTTATGCTGCCATTTTCTGAGAGCAATATTTTTTTTATTTTCTGGTGATCGCCTTCTGTGAGGGCTATTTTTTGGGGGGATAAATTAACATTTTAATTGGTACCATTGTGCAGTATATGAGACGTTTTAATTGCTTGATATATTTTTAGGGAGGGGAGATGACCACAAAATGGCTTTTCTGGCATTTTTTTTATGGTGTTCTCCTAATGGGATAGCTCATGTGATATTTTTATACAGCAGTTCATTACAAATGCAGCTATACCAAATGTATCTTTTTTTCAGTTTTACACAATAAATGCACAATAAATGCATTTTGGAAAATAAATCATACTTTTGTGTTACCATTTTTTGAGAGTCATTTATTTTTCTGGTGATGGTTTTGTATTTTTAATATTTTTTTACAATAGTAAATGGCTTGATAGGGGAAAGGGATACTTTTTTTAGTTGAAACTTTAATTTTTTATTTTTATAAAACACTTTTTTTTACTCCTTTTTTTTGTACCACTCAGGGTCTGCTGTATTGCCCTGCATTGTAACTGTCAGTTTCAAACTGACAGTTGCCTACCAGACCCAGCCTGTCGCAGGGCCCCATGGGTTTCCAAAGTTGACAAGCCTGGAGGCCTTTGTAAAGCTTTCAACTGCCAGAGCAATCATCAGCACCCCATAAAAGCATCATAGGGAGCTGATGGAGACCCCTCCCTCTGTAAACTGCTTAGATGCAGCAGTCAACATTGGCTTCTGTATCCAAGGGTTTAAACTGCCAGCAGCAGAGGTATCTCGGCTGCCAGCAGTCACAGCAGGGTCCTGGCTCTCAGCAACAGCATTGGGACTAGCACTTTGATTGGAACAGGAAACACAGCTCCATTTAAAGTGTAGTGGCCATATTGGGTTACTGCAGCTCAGTTACAATTGAATTTAAAGTAAGCTTAGCTGTAGTAACCCAGCACAGCCACTAAACTTTGAATGGAGCTGTGCTTCCTGTTCCATTCAAAGTGCTAATTCCATCACTGGAAGCTGCAGGGAGCAGCTGAGGATGTGGGTTGTCAGACACTCACCAATCAAATATTAATCACCTATCCTGATGATATGTAATTAATATCAGGAGCCTAGAAAAACACTTTTAAATGAAATTCTTTTAAAAATTAAAAAACTGAATACGGCTCATCAAGGATTCAGACGTCAGATAAAAGGAATAACATAGCACAGG
This sequence comes from Bufotes viridis, assembly GCA_033119425.1. Lineage (NCBI taxonomy): Eukaryota > Metazoa > Chordata > Amphibia > Anura > Bufonidae > Bufotes > Bufotes viridis. The sequence continues at coordinate 128,420,728 of CM065590.1, forward strand.
CATGCTCAACCTGCGGCCCTCCAGCTGTTGCAAAACTAAAACTCCCATCATTCCCTGACAGCCCACAGCTATCATTCTACAGAAGGTCATCATGGGAGTTGTAGTTTTACAACAGCTGGAGGGCCGTAGGTTGAGCATTCCTGACATAGCATATTTATTACCTGAGAGAAATAAAGCACACTGCCAATATTTTCATTTAAAGCCCCTGGTGTAATAGTTTCCAGGATGCAAATAATTTTGCATTCTTTTGGGCTAATATATTTTTCCAGTTGCAACCCCCAAACACACACTCATCAGAGCTGGGATATTTCTGCATTTCTTAAAGTGACGTGGTGGGGTCTTCAACTTAGAGATTTTTCCTCTTACTTAGAGAAATTTTCCTCTTACATCCACTTTTCCTCTTATATCTTTCAGTACTGGCACATGTAACATAGGTAAATCTCTTTGCTTTTTGGTAACCCAGGTTTACAGATCTTTTTGTGTACCCTCTTCTCTTGATGTATTCTTGTATGTAACTGGCCTGAATCTGATTGTAGTCAGCTCTAGTCCATGATGACGATCACATGGCAAGGTGTACATTCTAACTGTTATAATGCTGGTGCAGTGGTGGTTCCTTTAAGCTGTAATCCAATGGTTGCAGACAAAACTGGGAGCAAAGAGACTAAAGTTCCCTGTACACAGGGAAATATTACAGCAGATTGTTGCGAAGGAAACGTTCCTTCCCAACAATCTGCTGAAGGCTAGCAGAGGAGACTGTTGCATTACATGCAGTGATCTCCTCCAGAGTATGAGGAGGAGCGATCGCTAATGCCATTGCAATTCTCCATAAGGACTCATTGTTTGCTGGCAGCAGATCGTGTTTACACTGCACCATCTGCTGACGACAAATAATAAGTCCTTAAACGATCCTTTTTTTTTTCCATGTGAGCACAAATGATTGGATTTCCCATTTCGCTCATTTATTGGGTAATCGGCGGTACATTTACACCGCCCAATTATCAACACCGAGCGCTACTATGAACGATAGTGATAAGCTTTGCGATTCTTGGCCAGTGTAAAGGGCCCTTAAGAGACTATGTTTTCTTTACTCTATGCTCCTCTCCCCACAAGGAGGGATGGAGTTTCCCAGAGTGAATTCCTAGGTTACAGCCACTCAGAACAGTCTTGACAGTGGTGATCTAGTACTAGCAAATTTAATCCAGTAACAGGTATGGATCGAAAAAAGGGAGGTCAGCAGAAGTAGCAGAGCAAAGAGACAAATAAATTCCAAAGCAAGAGTTAAAGAACCACAAATGTCGGCAATGCAAAGGTAGAGAGAAGTAACTATAGCTTGAACAAGCCAGATTTTAGATTCAAAGTGGAACAACAGCTCTTAGAAATTCAGAGATAAAGCAGTAAACTGGTTACAGAGAAGCTGAGTCAGCAGCAATGAGGCAGTCAGGAAACGCGTCTCCACAGCACAATATCTACAATCAGAGAAAGTCTGCAGACCAGAAAGTCGTTTTAAACCTGCCGCCCATGACATCCTCTTCAGGCCCTGGCTGCCTTGACAACC